>JAEMWC010000001.1:2015000-2040000 GCA_016490735.1 Pachyseris speciosa | reverse complement strand
TGTTGTGTGGCGTCGAAAGAATTTCTAATTCAACTTCAGGAGGAGTTACTGGTTGAAAGGCAAAAGACCCTAAAGTGCTTGGTTTGAATAAATAACTGGAGAAATGTATTTGCGACTGTGGGATCTTAAAAGCCAGATTAGGACCTACTGATGCAAAGTGATTGTTTAGTATGTTAGGTAACTCGGAGGTGTGGTGCGATAGCCCTCTGTTTCCAGGGCACTTCAAGGCTGTTATTGAACTTTCATTTTTTCTTTTCCGATTAATTAACATTAATACCTTCCCAAGTCCTCTTTATATTATTTGAGTTAGTCATAAAGTAATCATGGTAGTATAGCTTCTTACTTAATCTAGATAAAGTTAAGATTTTTTTCCTATAGATTTTGTATTTGGATTTATCACCAGAGAAGAAAAGTTCATTCTTTTTCTTGATTGAAATCCTAAGGCCTTTTGTTATCCAGGGTTTATTATGTTGTTTGGCTTTGCGTTTAGAAATTGTTTTGATTGGTGCGTGTTTATTTACAATCCTGTTTAGTTTGTTATAAAACGTAGAGAAAGATTTGTTGACATCATTACTACTCTGAAACTGCAGATTCCCAGTTTAATTGTGCGAGATCATTGACAAATTTTTCTTCTGAGAATTTTGAGGAATCGCGAGTAACAATTTTTCGTGGCTTTATTTTCCCACCTAATGAGCGGCAGACACAAAATTGTGAGAAATGATCACTTATGTCAGAAATATGCCGCTTAAAATATGCACATCACAGTTGTTCACAAAGATATTATCAATAAGTGTTGCCGAGGCATTGTGAACCCTTGTTGGTTTGTCTATTGTTGGAGAGAAACAAAGGCTTTGAAGAGTATGCAAAAAACGTTGAGCATATTTACAAGTTTCGTAACAGAGGAGGTTTATGTTGGCATCAGTCATTATATAAATCGATTTACCTGAAGTGGAAAGCCTTTCGAGTGTTTCGTCAAAATAATTTAAGAATTTCTCTGGACAGTTGTGTTGTCTATGAATTACTCCACAGATAATATCTTTTTTGCAAGTAAAATGAATAGTCATCCACAGAGCCTGAAAAGCTTGATCACTGGTTCTTTCAATAACTGTATACTTAAGGTGGCTGGTACCGGTTTTACTCGCATGGAGAGTCTAGCCACTAGCGCGCGCGTCACACTTTATACACGCGAGATTTGAAGACCGGGAAAAACAAAAACAAATATGGCGGCGCGAGGCTTCCTTCGAACAAGGCTACGTTTGTCCCGTTCAATAAGAAATTCGCTTTTATCTGAGGCCGTATGTACTCGATCGACTTAAATTAATTCAATTTACATAGGAAAATTCAGGTTTTCCGGAGATTGATAATGCATATTAAATTTCCAAAGCGATAATTCCCACCTCCACTGGGATCGATCGTGTCGGGAACCGGGAGCATAAGGAGCGGGAAAGTAATTGTACTAAAACTGCAAAGTTGGGATAGCACTTCAATTTTACTTACAGGTAATACATCTCAACATTCTATTATTTCTATGCCTCACCACCTCCTGTTGTTTGCAGCGAATCATATCTGCACTTGGGTCAGATACATACAGTTGACATGTGTTCTCAGGTGTTCTGCGAGCAATTCCATGCTTTCGCTTGGTGTTATTTAACATAAACATGATTAGTCATGCCACAAGTTGTGGAGAAATTCTTTTAAGTGAGCCCAAATGTTCGGCCAAACAGTAAAAACAACTGTGGACTATTAAAATCCACCGTACTGAAATCAACTCAGCGCGTGGACTGCAAAAAAAAGCTACGGTAGGTGCCCGCGCGTGTACGCGTAATGGTTAGCGGCAGCCAGCAAAGCGCATGAGCAAATATCGATCTTTTAGAATCCAGATTTTGAAATGCGCGAAAACGCGCGTGGAAATTGCTCAACTCACGACGGTTTTTTGCAAGAAAGCGAGCCCGGTGACCCCCTCTTTTTATTGTTTTAACATTTTTGTCTTGTAAAGAGGAAACGTCACACAAAATCCAAGAAAATTCTATCAGAGAAATTTTACGCTACTCATAAATTGCCTTTACGCGCGTTTATAAAAAATCCGCTTGATAGAAAATTTGTTAAAATATTTTGCAGTTTCCTTTTCAAATGGCAAAAGTAATCACGTGAAAAAAATTGGGGGTCACCGAGTTAGTTTTCAAATTATAAGTGCCAGAAGCTTAAATACAGCTCTGAATAACCCTCAAGTACCGTTGCCATGGTGACAGCTGATGACGTAATAATAGTTATTTTTGTAATAATAGTTATAATCTTGCAAAAGTTTCCTTACGGCCTCGGTTTGCCATTGTGTTCTTTTCTCTCAAAGTTTACGTCGTAAAAAAGCTGAAAACTGGTACCAGCCACCTTAAGACCATGGTCAATATACATACCCACACCTCCAGCGGAGAGAGGCGTAGGTACGTATTCAAAATTGTAATTAGGTATTGACGGGTCGAAATCAAGAGGGATATTAGAATTTGTAATTTTTGTTTCTGTCACCCCGATAACGTTAAAGTGTAACTGTAGTTCGTCCAGTAAATGAAGTTGAAAATTATCGAGATTGCGACGCAAACTTCTTACATTATTGTGCAGTAAAGAAAAATAAGAGTCATTGGATATTGCAGAGCTTTGTTCTCTAAAACTCTGACTAAAACTATGGGGTGAATAGTATTTACATTGTATAGGTTGAATATTTAGGTTTCGATCTGGATTTACATTCGAGTCAGTGTTTAAGTTAAATAGATTTAGGTCATGTAAACTGGTTAGTCGCTCGAGGTACTTTTTGGTTGGTAGGCTTGTAATTAAGCTATTATTGAATTGGCCACGAAAATCGGTAAAGTTAAAACCATTACATGGGAGTTCACAGAATAATAATTTTGTTTCTTTGGCAAGTTTCTTCGTGGTCGTTACAAACATCTTTGTCGAAATAAAACAACAAAGATTGACTTACAGTTTGCGATTTCCTATTCGTAGTCCTCTTGGGCAAGAAGATGAAGATCATCGAGATCCTTAATCTTAATGGGACAGCTACCTTCCAATCTTGGTCCAGCAGTAGCTGAATTCGTGCTGCACTTTGAAAGACTTCACGGCATTAAAGAGCTCCTGGGTCATAGGAGTTAAGTGATCTACAATCATTGCATTTGTAAGACTTGAAGTTTCTGGCAGACCAACATCTTGAGGGGCAACTTGAGAGATTTCGGTTCTTCTGCTCATAACTTCTTCTCGAGCTAGTCGTCTAGTAAATTTACAGATGATAGGATCCGGCCTACTTGAAGCATTTCTTGGCTTTACTCAGTGTGCTGTATCGATGTCTTGGATGCAGACTTCAGCGCCCATTTTGTTGAATATTTTTACACACAATGTAGTGGTCTGTAGGGCAGTTTCCCATGTTGCAAGTCCAGGAACGCCAAGTAGTTTTACATTAAAACGGTAGCTGTAGGTCTGAATTTCCTCAATCGCAAGTGAATGTTCTTCAACTTTTGTCACCAATTTTTTCTAGGTTTGACTTAATTGCAGAAATCTCTTGTAATACAAATGCGTGGGAATTATTTAAGTCGTCACATTCCAGTCCAAGGAATTCTAAGCTTTTCGATTGGTTGGTGGCAGAAGAACATAGCGGCGTGGAAGCATGACCTGACTTCTCACTATCATGCTGTCAACTTTTGCCTGAAGATTCTTAATTTGTGTCATTAAAGCCTTGACTTGTGTCCTGAGACCAGCATTTTCTTTTTCAAGTGCTTTGATGGTTACTGGCATCTCTCCATACTCTAGAGTTACTCAAAAGACAGAGATAGAGAAAAACGTGTCTTCAGTGTACGAACATGCTTTGGCGCCAAATGCAATCAACACGAAAGAAAAGTTGGGACTTGGTGTCAAAGCTCAAACCAAGCGACAATAATGTCCAAACGTCTGATGGCATTGGACAGCTGCCATGGAATTTCTTTTGTTGTTTTTGTTTTGTCTGTGAGAGAACAAAGTTCGTCTAATCTATCCAAAAAAGCTTCTTTGTCTTTTTTTCCTTATTCAATAAGTTTGGTATCCCACAAACCGTCTTGAAAAAAAATTTCCACGCTCCTTTCCAACAGTGCGACAATGGCTATGATTTTGGAGAAAAACTGGTATTCTTCCGCGGGTGTTGGGTTGAGAAGATGAAGAGTGGAAATAGCTGCGTCGAACATTTCGTGCAAATCGGTGACAATGTCTTTCATTTCATCCACTCGCAAAAGGCGGCGTGTCATTTTTCGTGTGCCTCCTTTCTTCAAATGGGTGTACCTTGCACAAACATTTTGTCAATGACACGATCCATTTCTTGTTGCACCTCGCAGACGATTGGGTGCGTGAGTTTGTCTTACATGAAATGGAAAAGGATCGCCAACAAAGCAATCATACTTGCATATAAAAAAATATTTGTTCAAAAGTCCGACACAACCCAGTTAAATGTGCGTCAAAAAAAAGGTGATGATTTTTTTGTGGAGGCTTCCGTGGGAATTAAAGGAAAAAAATTTTAAGTTTTTTTTGTTGCTTTCAAGTTGGAAGAGAGGGAAAGTGTTGGATGGAATCAGAAACATTTGCACAATACCGTATTTTCCGGTGTATAAGTCAACCCTTCATGCCTACAAAATCAGTCCAAAAAATCAACCTCGACTCATACACCGACCAAAAGTCGAGAGTCAACTGATTCATTCAAAAAGTTGGAATTCATTAGCGTGACACAACTTTCAGGGTTAAAAAATCCACATCAAACTTTGCAGCTTTCAAACCAACATTTAATGAAGTACTTGTAGCAACACTAAACCTTGATAACATTGATGTTTCGAACTTACCTTTTCTAGCTTTCTACGCTACATTTTAACATTGTAGTTCTCTGGACTTTACGTTGCATGTTTCGAAGACTTTTGGCTTAAAATTTGATGACATTACGTTGTAGTGTTTTTCAGTCACAAACACAAGGAGAAATACGAGGAATTTTCCTGTAACGTGGTAAAATCACACTTTCATTCGCCACTCTTTCAACCAAATGTTCAACTTAACAAGCAGCTTTGTAACCTCACAATTGGCTTAGCAACCATGCAAAGCTGTTTAATTATTCATTAGAAGAATATGAAATGATTCCTTTTGTTTGCTATAGCATTTCAGTTTTGTCTTTTTGCTGTAGTAATATACCTAGCCTAGAATATTAAATCATGACAGAGTTCATAAAATGTTGTGCTTTTTGCGGGGAGTATGATTTCTTGAGCACGTGCTTATTTCTAGTTACCAGAGCTCTCACGTTTCTGCTGCCTGGCTACAAAGTCAACCAAGATGGCGGCTTGTTTAGTCGATCATTTCTCTGGCTTACTTCGGGCTTGCTTAGTGTTCCCTTGCCACAAATAACCTCAGGATATCCAAAGCTACAGTTCAGTGCAGAAATAAGCAACCCAAAATACGCGTGTGACACGCGTCAACCCAAATTGTGCATACACGTCTGCATATTTGACACGCGCATCAAATGCACGCATACACCGATGCTCATCAGTATGTATGAGCTAGCTCATTATTCCTTTATTGTTCTTATTTTATTGTTATTTTCATTGGGCTTTTATTCCAAGGCAACAGCTATTTTCGGTTCCTGAATTGGTCTCCCATTATCGTGTGTCAATGTCACAACAAACTACCAGTAAGCAGGTATAAATTATTAGCGAAATGTCTGGCGCGACAATGGACATTATTTTTCCAATGAATAACAAATAAAAAATAACTGATATTTTCTCACGAAGTAAAGGATAAATGATCGAGCCTTTTCTCGTTTCAACCTCGCTGAATTAGAGCTAGAGTCGAGTTCAAAAGTAGAGCGACACGAAGAGACAATAATCAACATACTCACGAGGCAATTTGCTTGCAACAAAACAGCCTTGGAATGTGTGTTGCATCAAAATCCATTTCGTTGCGAACAAAATAATTCAAGAAATCAAAACACATTTACTTTCATTGAAAGTCAAATACGACTGTTGTAGAAATTATTGCTTTATCAAACCGAACGCACGCTCACATCGGCAAATTTTTGTCACGTGCTAGGCAACCAGTAATCTGAGCTTGTGAATGTCGTCTTGTCGTCGTCTCATGGTTTGTTATGAAGCGGTCACGCCGCAGATTTGTATCTCACACAATGAGGTCAATAAAATGAGGGAGCAGGTTAAGTGCGCTTTCATTTGAAACGAAAATGTATGAAC
Source organism: Pachyseris speciosa (assembly GCA_016490735.1). NCBI lineage: Eukaryota > Metazoa > Cnidaria > Anthozoa > Scleractinia > Pachyseridae > Pachyseris > Pachyseris speciosa. The sequence goes on along the minus strand of JAEMWC010000001.1, from coordinate 2,033,770 downwards.
AGTGTTTGTTGATGCAGTGAATTCGCACGTTCATTGTTCTAGACCGGTGTTACGAAAACAATCGCCAGCTGGTATGGCACAGTTCCACAAATTATGAACTGGGAACCGTGTCACATTCCAAAACAACTATAATTGCAAAATAAATGTAGCGAATTGCGACGGCAGTGTTGTTACGAAACCATGTCAACAATGTTTGTAATTTGCAGTCAAACTTCCGACTTGGCAGTTCATCGAAAAAGCCAGTCGAACTCGTCGGTATTCAGTGGCGGTGAAAGCTCGAAGCAAGTGGAATATTTAATAAAAACAAGACACCGCGGCAATAAAACAACAATAAAATTGTAGTTGTAATCGTAGTTTCTCTCGTTTGTTTTTTCACGGGGTTCATCTTTTTCCGTTTTCGCGGTAACGAGAGAAGTATATAAGATTCATTCAAGATGATCAAGAAAGAAAAGTTGATCTCCACAGCAAATCATCGAGTATAAAACTGATCTCTTTGTCGAATGTTCCGGTGTTTTGAGGCTGGATTTAAATATTCAATTTTGTTGTGTGATGCTAACTTGCCTTTTGTTTTGCGGAACAATTAACCACAAAGCAAAGGTATAAGCCTGAATAACAAAAGTAAACACGCGCATCAAATACGCGTGTCGACACGCACATTTCAAGACGCGTATGCGCAAAAAACGTGCGTGCCCCTTGCGTGTGCGTAAGACGCTTATTTCTGCATTGCACTGTAGTTTTGGACACTATATTGGACACTATATTTGCAGAGGCAAAGAGTTCCACAGCTGTTGTGCTCTGGTGTTATCCATGATACCGTGGGGTGGCGTTTGTTCAACAGGGCGTGCCATCGGGTTGCTCTCCCCGCTCGGAGGTATGGTTGCCATTTGCTTTCCCTCTCCCCGCTCTTGTTCAATATGGCGGGACATGCTTACACACTCGACGCTCTTGTTCAATATGGTGGCACACGATTGTGCTTACACCACACTTGTTCAATAGGGTGTGCCTTTGTTGGTGGTGGTATTTGATGGGTGATACCTAAGTAGTATAGCAAGAGGCGATCAAATACAACCGAAGGAACACTTTAATCTCGAGGGATGGAATGACAAGGAGCGAAGCGACGAGGAAGGAGGACCAATGAGATAAAAGTGTGACGCCAGTGGTATTTGATCGCCTCTTGCTATACTACTAGATAACTCCAGCCATTCAATCGGGTGAGAATTTTCTCTGACCAAATAGTGGTTATTTAACAGACAGGTATACTGCTATTTATGTTATTTTTTGAGAATTGTCTTGAAAAATAGGGTGCGCATTATACACGGGTAAATACGGTACACATCGCTTCTGATCACACAGCCTAAAGATACATGTCCAAATGCCTGATTCAAAACTTATCATAATCTGACTTATAAACACTTTCTAACAAAAAAACGGTAAACAGAAAGATCACCAATGTACTAGAAGTCAAACACACTTACATGTAAGCAAGAAATGTTTGTGTCATGACGAACATATTATGTGAAAGTCACGCAAAAAGTAAACAAAAGACTATAGTTGTTTGTGACGTATAAAGCTGCAATGCAGTCACTATAAACGTTGACTATCTTCCCAGTATATTACCTGTGTTTTCATAGAGGATTTTATGCAGTCTGTCAACTTCTTTAGTTGTTGCTTCTCCCTGTGCTTCCACTTTTTCTAGCTAAGTACAAAATGTGGGAAAAAAGAAGTAACTCTCTGTTAAACAAAAAGTAAAAAAGTACTTTTAATCAGAAAAAATTAATCTTTCGTAGTTTTTTTATTCTACTTCATAGCCATAGCATGCATATCTATCATAAGAGTAAGCCTTTACATAGCAAGGCAAGAAAGCAATAAGCCATTCATAAAACCCAACTTATGAATTCTTAAAAACCTTGCCCCCCCCCCCCCTATTGCATTAATTTTTCAAAAGTATTCGTTTTTGGTGTCATCGAAAATGCATCAATTGCCCGCGTCAACACTAATGTTTCTGCATTTCCCATGGTGTATGTTGCTGATTACTGTGAACAGCTCAGCTTTGGCTCACTTGAAATCTTACAATGGGAAGACTTTGAAAAAACCAATGCCCTAACAACAGATGTTGTTCTTCTATGAGAAACCAAGGTAAGGTTAAATAGAACAAGGTTTACTGGTAGCTGCTACAAACAAAGCTAGCAGCATCATGAAAAGCACATTTCCATTTTAAGAAAGGATGCAAAGCCTGGGTACAACTCACATGGTACGGATGACATAAGCGTTTTCGACTGTCCACACTAAAATGATGTGTTTCCATTTGGATCCACTTTCAAGAGCATTTTCAAATCGACACACTTTTGCTGAAAACACTGAGAGTTTTAGTGTGGACGGAAGGCCTAATTGAAATGTATGTGAAGTATCTCTCTTTATTTTATTGATAGAACACATTCTACCAATCACCTGATTTGGAGTAACTTTCTGGCTAGGATCAGGTCTTTCTGCTGGTGTTCTCCGCACTTGTCTTGAACGGTTTGGTGGTGGTTCCATAGATAAAGGACCAAACCTAAAGAAGAGGGAATCATTTGTTTAACTGTTTCTTTTCCAATTTTCTTGCAAGCTTCTCTGACATCTGGGGGCAGAGAATCATGTATCAGAAATGGTGTGTATCGGAAAACATTAGCAAGTCTTGGATCTCAGAGTCTCGTATATAATTATTGTTCTTGGTATTAGCTTGAAGCTCACAATTCAACAAGCAAGAAAAGCAAGTACTAGTCTGGTTTATTTCCGTTATTAGCAACAAAGAACCAACACATAATGAATGAGAGTAACTGTAGGTATGTAAGCTAAATGATTCAGATCTGGGGCAATCTCAGCTTCCAATGGAGATTTCAGTAGCTTTCAGTCACCTGTTTTAGTACTTTTGACAAATAAATAATAAATATACTTAAATCTCCTCTCCCTGCCAGGGGCTTTTCAGGGATAATAATACAGAAACAAATTTCTTCAAACATTATTTGACACGTACAGTACAGCTTGCAGATAAGTGAACCAAAATATACGCAAAAAACACGCATACACAGTGCGCATAGACGCGTCAAAAACAATTTATATACGCGTCTATCACATACGATGGCTCATTAGTATGTATGAGCTTACTCATTGTCTTCCTTTTGTTTTTGAGTCATTGTTAATTTTGAATAGTCTGAATAGCAAGAGTTGCTAGAGTATACACCGAATATTCAAGTTAACAACTGCATTTTTGCCGTTTCACTCGTAGCGCCTTGTAGAACATTTGTTGTGAATTCATGCTCATCCGGGCACATGCTAAATAAATAATCTATACTCTTCAATAAATGGCTCATCGTAAGAACATTTCTAATGGAATTCAGCATTTAAGACAGTATTTTGTCGCTTTAATCGTCTCTGTGACTTCTTGAACCACATTTTTGTTTGTTGTCACGGCACAATTCACGCTCAGCGGCGCGTGATGAAAAGAGAAAACACTTAATAAAAACTTTGCTTTGAAAGAAACAGCTTGTCAATAACTGGCGCATCATAAGCACTTTTCTAATGAAATTCAGCATTTAAGACAGTATTTTGCCGTTTCAATCGTCTCTGTGCGTCTTGTAGAACCAGAGATGTCACATTTTTGTTTGTTGTGACGGCACAATTTATATTCACGCTTGCCGGTGCGCGATGAAAAGAGAAACACTTAGAAACTTTGCTTTCAAAGGAACAACTCGTCAATAAACGGCGCATCACAACCACTTCAATAACAAAATTCAACCAGTTAAAACAGAGTATTTTGCCCTTTCAATCGTCTCTGTGCAACTTGTAGAGCCAGCGATATCAAAATTTTGTTTGTTGTGACGGCACAATTATTCACGCTCGCCGGCACACTGACGTCTTCGAGATTATGCAGATATTTTGCTTCTCGGTGGCTGGTATTAACGCTTTTGTTTCTGAAAACAATTACTCACAAAGAGAACTCATGGTTATGAATAACAAAGGCCAGACGCGTATAGGATACACAATTTTAGACGCATCAAAAAAAATTTATACGCAAAAAACGCTCGCATATTTTGCGCCTGCGTAGTTCGCTTATCTCTGAGCTGACTGTAGTGTCTCGTAAAACACAAAAGTCTCAGTCCCTGATTTTTAAAAAGGGCCTCACGGTCTAGTGTTTACTATTCTATACCCTTACATCGACATCACCATGGCCATGAGCAAGTCTTTTTGGCAAAAGCTCATTGAAAAGGATAGACTTGAAATGAACTTCGAGAAGAGGGCAAAGTGCCATAAAAGAAGAGGAGAGAAGTCTGAAATTTCTCTCTCTGGACAGAATCTTTCTTTATCACTTCATCTTATTTTGCTGTTTTGATACCCGTGTCAGGTTTAAGGTGTATACATAAATTTACTGGTAACTTAAAAATCAACAGCATGTGTGAATTTGGGCATTGACATGAGACAAGCTGCACATGCTTTCATCCGCCGCAAAACACTTTTAATTAAAAGATAGTGGCAAGGAAAAAGAAGGGTGAGTTTAAAATAGAACAATCCTTGTTCTACTAAACTACTGATTGTAATGATTACAAGAAGCTGAACTGAACATACATAAAATCAATACTAGGTGTTCTCCGAAATGCTACACAAGCTTTTCGGCCAAGTTTCTTCCAGTCAAGTCGAGAAGGTGGACGTTGTCTTCTTGTGGGCATTTCTTCATCTTCATCATCCTCTGTGCTTACATCAGCAATATTTCTGCCACCCATGAAAGTTATCTATAAGCAGATGACAATGTTAGCTGCTTCTTCTGGTTTCTATTACTAACCCCCAGGATTTTATCTATTAAAGGATTTTTCAGGGTCTTTCTTACTTCAAGGGGTAGCTATTTTAAGGGACAGGGACTGCCTAGTTTTGGAGTGAATTTTGCATTTCATAATGGTCCTTGATTGGAAATAAAAATAGCTTATAAACACAGTGTTGCAGATAAGAGAAGGGTCTCAGATCAAAAACCCAAGAAGGAGGACTTGTTAACCTAACACACTGAGTGATAAACTTAAAGTGCATATGAAGCGAAATTTTTCATTAGCTTGTTCGAAAGAGCTTTCAAAATGATGAAGAACGGCGTTTATTTTATTGTGATAGCACTCTTGGTTGCTGAGTCATTCAAGGTTTTTCATTTATGGAAATTAGAGGACTTGTGACGTCACAAGGTGGACACAAAATGAAGTAAAATCACAAAATATGGAATATCTGTGCAAATACTGAGTCTACAGAGTTGAAATTTTTCAGGGTTGATGTCCTGCCAGAACTACATATTGTGATGGTGGTAATGATGTCACCATAGCAACATACTCGTTACCAGATCTCTACCTTTCCAAAGGATAAAATCAGAGTTTCCCTCCCCAAGAAGTGCTGTTTGCTCTTGACGTTCATTCAGTGGGTGCGAGCAACTATGGACATTACACAGCAGAAGTATAAGAAAGTGTGTTAGACTCTGGAGCAATAAATAAGGCATTTCTCATTTGGGAAGGTAGAGGTCTGGTAACAAGTATGTTGCTATGGTGATGTCATAACCACTATCATAATGTGTAGTTCTGGCAGCACATCAACCCTGCAAAATTTCAACTCTGTAGACTTAGTATTTGCACAGATATTCCCTATTTTGTGATTTTACTTCATTATGTGTCCACCTTGTGACGTCACAAGTCCTCTAATTTGCATAAATGAAAAACCTTGAATAACTCGGCAACCAAGAGTGCTATCACAATAAAATAAATGCTCATCATTTTGAAAGCTCTTTTGAACAAGCCAGTGAAAAATTTTGCTTCAGATGCACTTTAAGAAGAATTAGCCTGTTGACTCCTTAAAAAAATCATTGTTCACTCCCTGACTGAGTAATCTGGAACACTGTAAACAGATGGAAACAGAAGGCTAAGGTAACAGCCTAAACCAGCCAACCCTCAAAGGTCATGGGCTTTACAGACACAAGAGGATTATACTTGCATCTCTGATTGAAACATATATTCAGAACTACAGGCCTTTCACTCCACAGAATGGTGCCTTACAAAGGGAAAAAGGCTATGTTCCCTTTCTATCTTACAAATGAGGTTTGCCTTGAATATAATGCAAGTCAGCCTAGTCCCTACCACTTCATAATTTATACAAAACAGGTGTTCCCTCTTGTCCCTCTTGTCAACGCAAAGTCTGGGAAGGAGTGGGTGAGAGAGCACCTAGCAAATACTGCCAAAATACCCCTGATTTTAGTGGAAAAAACCCCTGGTTGGAATTTACTTGTTTCCACGCCGTATCATGTGAAAGCTTCCTGCTGATGCGACAATCCAGTCATCCACAAACGACGGTAAGTTCTAACTTTGTGGATTACCCTTTTTTGTCTGTTATTTTGCATTGCTTTTCCGTTCAAAGTTCTGTCGTGTTCATATTAAAGTTACATGTACTTTGCCACACATTTTTTATCGTGAGCATAATTTTTTGTAGATTCAGACTAGGAGACCATGTGCGATGTGGAGCTTGCCACCCATCCCTTGTGTAGCAGCCTCATACCATTATTGTAATGTATGACCTCTTAAATATTTCAGTGTTGTTTATGGTGGATCTGGCAGTATTTCCTAGGCGTTCTCAGCGAGTCTCTCTCGGTGACGTCACCACTGACAGTTGGGTTTGACCGAGCTGAGAACACCTGGGGACTAAGCTGAACGCAAGTTACAAATGAATCATAGCACATGCTATTACTGTTACGGACTCTGTGTACCTGTAAGTTGACAGAGGGAGGACTGCATGAAATTTACATAGGATTCTGTAACAAAAGCCATGTTTTGTAAAAGACAGATCTGCTTGCTTGTTCCTGCTCAAAGAAAGTAAAGTTTTGTATGCACATTGCTTACCAATTTCTGGACAAAGGTGTCACGATCAAAGGTCACCAAATGGGTTTGCAACTGTTGGGCTTGCTGACTTCCAAGATTTGAGGCCAGAACCAAGAAATGAGAATCAAGGACTGCCTCCCTGGTTAGCCTGACTGTCAGCAAACAAAGAAAAACAAGAAATGCATGAAAAGTACAAAAGTATAGCCACTGAAAGTAAATGATATTGAAACAGAGATTGTGTACAAAACCATTTTTTGTCTATCAAAACTAAAATTATTTCTCTACAGTAGTATCAAACTTGATGTGAACTTCAAGTACATGTATATAAATGTCACACACGGAGATGAAAAAAGTGCTGTATTGATGTAATGGAACACTGTGGGTGTCTGAAATGATGCCAGAAGTGAGAGATCACATGTGCTCTTGATCGAGTGAATTTTTGACAGCTAGCTCTTCTGTAATCTTGTTCACTGTCTATATTATATAAAGCTTACTACACTGTGTTGGAGAAACTGGTCTTTCACATTGATGATCTTTAAGATTCTTTGTATTGCTTATTTCTTTCTTTTTGGGGGGGGGGGGGGGGGAGAGAAGAGGTCAGGCAGCAAATGGCATTTACTGAAGACAAGTAACAAGTGACAAGTGAAATTTTGCTATATAAAGGCTTAATTTATATGAAAGCTTGCAAGAACTGCAACATTGTTTCTATTTGTTTGTTTATCAATAGAACTTCATTCAAACTTTGTTGTGTTTATTTATTTTTTTTGATGTTGGCACTATTAGGGTTAAGGGCCATGTCCACTAAATATGACTTTTGGCATGTCACAATAGACAATTCCATGTTTTTTTTTATCTTTTGATTTTCATCAGGAACCGAAAATCCAACAACACTTCTAAAAAGAGCACCCAAAAATTAGTAAAATGGCCAAGTTTGATAGTCATACGCGCATCTTGCAAAATAGGTGGTTTGCAGCCAATCTCTAGAGACACAGATAACAATGGTGAAACGAACAAATGCTGGTGGACGAACAAAAGGAGCTAATGAGAGATGTATTGTTTACGTCCACCAGCATGGCGGCGATGACGTAACATGCAAACCACCTATAGTGAAAGTGTGGTGCTACCAAGTTGGGAAATTTTACAGGCAGTGTTCTTTCTAGCAGTGTTGACAGATTTTCATTACATGGCCTACATCAAACGTTACAAAAACCGTGGAAAGGTCTCTTAAAAAAACAACAACCAAGGAGAATCTAGGGGGTCTGTGTCAGAAATGTACACTCTGAATGAAGAGTGCCAGAGTTCAAGTTGAGGAGTGGCCATGGTAAAGTAAGAGGGTCATATCAGGGAAGATACTGATCTGTGGCTTCAAGGCAGGTGTGAGCAAGAACGATTTGTAACATGACAATCCCCAGCCCGGGCTTACCTCCATCAAATAATTGGTTGGCTTTCTCCAGAGCCTTGTGTAATCCTGTTGACTCGGGTCTGATGAAGTCATGTCTATTTTCTAAGGAGATCAGTCACAAGATAGCTCATTAAGAGATAAAACTAAGCAGCTTAAGTACAATACCCAACGCTTCCCCACATGAACATACTTACATGTAAAATGTGAATATTCGTGTTAAGGCCCAGCCAAACGAGTGCAACATCATCCAACATTGTTGAATCCAACATTGTTGGACGATGTTGCACAGTGTTGAACGAGGTGGCCAAATGAATGCAACATGTTGGATTCAACACTTGGTCTCAAGGGATTGGGACCAAAATTTACCAAGACTTCTTAGAAAACAAACCCGTGCGATATTGTCTTTGGTAGCCCAGAAAATGATGCAAGACCGATAACTGTACACAAAGCCTGGTTTTCACTAGCGACTCAAGCACAAGCGCAAGCATAAGCACAAGCACAAGAGCGCTTATTTCACTGTGAAAACGGGTTTAACGCAAGCATAAGCATAAGTGCAAGCACAAGCGCAAGGAACCAAATTTTTCCTTTTCCTAGTGCTTGCGCTTATGCTTGCATTCGCTTGCGTAGTGTTCGTTTTCACTTAGCATAAGCTACGTATGCTTGCGCTTGTGCTTACATTGCTAGTGAAAACCAGGCTTAAGCCTTTCGACCTCCGCGTAAGACAATCTTCTCGCTTATGCTGGTCTACAGTTACAGCTACTCCTTTTCCTTTCGCTTCCTTTTTGAAGAGAGATCACTTGTTTTAGATCTCTCTTCGTCGAGAGATTGAAAACTTTGCTCGTTCGTGATACTGTTTTTTTAACACACACGGGGCAACGCGCGAAGCAAGTATAAACAATGAATACAGATACCGCAAAGTCAGCTTAGTGGGCATGCGCGCATCCAACATTGTTGAAAACAGAGGCCAAACGAATGCAACATTGTTGTTCACACCTGAGAACAAAGGATGATGTTGAAGACGATGTTTGATGGATATCAAACTTCGTCCAACATCATCCAACATCATGCAACATCGTGCAACATGGTGGCCAAACGAGTGCAACATGTTGGATTCAACAATGTTGGACGATGTTGCATTAACATGTTGGATCCGTTTGGCCGGGCCTTTATGCACCTATCAATGGTTTGCCCCAGGATGGGGGGGCGGGCAACCCACGGGAATTTGACTTTGTGAGGCTCTACCTGGGTAGGGATTTTGACGTCCACAGCGATCCCCTGGGTGGGAAATTTGACTCTGTCGCCATCTTGGAAAGTGGAGAGGGCCTGGAGGGGGTGGGAATTTGACTCTTATTGGAGACCCAGGGGTAGGGAAATTGACATTTCAAGACCTGAAAATTTCAAATTCCCCTGGGGTTGCCCGCCCCCCCATCCTGGGGCAAACCATTGATAGGTGCATTAGTGTTCACCCATCACACATCATGATCAAAGAAATTTCGGACATACACTGTACAGTATGATTTGCCTTATGGTGTAGCTACGTTGAATCAAAAGCTAAAACACAAGAACGTAAGAGAAAGACAGATCTAAAACATTTCTTACTTTGAGTTTCGGCGATCAGTTCGCGGTATTCGTATCGAATCCGTCGCCTTTCGCGGGGATCTGCTTTCGGATCTCCATGTGGGTCGTAGTCGTCCGAAGCACCACCACCGTCCTCGCCCATATTTGAACCGAGAAAGGTTTGAAGCTGCTGAAACCAAGATGTTAAAACGAGAAATACAGCGAAGGGATAAGGAAGACAATACACAGCCAAAGGAAAATCTTCGTGCCGACCTCACACGGCCATCTCACACTGTGTTCGCGCGCTTTCCTGCGCAGAAGGGAATACCGCGCCGCGCATAAAGTTTCGGGTTAGCTGCTGAGATATTGCAGGCGCAGGATATTTTTTCTTCTGAAAAAGCAACGTGGACGAATCGAACACTGCTCTTCAAAATGGGGATTCTGGAGAAAATCAGCGAAATTGAGAAGGAGATCGCAAGAACTCAAAAAAATAAGGCGACAGAATATCATCTAGGGTTGCTCAAAGCAAAGTTGGCGAAATATCGATCGCAACTTCTCGAGCCGCCGAAATCAGCAGGAGCTGGCAAAGGAGAGGGATTTGATGTTATGAAATCTGGTGATGCCAGAGTCGCTTTGATCGGTTTTCCTTCTGTAGGGAAATCAACGTTATTAAACAAGTTAACATCCACAACCAGTGCGAGTGCTTCGTACGAGTTTACGACCCTGACTTGTATCCCTGGAGTGATAGAGTACAATGGAGCTAACATTCAACTGCTTGATCTACCAGGAATTATTGAAGGAGCCGCCCAGGGAAAGGGCAGAGGAAAGCAAGTTATTGCTGTTGCCCGGACTGCCGACATTGTGGTGATGATGTTAGACGCAGCGAAAGGAGAGATCCAGAAAGTTTTACTGGAGAAAGAATTGGAGGATTGTGGCATCCGCCTGAACTGTTCTAAACCAAACATATACTTCAAGCCCAAGAAGGGGGGTGGAGTGGCTTTTAATGCCACCTGCTCACTCACTCATCTGGATGAGAAGCTGGTGCAGATGATTCTCCACGAGTACAAGATCTTTAATGCTGAGGTGCTCATAAGAGAAGACTGCACTGCTGATCAGCTGATTGATGTCATCTGCGGCAACAGAATCTACATGCCATGTTTGTACGTCTATAACAAGATTGACTGCATTTCTATAGAAGAGGTTGATCGTCTGGCTCGACTTCCACACTCTGTTGTTGTCAGTTGTGAAATGGAACTGAACTTGGACTATTTATTGACCCAAGTGTGGGAGCATCTGGCTCTACTTAGAGTTTACACTAAGAAGAGAAGTGAACCTCCTGACTTCAATGGGGGGTTGATCCTGCGACGAGGAGCAACAGTGGAGCATGTATGCCATGCTATTCACAGAACATTAGCAGATGTGTTCAAATATGCCCTGGTGTGGGGTACCAGCACCAAATACAGCCCACAGAGAGTGGGAATTAATCATGTTATGAATGATGAAGATGTTATTCAAGTCATGAAAAAGTGATAAGCAGTGGATTGAGGTGGTTTTTTGCTCAAGATCAACTTTTGCTTTCACATAGATTAAAATCTTCTGGAATCTCTTATTATTAAACTGTGCCAGTGGCTGTTATAGCCATAGCTATCCATTATGCTACAAGCAGACTTGTATCAACCTAAGACAGTTTCTGGGCACCCTGCAGTTCAGCTACTAAAGGGAGTCATTGCAAGTGAGCACATCATGGTTGTGTTAATAGACATGGCAAACAGTTTATTTTGTATCTCAGCAGTCTCATACAAAATCACTAAGTATGTTTCATTAAAGAAATAAGAAATGTGCCTAGTACATTGTTGAGTTACATAAGCATGCAGGAATTTTTAAGAACACAAGAGAAGTGTCTAGAGAAGCGAAAGCCATAGGCGAGTGCTTCTTGCACTTCTCAAGTGTTCTTAAAAAATTTCCAAGTGCTTATATTACTCAACAATGTACGAAGAACAAGTTTTTTATTTCTTTTATAAAATGTCCCAGAGATTTGTGTGAGCTTTCATACCAGAAGTCAGCGGATGAAATTTGATGACATTACAACCCCCAAATTTTTCTTTATATTCAAAATAATGTCAATTACCGGTATCGATTGAATCACACATTGTTATTGCTTTTACTTTATTTTCTTTATAAAATGTCCAGAGATTTGTGTGTACACAATTATTGTGACGTGTCCTGCGTAATTTAAAATTCAACAATGTATGCGCGTGACATAGAGCACGTACATAATTATGTTGAGATATAATGCACTCAATTCGACCAATCATACCACACGTAATAATTTGAGCATTTTATAATTTGTTTTGCTATACCGGTATATAATATGGAAGGGTAAGTGGGTTCTCTCAGAGACAAACCATATTTGCAAGGTATTCCTTTGTTGGCACAACAATGTGACTAAACTAGTGGCTCGACACTTAATAACTCTCAAGCAATTGTTTATTTTGCTTTTCAGAAATGTGCCGACGTCTGGCAGACCACTAAATTAGTAATGATGATTCTCACAAAATTAGCTTTACATTGACTTCGAAACAGCACAGGTGAATTGAGTAAATTGAAGCTTTGGACATTTGGTTTAATCGTTGTTACTTTGTTGAGGACCAAAACTCGTATTTATCACTCGACTGGATGTAAATGATCATCTACACTCGTTTTGTACTTTAATTGTTCGTTTGTTTGGCTTGTGAGTGAATGAGTGTTTTTACTTTGCCTGGTTGACTGTTTTTCAACATGCCTCAGTAGTGTTAATAAAATTTTGCCCTTATGTTATTAACACATAATTGGAAAATTAAGGATTATCACTTACGGTATGTTTTCAGAAGTTGTTGAAATTGCCCTCATTGCTGCATAACTCCGACAATTTCAACAACTTTGGAAAACACGTGTGATATTATAAAATCATTCATTTTTCATGCTGTTATTTGTGGTGTTACTCACAGAAGCATCTTCCAAATCCATTGAGGCTAACAGCTCGTTTTCATACTCATTTTCTAGGTCGTATAAGACGTCTGAGTCAAAATAAAAACCAAGGGAAAATTCACGGAAATTGGTCGGCCAGTTTTCATTTGGATACCTCACACAGTCCTTGTAAGGCCTCATCAGCATGGCATAGCTATGCCATGCTGATGAGGCCTTACAAGCCGAAACAGCTGTCCATGGCTGCTAATGCTTGGGCTCAATCTTTGATTTTGTAGATTCAAGGGGTAATGCCCACTACCATGTGGCCTTCTTAGAGTGGCTTCAGCTTACCAGTTCACATTAATTTGTGAGGTATCCTTGTCACTCCAGCCACATCCCACAAGCTTTACATTTTCACTGCCGGTTTTCATTTGGGTTCGATGGCGTGACACCGTAATTGGCCTTGCATCTGTACTCTCATAAAGCACGCTGTTTTAACCAATCAGAGCATGTGTTATATCAAAACTTTAACATAAATATGTAAATGTAGCACAAGTGAACGTTCATTCTGTTCAGGAGTATGCTTCTCAAGAGTTCCTATTAAATAGCTGTGGGAGCCGATAAGTAAGCCGAAGGCCCCGTTTATATGGAGAAAAGTTGTCCCTGGTAGAAGGGTCACCCGCCTACCCGAGCTACCCTGGGCGAGCCAATTTTTCCTACATTTCCTTACAAAACTTGGCGAACCATTTACATGAGTAACAAAAAATTGGCTCGGCTAGAAGGGTGACCCGGCTGGTCACCCTCTTTCGATGGTAGGGTCACCCTCCTAGCCAAGCCTACTTTTCTCCATATAAACACTTTGGCTCACCTAGCCGGGTCAACTCGGTCAAGGTGAGACAATCAGAGCATGCACGAGTGCTGCTGGCTCGGGCAAAAGGGTCAACTTTTTCTCAAATAAACGCTCGCTAAAGTTGACTTGGCTGGGAGGGTGACCCTCTTGCCCGGGACAACTTTTCTCCATATAAACGGGGCCTAAGTTCCCGAAAGAATTTTCTGTGTCTCATTGTGCATGATCCTTTTGGACATATCCTCCCCCACTTTCCCGCCAATTCAAAGCTGCGCAAACGCTTCTAAAATATATGAAAATCATGACTACTGATTATAGAATGAAAAAGAAAGAAAGATTTTTGTATATCCATTCTCACATATTCATCGCAGTATATTACGAACCAACAAAATAACCAGCTCCCAGGTGGCTTGTTAGCTCAGTTGGTAGAGCACTGCACCGGCCATCGCAGAGGTCGTCGGTTCGACTCTCTTACAAGCCTGATTTTTTTTTCAGGCTTTATTTTCACTACTGCTTACATAGTGTTCATAATCCGCGGTTCAAATATATGATTTTCAAATATTTCTTTCTCACATATTCATCACTCACGGGTATAAATTGCAAACCAACGCTAAATGACTCGCTCCCAGTTGGCTTGTTATCGCAGAGGTCGTGCCGGGTTCGACTCCGGTACAGGCCTTTTGAGCACTCACTTCTTCATTCTTTAATCCGCAGTTCAAATATATATACGGATTTTCATATATTCAGTCTCACACTCATATTCCTAATATTCTTGCAACAGATGAACACGAAGACAGTCTAGCACTCCAAAATCTCCTTATTCATTTCAGACAAAAATCGCTTCGAGCTGAATTAATTGCAACAGGGGACCGCGTTCTGGCAAATTTGACGGAAAAGTTTAATTTTTTTCAAAAAATAAAAAAAAAAATCTCTGAAATCTGGCAAGCCAACTTTCTTAAACCTTTCTCAAATTTAACCTCACTAAATAGAATACTTTTTGAAAATATTTGTGTTCAAACTCTTTTGATGTACCTTTCGTAGAACAGAGACGACTAAACAGAAATACAATGCACCACAACAAAAAGGAACGAACACCGCCAGACAAAAAAAACAACGCTATGGAGGTTATAACCGCACAAATATTCACCTCGCTTTTAGTCTCCTACGCAGCCGTTTTGTCTCGTCACGCAACGCTCCTCCATACTCCTCGCCACTAACGGCTGCTGAAAACCGAACCACATTCCTTTCCCGACTATTAGCCAATCAGGATTAGCCTTCCATTTTCTGGAAAGTGTACGCGCCAATTCCTCAGTTCGGCGTACATCCAATCACAGCCTACTTTATATCGGTGTCCAGCGTGCGCTAACAATGGACTACAGTGGAGTGATAGGAAACGGTTAGCGGTTTGTTTACGTTTTTACTAGGATCGTAGATCTTTACCAGTAATTGCACTTGACTTTATTTCCGAGTAGACGAGTTTGGTGTTGAGGTTAATCGTGGACCAAATGAATGTGACAATTTTTTTTCGGGACTTGTCATATTTTGATTTGGTAATACACTCAACACGAGATTATAGGCCGCGTGTCTTTGAATCGGAGATAGGAAGCCAGGAACGTTAGTCATAGGCGCCCAAGTCCCGCTTTTAGGAGTCAATAGGAGAAGAAATACGAGCGCTAGCTTTGCCTTTGCCAAATTGCAGGGATTTAGATGCTTTCGCTCGGTGAGTCACGGAAACGTTTTCGCGGACAGTCTCTCCATCGGGAATGTTTCGTATCTCTTCTGTAGCTCGTAGGAATCGCTTTGCTCTTGGAGGTTTTCTTTTACAGACGACTTCCTCTCTTTCTCGTCGAATTTCTTTTTACGAGGCCCGTTGGAACTTTGTCAACCGCTTGTAGCAAACATTTCTGGGCCAGATTACAGAATACCCGGCCACATCATTTACAGATAGCGTCCACTGCAAATGAACAATTCGCTGCTGTTTGAAAAACACCTCACATCCACAACGATTAAATGATCTGTTGACAATTGAGTGAACTTTTGCCTGTATCAGTAATTATCGTGATTTACATTGCCGACGGCGATGATCACGTAAAACACTATGGACAATCTTCTTAGGAATTGTTCCATCCGTGACCAGAGTCCGTGACATCGCTGACAGAATGAAAAGCATGCTGTTTCCTCTGACGTCATTGTCATTTTTGTGATATCTGATTGGTTAATTCGTTAGACCGCAAACATGTGGTTCGGTTTTCAGCAGCCGTTAAATTTTTTAGTGGCGAGGAGCGTTGTGTGACGAGACAAAGAGACTACCTCGCTTTCGGCTTGATACCTATGCACAAATATTTACTTTACCTTCGGAAAATAATGAATAATTATTACCGATTCACGGTAACGCAATGTAAAGATTTGACGGGAAAAACAGCGGGATGACAAAGTCGAAACTTCGGAGGGACCAATATCGTTCGGTTCATTTGGACCATTATTCTCTCCTCTCTAGCAGCTATAGGAACTTCATGATTAGGAATGATGCCGTTTCCTGGCCTCGTATAATACAAACATTCCGTGTTTTGGAATCTGAGCAGGTTCGGCTTGGTTAGGCCCCGTATTTTGAAAGCAAACTTTGAAGAGGCATCGAACAGGCTGTCAGTAACATCCCAAGCCAATTCTAAGGTATTTTTTGAATAATTTTTACCTGTTTACTCGATCAAATGTATGGTCATTTGGAGTCATGGCAAGCCATTGGTTTATTATGTCGCGGAAGATTTAGCTTCGTAATTACGGCTCCTGTAAGTTGTTCTTCTTTGGCTAATGTCGCTACTCGCCTTTAATTAACATCCCAGTAAGCGAAAAACACTCATTATTAGGACATCCCTTAATAATCACAAACGATATGATCAAAAGCTTAAGTGTTGGAGATTAGGCTACTCAATGTATTTATGACCAGACCGCAGAAACAACCTGTTGGTCGTTTAAAAGATAAGAAATTAATTTGGGACCCAGACGTGCCCTCGGCAAATATCCAGGCACGTTAGTTTTATAGACATGTTCTAGTTAATGGTTATATTTAAATTTTAGTGTAATTTAGGATTAGATAGAAATTAATAGAGAAGTTGATAGTAATATTTAAATTTTATCTTTTTTATATTGTACCTGACCTGATTGAATTCTACTGTGTTTAAATAAAAAACATTGATTGATTGATTGACTGACTGACTGACTGACTGACTGACTGATTGATTGATTGATTTATTGATTGATTGATTGATTGATTGATCGATCGCTATTGTAGGGGATAAGGGAAGTGAGCGAGAGATTAAATCATAGTCATGAATTCACACTTTCAAGGAGGACAGAATATTTTACTGGTATATATGTAACGCAAGTCGGTTGAATGACTGAAAGCAACCCCTCCCGGGTAGCAAACTGGGAGCTTATCGAGAGAAGGTGGACCTAAAACCTGAGTTGATGAGTAGAACCTAAAGAAGGCTTGTAAATAGAAACATAGAGAAGGTAACGCTAAGGACAAAGGTATGCAGTTTAAACTGACGCTTTCGTGGCAGTTGTGTCTCATTTCGTTAAATGCGCTGTGCAGAGATTAGTAACGCCATACGCTAGATGTTGAACTGACTGAGGCACACTCTGTTATATCTGTGAGTTATAACAGCAGAACATGCATATTATGTAAGTTGAATTTAAGACACTCACTCTTTTTTTTAAGACGTGCGACATTCTTAAAAGTGTGTAAAACTTTAGCAAATGGTTGTTCAAGGAGTTAATCATCGGGCAGAATGGCCGGACATTTACGCATAATAATAAGCTACCGTGGCGGGCCACTCAAGCATGAACGCCCCTTAAAAGCGCTGCAATTAAAGAGAAAAGGGACAAATTCGGCGAAGTGCGCTCACTAAAATCGCCATTTTGAATTCCTCATAGGCTACTTCTTAAGATGAAACAGCGGATTTTTGTAGTTTAAGGGCTAATCTACAACGTTTCGGTTCCTGACACGCAACGTGCAAGAACCCGAATAGTTATTACAGTATGCCTGAAGAAGTGATTCAAACTGTTTCAAAGGCAGATTTCAAACGGCTTTTGTAACGACGAACAACCTGAAAAATATCAGCTTTGAACTTCAATAACGGTTTGTTAGTACACTTATCAGCTTTAGTCATTTAGTTCGTAGAGGAATCAGATGTTTGAATCAGAGAGTCGAAAAGTGTCATATATAGGTGGTGTTAAAATGTGGCTCAAAAACTGAATTCATGCTAATTTATATAACAGTGCTTCGGTTTTAGTTGATCAGAGCTCGACAAAGGAGGTAAACGGTTTAGTAAACGTCTACGTGGAAAAGTATCGAAAACGTAATTGTGTCGCTTGTTATCATTACACGATGTTGTGTAAACAGTTGGGTGGAAATCTTGTGTTTTTCTTAACTTCCTGTCGATGCCGCGAATCACTCTCAGTATGTTAATTCTTCGACAAATCAGTGACACCCAGAAAATCCCTCAGAATGATGCAGACAATTCAGGGCCTCAAATTTTAAACCAGAGTTGAAAAATGCATCAAGGAAATGTTCAAAACAAATAAATAACTACATTCGTGAATAATTTTATCAAAAATATTAATTAATTCGCAAGAAGACGGGAATGGCACGGAAGACCATACCTGTTCAAGTTTGTTTCTCTTAAATTCCACTGAGTGTGGTTAATCATGCTACGGACTTAAGAACTGGACTGGTGCATGTATGGTTATATGCTACACTCGAAAGGATTAATGAGTTTAATTCTCCCTGGAACATAACCGGTATAAATGATTTACAGTATTCACTTCGCGGTTTTTCTCAATTAACCATAATTAGCTTTCAACTTTACATCTTTTAGAATTAAACTTTTTTTTTCTGAAGAGTGGACACAAAATTAAAAAAATCGCAGGGATAAAGAAACAATTTAAAATTAGAAAGACAAAAGTTATTACTCAGTTTGCAATAATAAAACGGAAACTTTTCTTGAATGAATTTATCGGTAATTCCTGAACTGTTGATGTCAATTTGTTATTGATATTTCAAGCTTCCATCTTTTTGAGGGGATTAAATGAGGGGATTAAATTTGCATACTACACACTACACACCACTGAGTCTCAAATCAAGCCA
>JAEMWC010000001.1:1922500-2010000 GCA_016490735.1 Pachyseris speciosa | reverse complement strand
GTTCATTCATTCATTGATTCATTCCTTCCTTCCCTCTTTCCTTCCTTCCTTTGTTTCTTCCTTCCTTCCTTCCTCCCTACTTTCCTTCCTTCCTTTCTTTCTTCCTTCCTTCCTTCCTTCCTCCCTTACTCTCTTCCTTCCTTGTTTTCTTTCTTTCTTTCTTCCTTGCTTTCTTTCCTTCCTTTGTTTCTTTGTTTCTGCCTTCCTTCCTTCCTTCCTTCCTCCCTTAATCTCTTCCTCGCTTTCTTTCTTTCCTTCCTTTCGTTCTACCTTCCTTCCTTCCTTCCTCCCTTGCTCTCTTCCTTCCTTGCTTTCTTTCTTTCTTTCTTTCTCTCTTTCTTTCTTTCTTTCTTTCGTTCCTTTCTTTCGTTCTTTCTTTCTTTCTTCCTTCCTCCCTTACTTTCTTCCTTCCTTGCTTTGCAATACCCAGTCCTCCATGAAAATCTTTGGAGAAATAAGACATCTAATACCCCCCACCCTCAACGCACTTTTAGCAAAAAAGCTATTATTTTCTAGGGTACCATAGCACCTTAAGGAAAATCATTTGTCTATTATTACGGTTCCCAAGGTCAAGACACAAACTTTACTACAAAAGTTTGTACAAACGTTTGTCACAAAGTTTGTCAGTGAAGTAATGTTTGTCAGTTCTCAAATATTCACATTCGAAATTACCACAGTTCTCGGAAAAACATGATATCATAACTGATTAATGACGATAAGGTTCAGTTTCAATACAATCAGTGTTTATAAATTTTACAACTATTTTGTCATACCTTAATTTAAATACTTTTTCACTGTATACGTTAATTATATCTTATATTTTTTCTTGTAATTTTGTTTTCATTCACGATTGTTATTTCTCTTATTTGTTTTTTCACTACATGTATATTGGTTAAGCTTTCGTGATTTAAAAATTTGAGTTTTCATGCCTCAAAGGGAATCCTTTTATAGCTGATTTTTGTTGATTATCGCCGTATTTGAAACTATAAGATTTAGAAACTGAATTCATCTGTCATTTGTCCAATCATATCACCTGTTTCGATATTTTTTTTGTACCATTATCAATATATATGATTGAATCAGTATCGAAGCATAATACTTTCTTTTGTAAGTAGTCAATTTTATTATATGACATTAATCTGGCATGACTTGTTGTGAAGCAGGCTATGTAAATGTTTGTGTCATTTGAATTGTCGATGAAATGATCTTTGAAATTGTATGTCATTTCAACCATATCGTCATTAATGAATTGAATGTTTAAATTGGACATACTGTCATCCAACAATATTTTGTAAAATTCGATTGGCTCTATGACGAATTTTAATTGGTTCAAATTTGATCTTTGACCAAATATCCCCCAAAGACTATTCAAACATAATTTTGAAATGTTTCTTAAATCTGGATTGAATTCGAATTTTTCAATGTTTATATCAAGATTCTTTTTTGTCTTATCTTTGAAACCATTTTCTTCATAAACTGATTTGATATCGTATTTGCTTGTTTCTAAATCTATTTTCACGAATCTTCTTTTATAACCTTTGAACAGATCATCACTTGTGTTCTCATAATGCCATACTTCATATACTTTTAATACTGATATCCTTTTTTTAATTGCATTGTTATCTTCATCTGTTGCCCAAGTTCCTGTAAAAGATTTTTCATTATTATCATGAGTGTATTTATTTTGGTTTCTTTTTTCAGCACATGTTTTACATAATGTGAAGATCAATTTTTCGCAAATATCGACTTTTATTCTTAGCGGCATAACAGGGTGATATAATTTTTTTTAGGTGGTAATACTTTACATTTATCAAATGAAGAATGATCCTCGCAGTTGTGAACGCAATTTATGGTTGCGAAAAGAAGCCTGAAAAAAATTCAGGACTTAAACGGGGTTTGAACCCGTGACCTCGCGATTATCGGTGCGATGCTCTAACCAACTGAGCTATGAAGCCACTGACTTTGGGAGCAGGTCAATTGTGGGTTCATATGTTCCCGTGAAAGAAATGAGTGTGAATGATATATGAAATGAATCATATCTAAACTGCGGAAATGAAATCAAATAAAGAATGATCCTCACAGTTATGAACGCAATTTATGCAATTGCGAAAAGAAGCCTAAAAAAAATTCAGGACTTCAACGGGGTTTGAACCCGTGACACGTGACCCGTGTTTTGCAAAACGTTATATTCTTCCTGATATTAATTTCGTTACATATAATTTCCATCAGTCTTGTAATTTTTCTGTTGTAGAGTTTTAGCAGGATTTGTTTCATCAATCTTCGCTCCTTTTGCTTGGCAGTTGTCTTATCATAAATATCATGTAACACATTTTCATTATGTTCAATGTTAATCAGTAATTTATTCAAACATTCTTCAGTTCTCTGCAATATGTATTTTTTTAATGAAGTCATATAATAATAATTTAGATAAAAGTTTTAAATATTTTAAACAACTTTTAGGGGTATCCAACTATTAAAATCATCATTGTATCCCTTCCATTCCATTTAACAAGAACCTGTTTCTTTTTATAATCTCTCCGAATAACTTTATTTATTCTGAATATATCTTGTTTAGCGTTCAATAATTCAGGTTCATAAAATGATCCTTTTATTTCCTTATTATTCAAGGGCTTTATTTTGTAAGTGATTGGGTTACTGTACTGACTTTTATCGATTTTAAGCACCTCTTCAGTCCAATTTGGTGTATAACCTTTATCAAGTACTGATCGCTTGTATTTTGATATCCTGACTTTATCACCAATCTGAAATTTTGTTCCAGATGATAATGACTCAAGATTATTATATAAATTAAAATAAACAGTTCCTTCATTCTTTTTCTTTGATGCTTCAATAGGCGTCATTCTTATGCTTGAGTGCTTTGTGTCGTTATACTTTTCCAATATTTTTGGTAGTACATCCAAATACTGTGTATTACCTTGAAAAGTGAATTGCTTCCACATCCGGTTTTAATTGTTAGATCCGGTTTTTAATTGTTCTATTCTACCTTTCGAAAACAGATGACTTTTCCTCTTTCTCAGTTGAGTATAATGTTATTTCATGTTTTTCCAAGAGTTCCTACACATGTTTGTTACAATATTCTTTACCTTTGTCAGTCCAAAGATATTGTGGTTTTCTACTTTCCTTGAATATTGTTTTAAATGCATTTGCTACAGTTTCTCCCTTTTTATCTTTCAAGGGTACAATCCAACCGTATTTACCGAAAATATTTAAAACCATAAGAAGATATCTGTATCCTTTATGCCAGTTACTAAATTGTTGCGTTTCAACAAGGTCAGAACACCATATGTCGTCTATGTGTTTAACAATAACGCGCCGCCGAGTGAACTTCTTTTTTATTGGTTTATGCAGTTCATCTGCTAATTTCTGTTGCCAGTTTACTTCACTTGACAGTTTTTTCCTTTTTTTCTGACTTTACACCAAGACCAAGTTTTTAATTTTTATCAATTAAAAATTTTGCTGTTTGTCCCCACTTTGGTATCATGCCACATGGTATTGTATCAAGTTCTTTAACCATTTTTTTTATCACATTCGTGCTTATTAACACCTCTATCATAACAAACATCATGACGTGCTGAAATTTCGTCAACGTTATTATATGGTTTTACATACCATTCCAATATTTCACCAGTATTTGGGTCATATTTAAATTGCTTATCAAGTGGGTTATACGGTCCCATTTATTTCTATTTTCCTGGTGTAAAACTAGCTTTTGGTGGAGGTAATTTTCCAATAACTTTGTGAATGTCAATACCTGAACCAGTATAATCTTTTATTGTGTTTTCAATAGAGATCCATAACTATTAAAGCCTTTAACATTTTTACTAAATGCTTTTAAAAATTTTATCTAGCAAAATTGATGGTACAAATGTAGTAGTACCAGGAATTTGAGTTAATAAACCTGATCCATCAAGGTCTTTTCTATCTGTTTTATATTTTTTGTTTGGTCTTACTTTGGCTGATAATTGATCCAACATTTCTGATCCTGTTTTGTGAATGAATGAAGTGGCTTTTGATACGGCATAGTCAGTTGCTTTATGCAGTTCAGGGTTTCTCATTGCCTCACCAGCGTAATATCGTTTTAGCGAAAAAAAGGATTCCATGATGAAGAACAAGATCTAAACGAGTATTTGCTACGGTATCCCGTACTAAATCTTTTCAAAATATCATAATAGTCCTCTCCAAGCGACCAACGATGAAGAAAATAAATGCAATAATAACCACATAAAACACTTTTGATATTTTGGTATGGAATTGTATTGTAAATCTCTATCATTCCATTCTTTTAAGCTCTCTTTTCATATTCCTTTGAATAATGCATTCCAAAGGAATCAAAATACCACAAAATCTTTTTATTTTTTATGTGATGGTGCACATGCTACCCAATGTGTTCCTGTATTTTTGTAATCATCAAGATTGACTATACAAGGACTGTGGTTATTTGGCATATGTTCATTTCTGCTAAAAATACCCTCTATTTTAATATTCAGATAATTACACCAGTTTTAAAGATCAAAATTGCTGATAGGTTCATTCACGAATTCAGGTTTTAAATTATTTCTCCTAAAAGCGGAACTCCTTTTAACGGAGAATTTTTGCTAAACAGCAAATCAGTCCCCTTTTTGTCTTTTGAGTTTTTGTTACTCCCATACCAACTTGATCTTCCCATGTTCCAAAAAAAGGCGGAGAATAAGATGGCATTAACATATTCGGTTTTGGAGATATATTCAGTCCTTTGCCTTTCCCACTGCCTCTTGTTGAGATTGATGATTATGCTTTTTTTGGCACACTCAAGCCTTTTCCAAAGAGTTTTGAAGCCAGTTCAAATGCCAATGGAATACCAATGGAAGCTAGTGGTCCAAGAAAACCTTAATTAATCTTTTTCTGTGTTGGTTTCAAATATAATGCATTTCTGTTTTAAGAGCATTGAAAATGTCTTTTTTTCTGTTTGGTTGTGAGCACATCTTTATTTTTTATCAATTGCTGTATTTTTGAATCTGGTACCAGGAAACCGCCTTTTTGGCCCTTACCAAAACGTTTGTCAATCCCCAAAGATTCTAGAGCGGGTAAAGCACCTGTGCCTAATGGTTGTTATGGAAGCATTTTCGTTCCAAGACAAAGTAATGATGACCAGAGAGATCCACACTGTTTTAACTGCTTTTCGTATTTGTGTTTTGGATATTTTAATGTCTGAACCAATTTATTGATTTGAGTTTTGGTTAGCATTAATTCCTGTTGACCACTTAACAAATTTTTATCCAATCGAATGGTGATGGCAGAATTATTTTTAAAAGCTTTAGATAACTTTTCTAGTTGCCCTTTGCTTAATTTAACCTCATAAGAATGATAAAATGTCATTACTCGTATATAATATATGTTATATGATTTCCACATTGAGCTTTAATTCTGTCTCTTTTTCATATAAAACCAAAGCGTTCAGTGTGTAATTTGTATTATTTGCATCGCTTAATTCATATCAGAAAGTCAACGATACAACAAAGTCCTTTGTGTCTTCTTCTTGGTTTCGAAGATCAAAATAAATTATTCCAAACAGATTCTTGAAATTTGCTCGATCAATCGATGAACCACTAAGAAAGTCATTATAAGCTGAATTATATCTCACAAGTGCTCCGTACAATTTACTTTCTTCTTGACCTCATAATTCCAATTGAGGGTAACAGATGTTATTATTCACTTCTAATTGTGCTTTGCTGAAATATCTGTTATTTGCACCTATACTGAATGTTTTGAATAAAAAAATATTGCGTTCTTGATTAGTGTATGAAGCTGTCGGGACCACCCAAATAAAAACATGGTGAGGGCGTCTGATTCCATTGGAAATTCTGAAAAATGAACTGACAGCCGCAATTTGGTTTATTTCTTGATGCTCTGTCAAATATACCAAGTTTTTGGTTTAAGATATTTTTCAAGGTATTGTTTCATTTCCGCGTCATTAAAAATTAGTTTAGGGCACCACAACCTGAATTTAGCTATCAACACTTTTGAATTAGGTGCTGCATTGGAGCGAAATATGATTTCATTATCATTTAATAATCGGATTAAAATGCTCATTTCTAGGTTTGGGTGAAGATTATTTTTGAAGGCAGAAAAATGAGAATATAAATTCAATGGGATGGATATGTTGTTTTCATTGGCACCTTCTGTTTTACGCAAAGCAAAACCTTGATTAAATAATGCTTGTGCAGTTCTAGGTTCTGCAGTTCCTGTATTCGTATCTAGATGAAAGAAATTGTCTTTAGCAACTGTATTGGCATATTCTTGAGTATACTTCAAAAGTGATAATACATTTGAATTTTCATTCACTCTTGTGTTATAAACAGTAATGCCATTACATTGCACTTGTATTTCTCTTATGAAAGTGTGACCGTTTGTTGTTGTACTAAATAAATTTACATTTCCAACTCCAGCTCCGATTCCAGCACCATCTCGAGCTTGGTATAATTGCAAAAGTTCAACATTGACTTCGATATAACTATCATACCACTCAATTGGATTGGCTTCTGAACTATTATCGACTACAAAAAGGTAATCATCTTTAGTTTGTCGATTATTTGCACCGATATTAGCGTTCAAAGGTGTTTGCAAATCGTAATATGAGTATTCATATCTTTTAACAATTTTGGACTTCGAAAATTTCCGCTCATTATATTATATGATTAGATAAAAAATGATCACAAAGTAAATTATTATATACACCTTTGATATACTTATATTTATCAGTCTCTTAACTTTGCCGCTTTGTATTTTCTTTTTGTAAACGTCTAATAATTTCATCTCCTTTTACTTCATCTGTAGTTTATGGCTTGTTTTTTAATTTATCGTATATTTTTTCACCAATTAATTGCCCTGTTTTTTCACCTATTTTTTCTGAACCATTCTCTATTAATTTTTCAGCGCTCTTTGTGGCAATTTTTTTGGCTGTTCTGCTTGCAAGTTTTGAAGCTACATTTTTGAAAACATCAAATATACCCTCACCTTGGATATAATATTCACCTGTATCAGGATCTCTTTCTCTTCTCCCCATTCTATAAGATAAGTGTATATAAATTACAGTTCTTTCATAACAACGGTAAGAGAAATATCAATGTCATTCAAGTCGACTTCCCTGTCTTCATCATCTGTTATGCAAACTGTACTTCAGAAATCACCTTACTTATTCACTTTATTCCAGAGATGATTCATCGTTTGAATTTCAAACGGAAAACTCCTTGTTTTGGTGTTTGTTGAAAAGGTGTACAAGACATTTGATCGACGTCCTGAAATAATAGATTTACTCAACAATGAGCATCTAATATATAAATTATCAATACTGTTACTTAATTTTCTTTTCAAAACCAGGTCAATCTGCAAAATTTCCACTATTTTTGAAATTTAGTCTGTAATTTTTATTCAAAGCAATAATCACTTTGTATGTTGTCAAATCAAAGAAAATATTTATTCCATCAGTATCTTTACCTGATAATTTTCCAATTTTATTCTTAATAAATTCACTTATATCATCATAATCATACATACCTGACAGAAATGTAATTTTTGCCATGATGATCATTTGTTTTTTGAGATAACTAATTTATTGTCTTGATATTTTGGTTTGATATTGTGCCGACTGGCTGTCATTGAAATATCATCGAGTGCTAAACAATATTGCTTGTTATTATCTAAAATTAATTCTGGTATAAATGTTACTGTGAAATTACCAGGCTTATTATTAGGATTTTGTTTTCTCGCATCAAGAAATTTGAAAACTAAAACTCTGTTTACATTCATTTCAACATATATCTATTATACAGTTTTTCATGCATTGTTTTTTCAATAGCTCCTATCCTCAATAATTCATCATTTACCTGAAATAAATCATTTTTCAATACTGGACTGTTATTACCAGAATTTATCGATCCAATCAAAATTTGCATATGATTTACCAATTTTCTAGGATCTTGGGAATATATAACACTAGATTAAATCATTTTTTATTTTCCTGAGGATTTGTGTTTTGGCATATTTGAAAGCATATTAAGTTCATTGAAAATTTTTACTGCAGAAATACTATACTCTGTTTTAGGATTGTATCTTTTTTTGAGCAGGTTTATAAGTGATTTGTCAGCATCAGCTTGATAAACCAATTTTCCACCATGATATGCATTAAGTTTCATTTCATTCATTAATTTTGAGACATCAATTAATAAACCTCCATATAGATTATTGTTTATTTTATAAGCATTTCTTTTAGGTTATTTGTATCTTCTTACACCTTCACCATGTATTATGGAGCTGCTTTTATATGTTCCAGTCTTATCAAATAGTCTTTGAAATATGCCAATTCTTTCTCATTGCGTGAATAGGTTGTTTTTTCAATTTTTGTGAGTTTTGCTAGTGGTTTTCCTTGTTTTGTTGAATGACCTTTGAAATAATCTTGAGAACGCTTTATTTTGTTTTGGACTTTTTTTCATGACATTATCAACAATGTTTTGTTCTTTCAGAATCTCAGATGGTAAATCAAAACCTTTATCTTCCAATAGAGTTCTGTATTCTTTGTTAATACCTTTATCCAGATTCAATATCCTTGTTTTTTCACTTGTACCTGATTATTTTTCTACCTCTTCTTCCTCTTCACCCTCTTCATCCAATTCAAGTTCGGGTAATGGTTTACCATGATAAGGTATTGCCTTTTTGGGATCATATTCTATAGCCTGAACAATTCTCTCCTGGTTATCCTTCAATTGTTCAATTAATTTATCCTGTTTCTCATCTGTTTTTTTCTGTTGTTCAATTAATGGCTCTCGTAATGTCTTAAAATAATCACTCATCTCAAAAAAAATCTCAAAATCTTTATTTTAACACGGGAAAATTCATCAGGTGAATTACAATATAAAATACAACTACATAATAATTCCTAATAACGATAAATACACACCTAAAAAGTCTCTACGGTAAAAAATACTACTCTAAACTAGACCTGTTTTCCATGAATGCCGTGTATATAACTTAATTAACAGAATGAAGGTTTAACAATTGCTTAAAAAGATCTAGAGATTTCACTTGTCTAAGATTGCAGGGTAGACTGTTCCAGAGAGTTGCACCTCTATAGTTAAAACTCCTTTTAGGTAGTTGTTTCTGGGTAAAGGGACAATTAATTTGTTTGTAGAGTCCCTTAAGACATATCCTGACTTTCTCCGCTCAGTGAACATAGCAGATAAGTTGTCAGGAGCCAGATAATCTCTTCATTAGCCAAAAAAACTATACAATTGATCATACACTATTCTCTCGAACACTTTAGCTACTACTGAGATAACAGAGATTGGCCGCTAATTATTCACATCAGTTCGCGGCACCTTGTTTAAATAATGGCGTCACCCTAGCGCATTTCCAGTCATCTGGAAATAAACTAAAACTTAAAGACTTATTGAAAATGTTACATAAAGGGATCGCGATAAGATCCGCACATTCCCGAATTAGTTTGGCAGAAATATCATCAAGACCCGTTGCTTTGGATTAAGATAATTTATTTACAGTCAAAATACTCAGTGCGTGCCGCCTATAGGGGAATCCTTGTTTACAATATTTGCCTCATTAGCATGAACAATTCAGTTTCTGATGGAGCTACAAATAAATCAGTTCTGAATATTGAAAGGTCGTGGTATGAATAACTCTGCCAGTGAATATGAGCCTCATGTATTGAATACGTTTTGTGCAACGCGGGTTTAAAAACTCAAAATTTTGCAAAGAATGTATGAGCTCATTAGTGCTTTTGGCACCCAGGAATTTTGCAGTTTTTGGAAGACAATATCTCCTTGAATACTATACCTAAAGAGTTAAAAATTTCACAATGTATTAAATTTCACTAGCTCTTTAGCTGCCTGGAGTCAAATCACATCTAACATGTTTCCTTCTGTAAGCAAAGCCGTATGCAAATGAGCAAAAATGTAAACAATGACGTCAGCATTAATCCCAATATTATTCGACAATAGTTTTGATTAATTGCGAACGGACTGCATTATTCGTTTCAAACTTTCAAATTTAATTTCAATATTGTAATCATTCAACCGTAGCCTGAGTGCGACTTCATTTGAAATATCGATTGTTGATCGGTTTATGCACATGTCATCGGCTTTCCCGTGGGGTCGACCCCCGGGCTAACCAGGGGGATTGTAAAATCAGTCAAGCAAACTTGAGGAATTTCCCCGGGGGATCGGGGAATCTCTCAAGACAAAGTCCCCTGGGTGAGGTGTCTCTCAGCTGAAAATCCCCGCGACATCCTTTTCAAACTTGTGAATTCCCCCACCCCCTAATCTTTGATCGTAAACCAATGTCAAGATTTTCCTCTACCCTCGGGCAAAGAATCCCATCCATCTCCTTGTATTCCCCCACGTATCTCCCTGGTAGACCCGGGAGTGGACCCCACGGGGAAGCCGATGACATGTGCATTATTTCTCATGTGGCTTGAACGCTTCGTAGGGTGTTCAAGTCCTGTGACATAAAAACCTACCGCACTCCGCTGAAAGAAGGCTATCTGGCGGCTATTTCCAGCTAGCGCTTGCCAGATCTGAATATATTTTTCTTGGGAGCGCGTTCGTTGAAATTCACGCCGGTTGATGAAATAACGCAATTGACATTTGACCTTTCATGCTGGAGACGTTTCTTGGATGATTTTCCCCGGGAACTTGGATACGTCCGTTCCAAAAATTCGCCGTTCTTTTCTACAAGAGCCTAGGCTTGTGTTTATCAAAAGAAATCCACGAAAACCATGTGAAACGATTGAGAAAATGACGAACAAGTGAAGAAGACTCAAAATAGCACCAAACTTGGCACGTGCACACTCCTCGAAGCGTTCAAGCCACGTGAGAAATAAACCAATCAACAATCGATATTTCAAATGAGGTTACACTCTGGCTACGGTTGAATGATTACAATGTTCAAATTAAATTTGAAAGTTTGAAACGAATTATGCAGTCCGTTGGCAGTTAATCAAAGCTATTCCCAAATAATAGGCGGCACGCGCTGATTATTTTGACTGTAAGAGAGAGAAAACCTTGTTACTACTAACTGGACTGAAAGAGAACTTGTTGTTGCTGCCAACAATGTAATCCGTATATAAGGCCCGGTTCAAACGTCGAACTTCTCATGTGCCGAATTTAATGCAAATGAGAAAAATCTATTGTTTTCGCTCATTTGCATTAGATTGGGCACATGAGAAGTTCGACGTTAGAACCGGGCCTCACTTGAACCATCAGTAACAAGGGGTACCTCATTAGCAAGTTTGGTTCCAATTGCTGAAAAGTGATCATTAAATGCATTGGAAAGCTCGTGAGAATTGGTTACTGAGTTCTCTTTTAGTTTTAATTCTTTCACAGACGTATTGCTTTTCTGACGGGACGTGAGTTCATTAATCATTTGCCAAGTTTTACGTAAGTCGCCATTAGACTGAATAAACGCATTAGGATAATAGGATGACTTGGCAGATTTAACTTCATTATTGATCTTATCACGTAGCCTTTTGTACACAGCCCAGTCTTGAGGATCGTTAGACTTTATAGCTTTCCGTTTGGCAACATCGCGATCGCGCATACCCTCCCGCAGGTCTGATGTGATGCAAGGTACCTTGCCGACCTAACACGTTTGGTTTGATTGGAGCATGATTGTTTACAATAGTCAAAAATTTAGCTTTCCAGTCAGCCCACAAAACGTTCGGGTCATCTCTGGTACAAGACCAATCCTGTCGAGAAATATTGCTGCGAAAGTTTTCTTGGTTAAAATTACAGAAATTTCTGTAAGTTTTAGTGGAATGCCCTCTGAAAGCAAACTCCGGAGATAGTTTACGATAAACATAAATAAGGCTGTGATCACTAATGCCAACATGCAAAACTCCTGAACAGACTAGCCTAGCCTGCAGTGCAGGCGTATTTCGGGCGCGCGAGTGCACATTTTCGTATTAGGGCGCCATCTTGGATTTGGTAACTGTAGAGGGTTGGGGCGAGGAAAAATTTGCCGAGGGAGTAGGCGCGAGGTGGAAAAAACGGGCGTGGGGGGAGGGGGAGGGAAGGCGAAAAATACGCCTGCCCGCAGTGTTTGTTCGCTTGCAGAACCCGTACACCAGATAAACGGGGTCTCTGATTGGTGCGGTAGATTGCAAATTGATCGATAGCTGTCAATCTAAGATAGTTTTTCTTCCGGCCGTTCCTTCTGATTTGCAGAGATAATGGCGGACTCGCTAAGCTTTGATGCTACACTCGAAGAAGCGCTTTTATTTCTCTCTTAGCTAGGTATGTAGCGTGAATTCCGACCTGAGCAAAAGGAAGCCATTTCGACCCTTGTTCATGGAAGCGATTTATTAGCAGTTCTTCCGACGGGCTTTGGGAAAAGCCTCATCTTTCAGTTGTTGATTCGTGTGAAACAAATATTATCGTCGAAAGCTGCGTGTGTGATTGTTGTCTGTCCGCTCAAAAGCGTCGTACAAGATCAGTTAACGGAAGCATCTTCAATGGGTTTGACGGCGACATCACTACCTAGTGCTAGATTAGAAGATGTTGAGAATGGTAAATACCAGATAATCTTTGCGTCCGCAGAGGAAATATTAGCTAAGCCTTTTCTCTCTTCCCTGAAAAAGAGCAGTTCACCATTGCACCAAAACCTTGCTGCAATAATTGTCGACGAGTCACACACTGTGGAAACGTGGACCGGACAAAGGTTTGATTTTTCTCTTACGTTTCACGTAAAATGGGGATGGAAGGCCTACACGTCTCCTACTCACATGTTTGTCGCTTCTATCTCGGTCTTTTGACCCATTAAGCTTCTTGTATGTTTTCAGCGGGTTAACATGATGATTTAGAGGATTTTCTTGTTAGCGACTAAATGAAGCCATGTGCTTAAATGTCGCATACTTGATCTCAAAGGTCACTTCTGGGTTACAAGTTTCAACGCCTGTTTGTTTGAACCCTTGTTGTTTCTGTTTAGCGACTGTGGTTTTTACGCCCTTTGAGGCATTTTTATCTATGTTTGGTTTGGCTCATTTAAGTGATTCCGGAGACGGTACAGCCAGTTATCTTTGTAAGGATAGGAGTTTGAGCCGTGTAATAATCTGTCTTGCAATTTTTGTTTTGCCGGGCCCGGCCGTTTGTATTTGCAGCAAGATGGTGTGCTTCTATCACGGCTTTTTGTCTTTCGATCTTTTCTTTAGCACTGTAGCTTCTTAGAGAGCTATGCAGCACCTGGAATAGATCGTTTAGCTTTAGTCACGGCTGTGCTTTTATCGTCGTTTCCGCGCTCCGCTCTGTGACTGAAGATTTTGTTGCGGGAGCTTAGTACTTTCCTCCTTTTGTTAATGCCAGTTTATGATAGGCAAGACCATGGTTTCGATCCTCCCTTGTGGATCTCATCAGTTGCCGGGAATGGCTTGATTCGAGTTGCTCTTTAGGCAACGTCGTTCTTTTTGTAAGAATGACAAAGCATCATGTTCTGTTTGGCATAAGTTTTCGCTTGTGCTTTTATACCCACTAGGCGGATCGAAAATACTGGATTTCTATTGGCTTTCCAGGTTGCCAACTGTGAACTGCGGTTTTCGATCCTTTCATGTTTAAAGCTAGTACATCTTTCCGCTTGTGCGACAATGTATGAAATTTCTAGCACTTCGTTGGTTTCGTAGAGTTGCGTAAAACGCAGTGTAAGTGCTTTCAATGTAGTGCGCGTTGTCTAGTTTCCTCCTGAACAATGTTTATCAAGTGCTGCTATGTAATTTCTCACACGCAGCAGGACGGGGCCTTCCTGAACTAAATCAATCACGTAAACAACGTTTCCCACACGACTACAAACTTCTGCTAACACAACTCCAAGGCTGTCCTTCCTCTGCGAGGGTTTAAAAAGATTTTCCGACGATGAGTACACTTGTTTGCCGGGAATGTTTCCAAATTTCACTTTAAAAGAGCTTTTGCAAATCCTACAGCTGTCGCTAGGACGTCTTTCCGACATAATTTCACTCGCATACTCGCTCGCTCGATTCCTGTTTTTCACAGACTTGACAAATACACGTGTGTCGATGTTTTTGTCGAAAGTAAATGTTTGGCTTCCGGTAGAACAGAAATAGATTTTCATTGGCTGCT
Organism: Pachyseris speciosa; assembly: GCA_016490735.1. Classification (NCBI taxonomy): domain Eukaryota; kingdom Metazoa; phylum Cnidaria; class Anthozoa; order Scleractinia; family Pachyseridae; genus Pachyseris; species Pachyseris speciosa. The sequence continues at coordinate 1,995,868 of JAEMWC010000001.1, read as the reverse complement.
TACACATTTCCGGAAAGGCGATCAAGCGCTACTAATTAGGGGGCGTTCAACAATTTCACAGGCTTTGCGGGCAGGCGTTATTTCACGTGCCCCACCCCTTCGCCCTCCGCCACTTCGCCTTCTGTCCCAACCCTCTACCGGTCAAGCAACAATCCAAGATGGCGACATCGAAAACCTCGTCTGTCGTTCTGTTCCAAAATAACGCCTGCACTGCAGGCTAAGACTAGCCTGTTAATACAGTTTGTAAATATTACATCATCACAATATCACGCCCTCCTTCCTTATTTTTATTTCATTTTTCACTTCAGTAACTGCTTTGACAATTTTATAGCTATCATATTCTGAATCTGCATATTTTTTAAATTCTGTCAATATCCATCATATAAGTATGTTACATAATTTATCTGCCGAAATGACACTTATCTTCATAAATATGTGTGAAAACAACACTTATTTTTATTTATCTAACATATCTGTATGATGAAAACACCAAATTATGATACGAATAAAAATGGTGAATCAAAAAGAAGGTTAAACAATTTCTTAGACGAGGATTGTCGTATCCTCATTTCTGGAAAAAGTAAATGCGGTAAAACAAACACTCTCATCCATATGATTTGATAAACGCACCTGAGAAAGTACAAAATAAAATAGCCAATCACTTCAAAGATGGACGTCATCATAAGATAAGTCAAATTTATTTGGGCTAGAGTTACTATGATGTACCACAGAAAATTAGATTAAACTGCAGTCATATGTTATTATACCCGTCTACTACCAAAATTGAATTTCTGTTTGTGGACAAAGAAAAAAGTGTGAAGAAAAATTTTGATGAAGTAATATAAGGGACTGGTCATTATTTATCGGGAGGGGGGGGCTGGTGCAAATACGGGGTGGGCCACCATTTTTTATGCGTGGCTTAAAGGGGGGGCCATTAAAAAATATGCAAACGTTTTGCCAGCAAAAATGTTAAAAGCTGCATCTGGATGCCATCAACAAATACAGCCTATTAAAATCGCTTTAAACAACAACTTTTATTAACACTTATAAATCAGTATCTTACAACATTGATCTTATTTCTACTGTAAACGTAACCAACACCATCATCATCATTGTTGTTGTCCTCAACATTTAATAATCATCATCATTGTCATCATCACCATTACCATTGTTGTCATCATCACCATTGTCATCATTGTCTGCATCATCATCAATATCATTGTTGTCTTTATCATCATCATCATCATCATCATCATCATCATCATTATTACTGTCATCATCATGGGCATTATCTGGTTCTAGGTTAGTGTTTTCTTTTCTTGGAAAATTGTCTACATATTCACCAATCAAGTTTACAGCTTCAGTAGATAGTTGTCTATCTTCATACATAAGTTGTAGATATTTTACTTGACACAATGATAATGTAGATAGAGCTTCCAATTTTAGGTTTTGGATTTGAATTACTTCAGATGCAGAAGCATTCGAAATAAACTCTCGCACTTTCTGTATGTTGGCAGCTTTTCTCGAAACTTTCCTTCTTTTGGCTTTCCTTCGGTTCTCTTTCTGAGAACGCTTTTTGGTTTTTACATTCACATGGGGGGCATATTGGAACATATTTGATGTCTTCTCTAACTTTTCCTTAAGGCTTTCTTCTATTTCTATCACCCTTTCTTTAACTTTTATAAGTTTGCCAATAAGTTTTTTATCAAATGTTCTTGGGTGGTTGTGCCCTGGGAGAAATAGAGCGACAGTGCCTGGCAATGCCTATTTCAGTAAAATCGAAAAATTCACACAAGAACATAGTGAGAGTGGAGAAATGTACATGGAGTTTTTAAAAGGATCTTGCGAAAAGGAAAAGAGTGAAAGGTGTGAATATTGTGTTTCCAATGACTTCTGCTGCTCTGCTGACCTAAAACATATCCCCAGGCCATATCCCGATGCCCAAAGACCTGGTCTCCATTATCTTGCTACGAAAGACACCCCAACTGTTGGCAGAAGTGTGGATGATTTCCACCCAAGGGTTCAGCTGAAGGCAATTTTCAGAGAAGATAACTCATTTTTTGATAATCCTGACAACATCACAGATTTCTCGCAGAAATACGTGGTTACTGAAGACGCCATCAAGTTGTATGTCAATCACATGAAACTTCTATCTTTAAGGAAAGAAAAACGATCAAAAGAAAAGGCCGAGCAACGTGAAGAAGAAGCTAGAAAGACATACAAAGACTATGACTGGGAAGGAATGTTTCATGAGAGGAGCCTTTCACAATTGAAAGTTTTCGAGTTAGATAAGTACATAGCACACCATAACCTTGGAAAATATGGAACAAAAAAGGCAAAGTTGGAAGCAATTAAAGAAAATATCATCCAAGAACTTGCTAAACGCATTGAGAGAGAGGACGATGGGAAGAGCGACAATCAGTCATCTTCTGATTCACTCAGTAGTGAATCAGAAGACGACTCAGAGGATGAAGACTGTGTCCTTGCAGAGATTGGTATTTCAAGCTCTGAAGAGGAAGAGGAGTCGACTGAAGAAGATGAAATGATTAAGAGCACCGAGAACTTTAATGTCAATACGACAATTGTCTACACACGGTCTGGGCGAAGAGCAACTCGAATCCAAATTTAAGGTAGCTTTAAATAGAATGCCTATCAGTTGGACATGGTGACTTAATAAAGTACATACTTTTTGTTTCATGCATACCGGAGGACATGGGGGGGGGGGGGGGGGGGGTCAGCAAAAATCATGTTAAAGTAAAAGGGGGGGTCAGCAAAAATCAAGCAGGCATATTTTACATTGCACCAGCCCCCCCTCCCGATAAATAATGACCAGTCCCTAATTTAATGTTATATATTGATGGGTATATTCAATAGCATTGACAAGTTTACAAATATTAACATTTCTGAATATCATAACTAAGTGAAGCACGATCGTCCGGGTTAGTGTAGTCCTGAGAAGGACTGTTTGTGGTGACATTGACTGACGTTTCGACAACCTGAGCGGAAGTCATCATCAGAGTCAAGTGATTGGGGTAACGTCAGGAGATGGTATAAGTACTCTGGTCGTTGATGTGATTGGTCAACGAAGTCGTGATGTTATTGGTTGTCTGTCAGTTAAGCCGTGATGTTATTGGCTGTGAAGACTGTAAACCGTGGTTGGTGCGTTTCGATCCGTCTTTTGTTAGTCAAATGTTCGTAGGTGTATTGTTAGTCAAATTAGTCGGTGTGTCTATTGTTTGTCTGTTGTTGATATCGTCAATAAGTCGTTTGTAAGGTGCGGGAAGCTGTTGACAACGGTTCAGTGGTGTCTGTTCTAAGTTAGTAAACCAACTTTCCCGTGCGATCCGTTGGTGGTAGTTAGTACAGTAGGTAATGCATTTAGCAGAGTCCCAGTCGATTGTGTGGTTTGTCAGTAAATGGTGCTCAGCAATGTTATTGTTGATGTCACCATTTCTCGTCGCTCGTTTGTGTTCAGTCAGTCTTACGTTCAAATTTCTGCCAGTCTCACCGATATAAGTGGCCTGACAGTCGCAGCATTCGATCTTGTAAACTGCTCCCTGTCTGTCCTTTGGTTCGTCTTTGTCCTTAACGTTCGTCAATAATTGTCCTAAAGTTGTGATGGGTCTGTGAGCGACACGGATATCGTAAGGTTGGAGTATCCGTGCAATGGTCTCAGAAGTTCCTTTGATGTATGGTATAGTCGCTGTAGTGACTGGTGTCGGGTTAGCGTTCGTAGCGTTTGGTTCTGTCCTGTAAGTGTTGCGTCTAACAAAGTCGTGGTTGTAGTTGTTCTTACTGAAAACGTTGTCTAAGTATTTGCGTTCGTCTGCTAAACTGTCGCTCGAGTCGCAAACTAGTTGCGCTCGTCTCGTTAAGGTCCGTATTGTCGTTGCTTTGTGTGAAGTAGGGTTGTAAGATGTTTCGTCAAGTAGTCTGTCAGTGTGTGTGGGTTTTCTGTAAACTGTCGTCTGTAGTTTGTTGTTGTCACGGCTAACAAGGCAGTCTAGAAAAGGTATCTTACCATTTTCCTCGATCTCCTTGGTAAACTGTATGTGGGCGTTCTGTCTGTTGAGGTGTTCGTGAAAATCGTCGATTTTGTCTTTGTGTACAGCTGTGAAAGTGTCGTCGACGTAACGTAGCCAGAGCGGTAGCGTTCGTTCGTAAGTCGCAAGGGCTTGTTCCTCGATGTTTTGCATGACGATCTCTGCTACAACAACGGAAACTGAATATATTAGAAGCGTTAGCCAAAACGTTCAAGTAACTTGAGGACTAAAGTTGGACTCTAATAATAACTATGATATACAACAAAAACTATTAACAAATGTCGGTGAAGGTGTTAACAGTCAAGATACTATCACAAAACACCAACTCGAAACCACAACAGCTGATTTCGTGGATAAAACAAAGGGTGGGGTTATTTTCGCTCCTGTTTCCATGAATGGAACCAATTGATAGGTATACCAAACAATCCACAATTTGGTTATTCTGTGATTAACCGAAATTATGTCAACAATAATTTCATTCCTAAACAGATCAATTCAGACATACGTGGTAATAAACTAACAAATTCAGTTATGTCTGTTAATAACCTGGATTTAGTAAATAAATCATACACAGATGTACATTTAGCTTCAAAACCGAATATTGAAACTGTGGTATGGCATTAAGAAGTGGTACGCAGTGTGTGACGGAAATTTGAATATGGGCAGTAATGAAATCGTTGGATTGCAAACAGGTTCGATATGAACGGTCACAGAGTAGAATCCCTACAAACCCAATTTTTCCTTCCGGCCTATTACAAAAAATCCCAACACAACCGGTCTATTTTTAAACGGAGCTGAACCCTTCCAGATAGTGCCTATCGATTGCACTCTGAAAAGTATAACCAGTTATTTTTATTCACAGAAAAATAGTGACTATCTAATCACATTGAAAATATTTTCCTCTGTATGAACACAAAGTGGACAGACTCTGAATTCGTTACAGAATGAAAGAAGATAAGAATTCGGGGTTGGCATGACCATCCAAAAAACGACATACCGTACATCGAAATCTCCAAAAAATAAATACAACAACCTCCATTTCACATGATGGGGTTGTGTTTAGTCTGAAATTCACCGTGAATTTAGTGTAAATCCGTTATTCTACTATTCATTGAATACAGAGCACCATAAATTAATATGAATATATAATATGATGACTAAAGAGGACATCTTCCATTTCAATCATATTGATGCCAATATTGATGAAGAAAAATTAAAGCAAATGAAGGATCTCTACACATGTTATCATAAAATATACTGGATATATAAAAATTCTCATAAAAGAAACAAAAAGATAAATTATACTGTGAATACATCACGTATTTTACTCGCCAACGTTGGTGTAATTACGGGTGGTGTAACATTGAACCCATTTGTGTTAACTGTATTAACCACTGCGAATTCAGTGCTACATCGTATGAAAAAGTCTTAACTAATCTCAGAGAAGTAATGAGAGGCGGTGAATGGGATTACAAACAATTCATTCATGATATATTCTGGATCAAGAGATTCTCGATTATCACCCCCTTCCTCCAAATCTGAGAAAAAAAATATAACAAAAAATTCACATCTGAGTAAACTTTGTAATTATTTTGATGAATCATTCATAGGGAAAAATCCCTTTTTATGACCTTTGACTTCATGCTTCATTAGAATCAGGCAATAGGTCACTTGTTGATAATTTTGTGAATATCATGCTTAATCAACCCATAAGCCTTAATCCACCACTGTTCATAGCATTTAAGTGTTTTCTAAGAAGTTGTTGTTTTTATATTTTCATATGGCAATTCAAGCATTTTAAAAAATTTCCTTAACCCATAGGTAACACTAATCATACGTTCACGATCACCGTTTACTTCCGGTGTCACTTTATCGATCAGATCAAAGATTTTATATATCCTTTGTGTGTTTTCGTAATTAATTGTAATACCATGCTTTTCATTTATTTGATTCAAAATGTTCTCAATATGGTATTTACGATGATACACTGATTTTCTCCTTATTCGATACATATTTTCATAAAAATCGATATAACCAGGCACTAAATTATGAGAGTCTACAATACCGCAGTTTTGACAGACATTCATTCCATTGTCATTAATTAATTCTTTATTCTGATAACATAATTCATTCTTCTTTACAATCACGTCATCTTCCAGTTGTTTATCACCAAAAGGGCATAATAATTCTCCCATATCCTTTAGTTCATTATGAATAACGGAATTACAATTCATCGCTATATTATTAATGTAGAAATTATTTTTTAACACATTAACAAACCAAAATCCAAAAAAGTAGGAAACGCGTTTCCCATTTAATCACGTGACATGTGACGTCATATCGATTTCAGCCTAACTAATCGAATCGAAAGAAATTAGGAAACACGCTTAATAACAGTTGCAAACCCACACGTTTCTCTTACATGTTTTTTTCGTAAGCCGCGTTAACTCTTGTCACTTGTCTCTCGCCATTCACTGTCTTTTCTTCTCTTGTCGACAGACGTAAAGCATTTTTATTATCCTCCATCACTGAAAAGTGGTAGCTGATGGCTGAAAGACTGCTTTTTTAGCAAATTAGTACCGGTGACGTAATTTTGACGTGACAGAAAGTGATTGGTTAGTCTCTAGAACAAGTTCAGACTTGAACAATAGTTATTTGATGAGTCTTAGGATCCAGAGACTTCAAGTTTTTCCGAGAATAATGTATTCATGTTTTTCCGAGAATTGTGGCGATTTCGAATGTGAACATTTGAGAACTGACAAACTTTACTTCACTGGCAAACTTTGTGACAAACGTTTGTAGAAACTGTTAAAGTAAAGTTTGTGTCTTGACCTTGGGTACCGTAATAATAGACATATGATGTTCCTTAAATTTAAACAGCAAATTGAGAATATCATTTCATGATATTGTCAATTTGACAGACCGATGAAATTGAGATTGAGCTTGACCTTTTTTTATTAAAAACATATAGAACATATAAAAATATAATTTTTAAATTTGACAAAAATTGAAAATAAATTTTCAATTTTTTCCAAGTTTTTTAAAATCATACTTTTACATCACTGAAAAAGATAATTAAAAATTATAGTTTTTATATTTTTTTTAGGCCGTTGTGAGTAAGGAATTTGTGATTCAGTTTATTTAAAAACATATAGTTTGTGTCTTGACCTTGGGTACCGTAATAATAGACATATGATGTTCCTTAAATTTAAACAGCAAATTGAGAATATCATTTCATGATATTGTCAATTTGACAGACCGATGAAATTGAGATTGAGCTTGACCTTTTTTTATTAAAAACATATAGAACATATAAAAATATAATTTTTAAATTTGACAAAAATTGAAAATAAATTTTCAATTTTTTCCAAGTTTTTTAAAATCATACTTTTACATCACTGAAAAAGATAATTAAAAATTATAGTTTTTATATTTTTTTAGGCCGTTGTGAGTAAGGAATTTGTGATTCAGTTTATTTAAAAACATATAGTTTTTCTCAAATGAAGACCGTATTAAAAACTATTCCAAAACGGCTGTTGTATTGGAAATATTGTTGCAGTCATATATAAAAATATTGCTTACATTTAAATGCTCGCGCCATCGAAACATTTAAGCATCGTTAAAAAAAAGCTTCGCTTTGTTTATTCGCTGCTTAAATTTTTCTCTTCCCGCCTGTCGCTCGCCGCCAATTCTTACAAATGCAAAGCAAGCTTTGCATTTGTAAAAAATCGGGAATCCATCCCGACAACCAAAAAAAATATATTGAGCAGGTGCCCTAGAAGTATGATTAGCAAATATTTCTTAAGAAAAATGGCCATCATGGTAGTAGTGATGTACAGCTCGCTGCCAACTTCCGTGTAGTCCCGTACATTACTACTTACCCCTTTTCAATTTCTTCGTTTTCTATCCTGTCCTGAATTAAAGCTTTATAATGTATAAAATAAAGTCATGATAAAGTCATGTTACTCTCAAGGTTTAATCGTTGTAGTCTGCAGACCATTTTATCAGTAACAGTTTTGTTTTTGAAACTTTTCAGCGTTTCTCGGTTATTCCAAAGATCTTCGTGACCACTAGCCACCAGGTTCCCAAACGACCTCAGGATGCTTCTGCTCTGTGGCTGGAAAAATTGCGAAAGGCCAGTTTTGAGATCTGTATAAGAGAAACTAAGATTTTCGATGGACTCCACAAAAGCATAAAAGTCGTGAGTAAAGTCAATTCAGTTCTCATGTTATTTTAGAAACGCGGAGGATATGTTACAAAAATACTATCCAGGCGGCAGGAAAAGTATATGAAAATTACATCATTTTTAAAGGTTGTTTGAAGACAATTTTACAGCAGAAATGTCGGCCACGTTTTTGGCGGCAATTGAACTAAAGAAAGATTAGTTACTCTAAGTCCAGTACGATATCAGGAATCACCGAAAAGGCCCAGATTTTTATCTTCTCAAAAGATTGTGTTTTCCTCTGCAAGTTTTGGAGAAGCCGGGCCTCTAATTTTATCATCGCATAGCCAGAAATCCAAGACAGTCAGCGGATTGAACGGCGGGCGCGTATATTGTGATATTCAACGTGGCGGGCGGACAAATGAAGGCTATTATTGTTGTTTACAAACTCTTAGCTCCACTAATTTTAAGGATTATTGATTTAAATGTATCCACAAAATCAATTTAGCAAGTTTGAAACGATTTAATTGGTGTTACATCAGACTTGGGATATGTGAATATTTTCCTCTACTTCCTTCGATAATTACTTCGAGGTTCCCGCTATTTTTCGAAATTCAGCCTGTTCATCATATATCAAGTACCTAACTTGTTATGGGGAATACAACTGACCACTAAAAACGCGTTAAAACAATATGGCGACCGGAGGGAAAGAAAACAAACTTCTCGAAGATGCATTTTTTTCTCCGTAATGGCTTCATCTCGGCTCATCTCGCCTTTCTGAGAAATGCTACTATTCATATGGAAGACACAACACGTTAAGGAAAATTTTTAGAGCCAAGAATATCATATTTGCGAGCTTTATCTCTTATCTTTTGAATAAGATCGTGGGAAATTAATTCGGTACAGTTGTTTTCTCGAAGTAGACTAAGGCAACCATGAAGGTAAGACCTATTTAAAGGAAAATTGAGAGAAAAGTTTGGCTAGTTTATGAGATTATTTCGATCAAAAACGCACCGTTTAAAACTATTTTTTTCTCGTATTGTACTAAGTAAAGCATGAATCGAACTTGACTCTATCTATTAAAATCATGTGGAATACTGAGTTTTGTGCGGCTACACCACAAAATGCAAAACAATATTATTTTCCCTCATTTCCTTTATATTTCGCCGCCATGTTAAATCCGTATGTGCGTGCTCTGCGCATGCTTGCGGCCATTTTGGAGGCCATGTTGTATGGGATTTCTGGCTATGGTTTTTCTACAGCACTGGTTGGCAACTACTCATTTCAAGGTCAAGAACTTTACTATGACTGACAGTCTTGTGTTTACGAACAACCACTCCCCATCTAAGCAAGAGAACAAGGCTTTTTGTCAGGTAGGGTTATTACAGTAATAACGATAACAACTAAAACCATATCAACACGACTTGAGAAAATCTTGCACAGCTTCTTAACTTAGTCACAAGCTTATGTGTTGTTAATTTAACAAATTGACGTCAGTTTTGGGAAAATCCAAATCCGGATTTCTGAATTAAAAAAAAAAAGGATTTTGCGGGTTTGTTGTGGAAATCCAAAATCGGATCATAAACCCATAAAATTGAAACTCCGGATGGATTCTTCAGATCAAATCCAAATCCGGATCTTTGAGATTCACCACCTGAGCTTTTTCTGGGAAAAGAGTCGACAAATGTATTTTTGAAAAGCTTTGCAAAAATGGTACACAACAGTGGGCTACCGTTACTGCTTTCCTCTATGTTGCCTCATTTTTTCTCATAAATTTAAATCTTTTCAGTCTGTACTCTTATTGATGATAAAAGGCAAACAGCACGCCAGAATTTTGACAGTTACGTTACTCTAAATAATCATATTTCAGTCACAACCACAATCACAGTCACTATCTTTATCACCATCACAGTCGCCATCATCATCACTATCACAAGTAGATTTATTAGGACCGTCTGCTAGCATTACAAACGTAATCAGAACCAGCATCACATCTCAAACTTAATTTATAGGAAGACCACCTCTTCCAAAGGTACCGCTGTGTCTCTAGTCCTCACCCAGCGCCCATAAAACTGGAATGGGTTACAGTTGGAGTAAATTTTGTTTTGTTAACTAAAGTGAAATTTAAAATTACTTGATGAAAGATGATTTTTTCTTCTTGCACTTAGATTTTCCAGGTGTACCAAGTCTGATTTGATCCTCTTTACTTTGCTTTTACTTCTATGTTACAGAAAATCAAATTCAAGGAGCCATTTTTTCTTCCTCCTGTGATAGTGGTATCACCAGCAATTAGCTATAGCAATAAAATTTCCCCAAGACCTGCATCAGGATGCAGCGCAGTTACTGCCTGGGTACAGGTACGTACTGTACCTTATTGAACAAGATTTATGGCGATATTGATTAACTAAGGTCGTTAGCGCTAACTGTTACAGTACGGGGCAAAAGTAATGCAAACGGAGTTCGGCGGAAAGTCGGCGAAATTTTGGCTAAATTTCGGAGGCTAGTGTGTTAGTTTCGGCTGATTTCGCCATAGTGAGCAATGTCAAGCACGTTATCCTTCGAGCAGACTCTGGGGAAGAAATGTTCACTAATGTACATAAATGGGGAGAATAACCACGAATTTAACTCGTTTCAATTCACGGTGACCGCTGTTTTACCTTCAATAGATCACTTTCTGTACCAGTCCTTCGCATATTGTGAGAAAAAATATAAAAAAATTAAAATATTTCCGTATTGTGTGTCGAATTCAGCCTAAATTTTGGCTGTGTGGGGTCTGTAAATGTCCATTCAAAATATCTACTTTGTTAGGAATGGTGTTATTGGTTTAAAGTATTATTTTAATATGCACTTATTCAAATAAACTGTAGTAAAGAAACCTCATACATTTCAGTTTAAAAACCAGGAAGCCATTTTATCTAAGAAGAGCCTCTTCCTCAATGTTTGTGTGCTTATATAGGTCCGTGCTATATCGCTGCGACCAATAAAATTGACTTATATATTTTTTGAATTCAGTTTCGACATAAATAACTCATATTCTAACCGCATCAGAAGTTTGGAAAATTGTGAATGTTACAGCCTTCCGGCCCGAACTGTTGTCTCATCTGATAGTTAATAGAAGGAAATGGTTATGAAACCTTGCAAAGTTCTTTCTTATGTGTTTTTGTTTGCTATTTTGGCGGTTGACTGTGCACAATAGCAATAGGTAGTTACGCGTGTTCATGTAGCTAACCAATAGAAACATTGCGATTATGTAATTCATGCATAGTACATTAGTGCAAAACAAAGAAATGTGCACGGTCATGGACCTTCCAACATAAATCTTGGCCTCTTTGTTTTGCTTCTTTGATGTTTGCCGGGCTTCATAACCATTTCCCTCTATCAACTGTGCTCATCTTAAGCACTTGTTTTCGAGATGAAGCTCCTAAATTAGTGGACTAAATAAAATCATGCCTCTATATCTCTTTCAAAATCAATCGATGACTGACATGAGGAAAGAGAGCAAGGAGTTGTTAGAGAGGTATTAATCTTAGAGAAGTATCAAACACCACGAATTTGTTTAAAAAATCCGAAAAAATATATATTCACACGTGGTTAAATAAACATATATATATATATATAACCTGTCACACGCATCCAATTTCGGATTTCCTCTCCATAAGAAGTAATATAAAAATAACACAAATGAAGAGCGAAAACAATGTTTTCTATCCTTCACCTATATTTCGGCCAAGTTTACCGGCCTTCATCAGGGTGAATGGCCGTTACATGGTGGTGGTGTGGTACGCATGTAACGGCCGTTACATGGTGGTGGTGTGGTACGCATGTAACGGCCATTCACCCTGATGAAGGCCGGTAAACTTGGCCGAAATATAGGTGAAGGATAGAAAACATTGTTTTCGCTCTTCATTTGTGTTATATATATATATATATATATAGATATATTTATTTATTTATTCCTAAAGGCGGGAAAACTCGAAAAATCCCCCCCGACATTATCCCCATCATAGAAGTACTCCTTAAGTCTTATACGTCTAATAGTGATGATTTTTTCTGTAGTAGGAATCCTCGAAGGGATTTATTTTAATATCGCTCTCATTGCTTCACTTATATGTAACGCGCTTTACAGCTTTAAGTCTCGTATTAGCGTCTCACATCAGCTAGCGTATATCTTATAACGGATTTAACCGCTTTCACATCAGTTGCCCTGATGAAGTCTTTTGATAAAGACGAAATATTGGCAAAGTCGTATTTTCCAGTTCTTGGCTATTATTTATATATAGACAAGGTTAATTTGGGAACAGAAATCAACACAACTAAGTAATTAAGTGAAAATGTGGCTCAGCCAGGAATCGAACCTGGGTCTCCGGATTACCGGTCGGATGCCTTAACCACTAGGCCACTGAACCAACCACACTGGGAACACATATTTTTACTGTACAACACATAGACAGTGTGGCCTTATTTTTTATGGTAAGGTCCGAGAAGACAATTTCACACATTTTTCTGCAATCAGGATCACGTCACTACTCCCCGGTCGATCGGCGATGCATGGCCAAATCCCCCTGGAAATTAATTAAGTACAGTAAGGTAAAGAGGGGATTCCTGGCTGAGCCAGGAAGGGAGGGGATTCCTGGCTGAGCCACATTTTCACTTAATTACTTAGTTGATGATTTCTGTTCCCAAATTAACCTTGTCTGTTTGTATTTCTCAGAAATCCCTAACGGGAATAGGCTGGTGATCCTAAGTAATTGAGGCAATCAGTTGCTAATATATCCCCTCCCTACTTTACTGTACCCTCCCTACTTTACTGTACTTAATTAATTGATTAATTAATTATTGAGTTGAGTTGCCCTGATGAAGTCTTTTAATAAAGACGAAATATTGGCAAAGTCGTATTTTCCAGTTCTTGGCTATTATTTTAATTCGTCTGGAAACACAACCACGACAGTGGATGTTTTTGACATTATTATATATTATTATATATATCCGTTATTTTTGGCAGTTGCCTGACGATTGCTTCGCAAGAAGCATGAAACTCTGAGTAGCAATAAATGTCTTCGACCAAATAATCCAACTCTGAAAAAAAAAAAAAAAAAAATATATATATATATATATACATATATATATATATATATATATATATATATATATATATATATATATATATATATAAAGAAACTGTAAGCTTCTGTGTCAAATGAAGATACTAAAAACAATGAAAAACGAAAGTCTTCTGTTACTTTGCTTTTGCGCTACGCGTTTCACCGCTGTTGCGGCTCTTCAGGCGTAGCAAAGTGTGTTTATTGACTTATTGCGTCACAGATGTAATTCTAATTACAATTATAATGGCTATTGTAATTCTAAGCGCGCGCGAGCAGTTAGCGTAATTTCAAATCATTAAGAACGGGTTTATACTTCAAAATAAAGAACCTCTCTTTGTTCTTTCTCATGCCCTCTGAGGGGCTGAGAATCTTATAAAACGGAAAGATAGTGAACTGAGGTGTCAATCCCGCAGCACATTCATCAATATGCTTGCTGACTCCTAGCATACGTGTGTGCGGGTCTCTAATTTGGAGTTTATGAACTGTCACTCTATTTTTCCTCTACTAGTTATATATATATATATATATATATATATATATATATATATATATATATATATATATATATATATAGTATACGAATTTTGAACTTCAAGTTCATGACCCTTTCTCTCCTCTCCTTCCTAACTTCTGGACAATTTAAGTCATAAAATGCAACTCAGTAGATATAAAGTACTTCAAACTTTTCTCTTTTAGTCTAAGGTAAGCAAAGTGGGGAAATGACTTCATAATATGAGCACTTTTTCACCATTTCTGATAGGGCGCCATGTTGATTCCTCATTTTCTCCAAAAACCTCTTAGAAACGTCCAAAGGGACACATAAATAATCACAACCATAAACAAGCGCTACACTAGTGTGTAATTGTAAACATTTGCGACAATGAACAAATTCTGTACATAAAAAGATAAACATCTTGTTATCAACACTCAAAGTCAGAGTGAGTGCCTTTAGGATGGAAGAATAACTGTCACGAATATGATCCATTTCCACTTTGTAATGCTTTATTTACGTTTTTATTTTTGTCTCTACTCAGCATACATCCATAAAAGATACCGAGGTGTGCACAAGAAGCTATAACAATGACGCCAGCCATAAAGAAACAATAAGAGCAGATTACATGGTGATTGGAGGTTGGTGAACTTTATTTATCATTAAACATATGATACTTAATATAAAACACAGTAACCTAAGGTGAAACAAAGAAAACGTTTTGCAGAGGGATGTAGCATAGATGTACAATATGCCAGTTCTTGCTGCGCTATTTCATAACATTTTGTTTTGTGATTCTTGAAGTCGATTTAACCCCAAGAAAAATCAATCTCTGTCTGACATCCAATGTCTTTTTAGCATGCTACGCAGGTGAACGGTTGGTAATAAAGGCAGAGTTACCCTAAACCTCTGTGGAAGTATAGTAATTGGGCTATTACTACTTTAAAATTCACCACAGCAACCAAAACTTGATAAGGTCTTGTGATCAATTTTACTGAAGTAACATAACCAACATAGAAATAAACCTAGCTAAAGAACCCTAGTCTTCTATTAATTTTGAGAGGTATTACGTTTGTTTACCTGTTAGATTTGGATCCTTGTCTGAACGTAACATGTCTTTACCACGGAGTATGCAAGGCTTTTGGGCCTTACGATGGTCGCTGTGTGTGCATTGAAAGTTGTTCGTCGTACCAAGAACCCGTATGTATCTCAAACGGCACAACATACGACAATAAATGCTTGTTCGAACAGGATATGTGCCGTCAAAGACTAAATTTTACCTTGCAGCATCCTGGCAGCTGTGAAGGTGAGCGGAATTGTTTAAAGAACAGTTCAGAAATTGACTAATCTACAGAAGCGTCTCTTTCCCTTTTAGTACTGATGAAGACGTGGGTCCTATTTATGATGTCATCGTCAATGTAAAAGTTATTCTTAGCGACGCCAATCTCATGGCAAACATATGCAGAAAATTGTACGTGCAGTAAATGGTTTCCCACTTTAACTGAAACAACAACAACAACAACAAACAAACGGAAATGTACACAGACAATGACAGTCAACGTCAACCCTAGGCTTTCAAATTGCAAGGAAGACACTTTTTGACCTTTTGGGCTCCGTAGCCTGAGATCCGTTAGACCAGTCACGACAAAATACATTTTTGTTATGGCTAATTTAAGTATCGTCATGCAGGCTTAATAATTTTGGATTACCAATAATCTTATATGTGCTCCCAAAGCAAAGAACTGGTATACTAACAATCACATATCATCATTACTTTAGGTAACAAAATTAATCATGTTCTTAAAAACACAAGATAATGAATTAAGCTTCTGAAGCAAAAACTCTTTAATCTTGTTTCTTTTCAAATAAACAAATTACATTCTAAAGGTTTTTAGCGTTCCATAAATACTTAAGAATCCGCTTTGAAATCGAGGATAGTGAAAGTAATCCCACAGCGCATTAAATATGCATTACGTATACATTACGTAATGCATTGTTGGAACGATACAATATAGCGGACAACAATTTTGCCGCCTTGTGTATAATCGTATTCAAGGCTGAAGAACTGCTTTCCTATTTTAGCATCAGAGGAGGAAAAAACCTTTAACTGGCGAATTTTCGTTTGTAAGGCTGAATGCCTCAATGGAAAGTGGTTTTCGGTTCCGTAAATTGTAAAGAACATTCACCAAACATTGCCGGAAGCGATTATTACCATGAAATTCTGCCGCATCCATTGTTGACATGATGTATGAATTGCTGTCAGTACTAGTCGTTAAATCAATTTGATTTACCGATCATTCAGCAAAAATGTTGCAGTCTGGCTTCCATCTGATGTCTCCCTCTACTTTGTTCCTTTTTATTGTAGGATTTCCTATTCAGCATGGCCGCCTTCACATGCCTCATATACCTTCCCTTGGGTATTCCCATTGTCAAACAATTCATTTCAAGCCTTACGTATTCTACCCTGACAAACCCGTTGAAGTGCAGGTCACTGTCAATCATATGGATACCAGAGATAAGTCTTATGTCCATGATGCCGCTGTGTCGTGGGTTGAAATTGTGAATCACGAACACTTCACTGCGTGCGTGATGGCGGCAGGTTTTAATGAGCGAAAGTCAAATGCCAACGTTACAGTAGATTGGATGGCATACCAGGGAGCCCCGGTGGGTGGTGTTGCTGGCGAGGTGCAGTTTTCGCAGTGGTGGACTGGTACTACTTGCAAAACAGTGAAATTTCCACGTGTAAGTAAAAGTACTTTTTAATGGTGCTAACAAGTTGATATTTTGTTTCACAGTTTTGAGATTGCAAGCTTGCTGAAGAAAGAACGTAAAATGTTCCTCACAAGAAAAGTGATATCTGATATGTATCAAATTACATTTTTTTTCCCGTGGACATGAGATTCTTATTTTTCTCAACGCAATATTTTGAGGTTTGAAGCACTTCCCGGGAAAATAAACGTTAAATAAATATACATTAACTGATGCCAAATCAGCTTCAAAATTACATTAGGGCGGCTTTATAATTTTGAACATAAGGTATAGCGTTGTAAGGCATTCAGTCATTTTTAGCGGAGCTCCGGCGGCCCGAATGGCCGCCAAGCGGAGCACCATGGTTAAGAAAATATGGTAACCCATCTATTCGAGAAAATTTGGTTTTGGTCACCGTACGTACGTCCGTACATCCGGCCTTCCATGTATGCGATGTGAAATGTCGGCCATACTCCAACTGACAGGCTAGGTTACAGCGCACATCTTTGATATTGGACATCCTGTTATGGCCAATTGACACCTGTCAAAAAGAAGGTATCCGCTGACCAGTATTACGTGACCATATCGTGGGCTCAAGTTAAGACTTAATCGAGGTCAGCTGTTTTTTGAAGTTGGCCGCTGATCAGGTACTGGTTTTCGATTGTATCGCAGGCTCAAGCCAGGTGTGGGACACCCAAACCAAAACGAGGCTTAATTTTTCGCGCGCTTTCTGCGGCTCGAGATTTCACATTCAGTTGGTTTCTTCATTTTTAGCAAAACAACTTCATCTTCTTCGAAGTTCAGTTTCTGTCTTTTAATTCGCGTAAAAGGCATAAAAATCAAGAACTACTTAAAAAATACTCCGGAAGGTGAATTTTCAACTGATAAAATGGAAGAGCAAAAGGTTTTTCTCAGGAAATTTTTAATTTTGGATCCACTTGTATGGCGACCGTATTGCGTGGTTGAAAAACAAAATGATTTAACGCTTCAAGGGCTTGTTCACTTTACCGCGGCATCTTGCAGCTCACCAAGAAAGTTCACTTAACAACTCACCGGCATCAATGGGAGGAACGAGTAGCTCAAACTTGGTGGAAGAAGTTCTTTCTTTGGACAAACCGTTTGCTATTTTTGTGGATGCGTGTTTTTACTATAGTGGATCGATGCGTATTTTCAAGTGGTAAAAAGCTCGACAACACAGGTAACTTAAATAAATTGAAGCTTAGCATTTGGTTTAATCGTTGTTACTTTTGTTCAGGAATGAAACTTGTAATCGCAATGAGTAATCGTAAAATTAAGGATTAGTATCACTTATGTTTTGCGCGACGAGGGCAATTTCAGCAACTTTCTGAAAACTGGCACAAGTGATATTAATCCTTAATTTTACTCGGTCCCATGCGGTTACCTAACCAAACTATCAGGATTGTTT
Source organism: Pachyseris speciosa (assembly GCA_016490735.1). Taxonomy (NCBI): domain Eukaryota; kingdom Metazoa; phylum Cnidaria; class Anthozoa; order Scleractinia; family Pachyseridae; genus Pachyseris; species Pachyseris speciosa. Next base: position 1,977,897 of record JAEMWC010000001.1, on the reverse strand, counting down.
TCCTTTTTCTCTTTTCTACGAAATTTAAGCTTATGTTTAAGCGTAACTTAATACGAAATATCTTTGTTAAGTCCCAGCTAAAAGCCGGATCAAACAATATCATCCATTACAGTATCGTGTTTGTCAAGCATAAAGGCCTGGTTAAACTAGGATACATAGTTGCTGAAACATTGTTGAGAACGCAAATGTTTCCCAGTTTAGCCGCGCGGGAAACATTTGTTGTAGAAACAAATTTTGTGTTTCGGAAACAAAAAATGTTTTTGACTTTCGGCCAAAAACATATTTGTTTCCCGGAAACAAATTTTGTTTCCGCAACAAATGTTTCCCGCGTGGCTAAACTGGGAGTTTGTTTCGTCAACGATGTTTCCGCAACAATGTTTCCTAGTTTAGCCAGGCCTTAACGTTTGGTGGCTAAACGCAAAACAATGTTTGACCAAACACGGGACCAAGTGAGTTCAAAAAATGATTTTTGCGTATTATTGCTGAAATTTTCGACGTTACGTGGCTCATTTGGTTGCTTTTTACCGTTCGTGCACGATTTGTTTGTTGGTGTGGCTAAACGATCAAAAATTTGTTCGTAATGCGAAATTTTGGATGAACATGTTTGATTTAGATCAAACATGGAAAGCCATTTAATGCATTATTTAGAGAGGTGGCTAAACCGTCAAACATGCTCGTCCAGTGATGTTGGATGAAAATATTTGATCGTTCTTTGATTGCTAAATTTGTTTTCGAACAAACACACGCGTCGAGTGTATTCTTTCCTTGTAATGTTTTGAGGTTTTTGAACCGCGTTTAATTCCTGTTGACTGCTCTAAACATAAAATATTGGGGCAAGGAAAGCCATGCGGTAATCGTGGAGCTCCGCGTTTAGGCTTGGCTAAATCTATATACATACAGTGGAATCCTGTTAATGCGGACGCAAAAGGGACATGCCAAATTGACCGCGCCATCCTGGTGTCGGTATTAAGCGGACTAATTTAAGAGAAAATGTTTGGCCTTTTTAATTCTCGGGAAACAGAACATTGTCCGTAATAAGTGGGTTTTCGCATTAAGCGAGTGTCCGTAGGTCGGGCCCGCTCTACGGACACTCGCTTAATACGGACACCCACTTGTAAAGAAACAACTTTTAAGTTTTGCGTGCGTGATGTACTTGTACAGTGGAACCCGTTAATGCGGACACCAAAGGGAACTGCGAAACTGTCCTCATTATCCGGGTGAGCGGGCCCGCTCTAAGGATACTCTCTTAATATGGACAAACACTTATAAAGGACAATTTCTTTGTCCCGACAATTAAAAAGGCCACATATTTTGTCTTGAATTAGCCCGCTTAATACGGACACCAGGATAATGCGGGCACTTTGGCATGTATGTCCCTTTGGTGTCCGCATTAACGGCGTACCACTGTAACTCAGTAGAAAATTCTCGAAGAGACATCGTCGTTTGTGTCGTCGTTTTGTTGTTGTACAGAGAAGTGGATTTCGTGTTGACGTGCTTCGTTTCAGCAAGAGACCATAAATGATGTCAAAATGTTGTAATAGCATCAGTGACGCCCTGGTAGCTACTTTTTCGTCAGAGAAACGGCAATAGGGAATCACAATTGCCAACAAGTCTGGGCAGCATTTCAGGACTTCATATATTGCAATTAGTTGCAGCTAAAGCTTAATTTAACGTCCTCCCGCAAGTGTCTCATATCAAATACAGAGAAGGATGCTACGCATTTATAAGTTGTATTATTAATTTAAAAAATAGTGTAATTTTTCAGGGCAAGTTTTCAGTGAAGCCTTCTGTGTTTGTAACTGCAAAGCATCACAATCCAGGACTCAAACGTGACGCGGCCAGTTTATGGATTGAAGATATCATGGAGTCGTCCTGTACAATTTGTTTGAGAGAATTACAAAACTACGCAGGATCACACAGAGATATTTACGTTGTAAGTATTGTTATGCACACTTGTTTTATATTTGAAAGATTCCTGTGAAACTGGGATACGAGTCGCGTCAGTTTTTTATATTATGTCAGTTACAATTGCGGTTTTCATTACTTCATCCTTTACTGCTTAACCCTTTATCTGTCCGAATTTTACGTCTTTTTCGCAAATTTTCTGAGGGTAGGAGGGCAAGACCACCTCGCTGTTTCATATATATGGGTCATTGGCCAAGCGTGAGGTCAAGATGCTGGGACATTGGCCAAGTTCTTTTATTTGCGTGTTTATGGACCGAGATCCATCTTGACCGAACAAGCTTGGTCAATAAAGGACTTGTTATATGACCTAATGGACGTTATTAAAAGACAGTAAAACGCGGGACGAACGGGCTATCCCGAGCGGTCAAGATAGCTCCATCTTGACCTCGCAGGTAGCCAATCACAGCAGGAAAATTGACTCATCTTGACCGCTGGAAGAGCCAGTCATATAATTAAAGGGGTTACCACGGAGATTTTGCTAGTCCGCAACACCGAAGGCTCTATCTTTGCTGCCACGCTAGCTGTCGTTTATTTTTAAACGATCACTGCAGCTACAATTCGTTACGTATTTTGATTTATAAGTGTGTTTTTCGAGCCATTTTCCACCCCAGAAGCCCCCTGCCTGGAATCATAAAGCTGGGTTGATGGGTAGAGGCAATCCTTTGAAAGAAAACAGAGCCGGGTGAGAAGCATTTTCACATGAAGTGAGCCGCTGAAAGTATTCGAGCGAGTCATGGCAATTCACGAAGTGAAGTTGTGTCTTTAGCCGTTTTGCGAGTGGATTCCGGTACCTGGCATGACAATTTTGGCGAGTTTTGACTTGTAAATAATGCAATCGGTACAATATTTTGTCAGCAGGACCGGGTGGCTCGACACGTAGAAAAAATATGAGAAATTGAAATTGGCGGTCTTTCATGTCGCCTTTATACAAGGAAAAACCCAGAATTCCATGCTGGGTCACAAAGGCGAAAATTACAGACCGGTGAATGAGAGTGAAATCAAAAGCCTTATCTGCGTCGCGCTAAACAAGTGAGAAGGAATATGTGGAACAGATTTCAAGAAGTGGAGTCGAAGTTTGCTGGCAACGTAGACTTTTAGCTTCAAAAGACATTTATTGTCCGAAAAACTTCAAGGCAGTTTCGTAGTTTTGGTGTTATCAAAAGGCGTCCGAAGACAACATTTTTGGTTTTGCAATAAAATAAACTGTCATATTCAATGAAAATTGGGCGTTTTGGTCAGTTTACGGAGTGATAAACTCTACATAAGTGAGCATTTGGCAACAACAATGGTTTACTTCAACCATAGTCCGAGATTTGGGAAAGTTGCAGGATTTCAAAGCACTAACAGTGTTTATGACAGGAAAAGGGTTGAATACATCTACCGATTGTTTTTCTGTTCTTATCAGAATTGGTTGGCGTTCTCGTACCTTGACAAGCCTCCCTTTTCAGAATACAACTCGATCTACTTTGCAAATGATAAACCCCCTGTCAGTGGTCAGAACAATGCTTTGTGCAAGGTCAGTATCTGTTTTAAAGATCGAGAAATAAAACCAGCTCTGTTATAGAGTCATGTGATGCGTTGAGTGTTTTGTTCCTCTTTTTGCTACATTACCTAAATAACTTGCTGACAAGTAAGTGTATGAAATTCAAATGACACAGTGAGCAAGTAATATCTCATTAATTAAGAGATAAAACGGATCAGTTAACTGCCGCTGCTAAGTAAAGTAAGGCAATAACAATAAACAACCAAATACTCATAGGACTATCACTTGTCAAAATCATTTTAATTTTCTGTTTACAGGATGTGGTCTTTGCTAAGGTTTACAATGCAGCCCCAAATGTTTTTGTCTCCGCTAACCATTCAACAAAAAAGGAGAATCAAAATCTGATTTATAACAGCATAACTGCTTGGCTAGAGGTATGTTCATTGGCACCTCCTGTTGATACCTATAATACATTGTAGCAGGCCTTGCATTAGGTGGGAATATGGCGTGAATTACGTAATGTTTAATAAATGAGCAGGAGTTTTTTATCAAGTTTAAAACACGAGGCGCAGCCGAGTGTTTTAGGACTTGATAAAACACGAATTGAGAATTTATTGAACGGCTTAAAAAACTTCACTGTACATCTATCCATTCTTACACTAGAATTTAGATTTTGGGCTATTTTGGTCTAGAAAATCGGACGTAAAATTTAGCCGGGTCTTTATCAGATATAAAGACACTCATTAAAAATTAATTTCTTTTGTATTTCCTTCATGAATTATTAATGAGCTTTTTAAGTTTGTGTGAAAAGACTTTATTGACGAGTGAACTACAGTCGTTCATTTATTGACTTGATGGAAGAGTTATTACATATTTCTTTTGAAAGTTATCTCCCTATAGCGATTATTATTGCCTGTCGTAAAAGCGAAACCAAAGTGATCTCTCTGGCCAATTACTAACCACGCAAATGGCGCAATGAATGCATCAGAGTTGTAAGCAAGGTCCACTACCGGCGTCAAGTGCGGGAAAACATGCGTTAGCAGGTCATCATTAGTGAAGAAAATGCTTGTGAGATATGGCTTGGATTGACAAGAATACCTCACAAATTAATATGTCTAGGTAAGCTGAAAGCAGGAGCCCATGTTACTTATGGGCTCCTGCTGAAAGCCACTCATTTGGCACTAAGGCCACGTGGAAGATGGCGTTACCCCTTAAATCTACCAAGTAATTTAATAATACAGTGGCTTTTAGCTTACCTACACACATTAATTTGTGAGGTACTCATGATTAGTGAAGGTTTGATGATCATTGGCTGAAAATGTAACGCCAGCCGAGTTTTAATAAACAGTCAACGAACGTAGTTAAACAAGACCAAAAATAATCGCGAATTGCTTAATACGCTCTATAGAAAATACATCCCATAGCTATTCCCACTATAATTACAGTTATAATTATTATATAAATAAATGTATAACCTCTTAGACGTATGACACTTCACGTTTGTTCTAAGCTTTGTATAGTTACATTTCTTTCGAGGGCTAAGTTTTCTCATTATTTGTTCCCCTTTCAAGTAAAGTGTTACTAGGTGACTCAAGCTTATAAATTTTCAAAAATATAAAATTGTAGTCTTTTCTTCTTGAATGATACAATCTTCTTTTCTTTCTACTTCTTAGTATATCAATGAAACTGCTTTCCGAGTTTGTTTCAAAGAATTATTTGAAGAAAAGTACGATCCATTATCGATATCGTACACAGTTTTTTCAGGTAAGAGACTTACGATTTACACGACATCACAACAAGGTCAAGTGGAGCTTATAATTTATTTCTCATGAGTAAAGTAAAGAAAACCTCACAGTAAATGTACCACAGGCGATCACTGTCTCTATTCAGGCGTGCGCTTCTCAAGAGTTCCCAATAGCTGTCAGAGCCGAGAAGTACATTTTGGAGCTCGAAAACGAAATGCGTCTGTGTTTGTGAAAGAGCATCTCGGACCTAACAAAGGATTGCATCCCACCCCTCCGTCTGTTAATTGAAAGTTGCGAAAACGCACTCAAAATGCGTCCTTGGGAAGTTTTGTTTAACCTAAAGGACAGCAGCTCGAGCGTAACATTCCTACCATTCAGGTTATCCATAGCAATAATTTTGCTTGCTTGATTGAAGCGCCGAAATTCAGGCTTGACATGATCATTACGGAACCTATCCCACAAACGCGTGCCCGTGGCCCCATGTGTATGAAAATTAGTGAATGCTATGCCTATCTTGCTCTGAAAGTTTGGTTGTTGCGTGACCGCACCTACGTCAGCACCACAGGATAACCAATGCCAATCGCACGCTTCGAACTTGCAGACAGTTTGGTCTTATTGATACGGCTTATTCCTTATGGGATTGCCATTCGCTATTTAGTTGGGCAATTGTTGTTCGTATGTGCTGTTCAACAATATAGAGACCAATATTGGAGCTCGCTTTTAGGCTCGGTTAAATATATATACCGGTACTATCCTTTTTATGAACCACACGTAGACATATGTCCGCCTGGATGGGGGTATTTCAATGGATTTTGCTACATGACAACCTCTGAGTGTGCGCCTTGGTTGACCGCTGTTTTGAACTGTTCGGCAATGGACTCACAGCTGGTAACGGTCCATAACCAAGAAGAAAATGTTTACATTCAACACCGCCATAATGGAGAGAGTTCATGGATTGGGCTGAATGATCGAAGTGTAGAAGGATCGTTTGTGTGGGTAAATAAAGAGAGAAGCCCTTTAAGGTTCTGGGCTCCGCAACAACCAAACAACTGGAAAAATGAAGACTGTGTGCACACTCTTGGAGCCAATAATGGATACAAATGGAACGATGTACCGTGTGACAAGTGTTATAACTTTACTTGTCATAAAGGTAAATACGGCGTTTTGTGTTCTCTGTTATTATCTGCAATATACGTGTATGATCGTGACATGATATGACAACATATTTTGAGACTATTATTGAGGTAATAGAAAGCAGTTTTGCAACTCTCCGTATTATTTTGGTAAGATCTAGAAAGCATATGAAAGAGTGGGTTTCCAATTCCTGCACCAGAACCTTTAACCTATTTGACCATCCGAACCCAACTTCAACAGTTTGCAAATAACATTTCATATTTCAGCAGAAATGAATGATGTATATTTGATTTTATCGATTTCCAGAAATTGATGAGTGTACCACGAACTATCACAGATGCGACGTGAATGCTGTCTGTCAAAACACCGTTGGAGCATACGTTTGCGCTTGCAAAGCTGGATACACTGGAGATGGAGAGAAATGCATTGGTTGTTGTCGATAAGTTTTTAACTTTTTCGTCGTTACTCTGTACTAGTTAATTTTTGATTATCATGTCCTTGTGAAAACTGGTCTTTCGAAAGGTCCGCTAAGGAATTTAATAGTCTTTGCAAGCAATTTTGTATACATCACGAGCCAGAGATACCCGGAAGTTAAAAAATCTCCCAAGTCTCGTTGCTAAGGAGTGACGTTATAGGTCTGCATTATAGCCGTCAACCTACTCCATTTGCGGTTTCACTGCAGGAGCATTTTAGCACACCTCGAAAGAAGTATTCTTTTTGCGCTTCAGCGGCAGAATTTAATTTACCGCCATGCGGCACGCTTACGCGGTGTGCTCATGGCATTTTTTGGTTTGCTTTGGCGATTCGTTGAGATTTTCGAGGGGATAATCGGCATTTTTCGGTATGTGATGGACCGCAGAAATTACAGGGAGTAACGCTTTCTCAGGCTGAAATTCTGTTTTATCCGGTGGTTCATAGACTCGCAATTTTCTTTGGTAAGTTGTAACTACATTTTAAACCGAAGCAAATCGCCTTCGGACAATTTTAAAAGCGGAAATACGAACATAAGAGGTAAGATCGACGTGACTTAAGATTTTATTGCTTTGGTACGTCTGGTAGGAATCGCCCATGACATTTTCCCTGGGATTATATTCTAATGTAATTTAGTTGGAATTACTTCAGTTTCGGACCATTGTTGAGAGGTAATCTTTCTGTTCAAGCACATTTATGTATATGTAGCAACGTTCATGTATATTCTGCATTTAAAAAAACTGTTATGTTATACATCCAAGAAGCGCTCAGGCATACAGTGATGCCAAGACCTCAACCTGGATGAACCAGAAAAGATATAGAACATTTGCCTAGTTTTTAATCTTCATTTCAAAAAACTATTATGTTTTATATCCCAGAAGCACTCAGGCATACAGTGATACCAGGACCTCAACCTGGATGAACCAGGAAAGATACACAACATTTGCCTAGATTTTTATCTTCAAGTTACATATGCTAAATCACTTGAATATTTTACTGTAGCTATTTTCCAAACACAAACAAAGACAGAGGCCTACATTCCTTGGTAGTTTGAAAAAGGTTTTCAGAAGCTGTTTCTGGACGATAATATATTCTGCTACGACAATTTTCAACTGTCAAACTGCCACTATTTTAATCACCACCACAAGTGGAACTGAGAAATAGGCGTCTGATATAATATTTTGTGCTTTGACATAGAACAGCTATGTAAAAGATATAAGTATCCATATCCAGTAATAAAGACAAAATAAGGCGCCGCCCACTCCCGCGCCCCCTCGACAGCCCGATCTTCATTATCGCGGATCGATGACGAGTGCGCGCGTATTTCTCGGCTTCATATAAAATGCAGATAAAAATCTAGGCAAATGTTCTATATCTTTTCTGGTTCATCCAGGTTGAGGTCCTGGCATCATTGTATGCCTGAGCGTTTCTGGGATATATAGCATGAACAGATTTTTTTTTAATGAAGATAAAAATCTAGGCAAATGTTGTATATTTTTTCTGGTTCAACCAAGTTGAGGTCCTGGCATCACTGTATGCCTGAGTGCTTGTGGGATATATAACACGAACAGTTTTTTGAAGTGCAGATAAAAATCCAGGCAAATGTTCTATATCTTTTCTGGTTCATCCAGGTTGAGGTCCTGGTATCACTGTATGCCTGAGCGCTTCTGGGATATAAAACATAATAGTTTTTTGAAATGAAGATTAAAAACTAGGCAAATGTTCTATATCTTTTCTGGTTTATCCAGGTTGAGGTCCTGGCATCACTGTATGCCTGAGCGCTTCTGGGATGTATAACATAACAGTTTTTTTAAATGCAGATAAAAATCTAGGCAAATGTTCTATATCTTCTCTGGTTCATCCAGGTTGAGGTCCTGGCATCACTGTATGCCTGAGCGCTTCTGGAATATATAACACGAACAGATTTTTTTTAAATGAAGATAAAAATCTAGGCAAATGTTGTATATCTTTTCTGGTTCATCCAGGTTGAGGTCCTGGCATCACTGTATGCCTGAGTGCTTCATGGATATATAACATAACAGTTTTTGAAATGCAGATAAAAATCTAGGCAAATGTTTTAAGTATGTTTAATGACCAAAACGTTTTACATTTGGTACATTTCTTTGCAGACCAATGACGTAATCAGATGAAATGTTTTTTTGAGAACGTTTTCCTTACTTTAATGAATTTCAAAGTAATTTAGTCCTTGGACAGTTCGCCAGCATTTTCGAAGTTAAACAAATTTCAACAATCGCGAAAAAATTAGAAAAAGGAGAAGTTATATTTCGAAAAGATGATTTCGATCCCGTCGCCGTCGTCGCTTTTCGTCCCCAGGTCGGTTTCGGACGTTTTTCTTGCACATAACACACGTCTGAAGCGTCAACAGCTATCGAATACTGAAACTTCCACTTCGAAGTTGCCGAGATTATTCACTGAGGAATTATTCAACAAGAATTTTTATCAGTTCCTATGGAAACCGTACGGATAGTAAAAGTTAAGTTCATGGGCACGCAACGATATCACATATTGAAGCAAAGTATTTTAGCTCAGTGATGTTAATTTACTTTCACGGTGTTCAAGAACTTTTTGAAGGTAATGATTTTAGGAATGCGAGCGAATTTTAATTAGCGTTCAAAAGAGATATATCTCCATCCAAAACCAAAACACATCGTTTTTCCCATATTGCATGCGAAAGAGAAACAAAGAAAACTCGAGTCGATCTTTGGTTGTAATTTAGTGCTATTTTCTGGCACCGTTGAGCCTACCTCAAGAATAATTCACCAAAACCAAAACAAACTATTGGGTATAGCTTTCCGGTTCCCGCAGTCACTTTTCATGTGCATCAGGTCTTAAGACAGAATTTAATTAAACTCTCGCCATAAATAAATGTTCACGTTTAAGGATTATGACACATTCGCGTGAAAATTCACATCCCATATCAAACAGAAACGAGTACCAGAAGCGATTCAATTACACTGGAATGTTCAGAGTAGCTGGATATCATCCTGAGATTGGTGGCAAATCGCCCCCAATCTCAGCGGGATCCAGAGATATTTTCGTGGTTGCTAAGAACCACTGGCTCGTTATAAACTTTAATAAGGTAATGAGATCTATCTTTTTTTAAATTCATAGATAACGTTTTTTATGAAAAAGTAAATTTATGAAGTGGATTTTAGGTTTTCTTTCCTTTTACAGATGTAGACGAGTGTGCAAACAACACACATAAATGCGATGCAAATGCTGTATGCAATAACACAGAGGGATCGTACCAATGCACCTGCAAGCCTGGATATTCTGGAGATGGAAAAAAATGCTCTGGTAGTCATAATTTCAGTACTATAAATCTTTAATGTAATTACGAAATTGCAAAGAATCAAATGCAGGGAATTAGAGCGATTTGCAACGGTCGTAGATGCGCGACCGCGCGAAGTAATGAATAAACAAAGAAAACGTAAGAATTCAGTTTTTTACAGTCAGATGAAAATTGTCTCAACTGCACGAATCGATGGGTTTTCACTTCAAAAAAACCTTTCAATCTCATGCTCTGTGTGATAAAGCTGGCAAACAAACAAATGCAGTGGTTATTGTCGATAAGATTTTAACTCTTTTTGGTCGTTACTCTGTACTAGTTAATTTTTGGTTATCATGTCTTTCTGAAAACTCGTCTTTCGAACAGTCCGCTAAGGGATTAATAGGCTTTGGAAGCAATTTTCTATACAACTTTAATAAGGTAATGGATCTATTTTTTTCTAAAGTTTATAGAAAAAATTTATTACTGATGAAATCGTTAATTTATGAAGAGGATTTGAGCCCAGGTTTCCTTTCCTTTTACAGATGTAGACGAGTGTGCAAACAACACACATAAATGCGATGCAAATGCTGTATGCAATAACACAGAGGGATCTTACCAATGCAACTGCAAGCCTGGATATTCTGGAGATGGAAAAAAATGCTCTGGTAGTCATAATTTCAATGCTAAAACATCTTTAATGTAATTAAGAAATTGCAAAGAATCAAATGCAGGGAATTAGAGCGATTTCCAATTAACGGTCGTACGATGCGTGAGCGCGCGAAGTGATAAATAAACAAAGCCATATCAAACTTTGCCTATTGTTATGGTTTAAATTTTTTAAGACAATAAGCCTTTTGTTGTATGTCCGTAGGGATTTTTCCGTCCTGTTTCGCGAGATTATAATCGGGTCAAATCGTGTTCAGTCGGAACTTGTCACTGATGACAAATTTTTCCCAACGGTAGCCTACTGAGGAAAACGAAGACAAACTAACTGGGGGTACGTCAGCAGGTTTGACTAAGCTTTTGTCATACCGAGCACACATGTTTCGGCCTTACCCAGCCTAACCGACTAAAGTAAAAGTAACCGTACTTTACTTTTACTTTAGTCGTCTAGTTATTCATGGGTTTAAGTAGCACTTTAATTTACACTTTAGAGTTAATTCTCTATTCCACTATTAGTATTTTTTAGCTCATGTTTTAGCGGCCAAGCGGCGATGAGGAGCTGAAAGCGATAAGAACGGGCCGGCTGCTATGTTTTATCTCAGTTTAATATGCTTTATACGCTATGCTAATTCGTGCATGGCTTAATAATTATTTACCAATTGCGCATGGATCTACGAAAACGATAAACGAAAACAGAACTGTTGTCGATCGGCAAGAAGACAAGTTTTTGCTTTTGCACCTTTTCACGTTTAAATGATTTCGCTTTTCGCCAATTTTTCCATTGCTAAAAACAACTCAGTAAAAAAAGGAAAGGAAGAAAAAAATACAATGAAGGCACAACGCTTGATGTCGAGAGTGCGTGAAAACGCGGGCTTACTTAAGTTATTGTTAGACCTTGCGTTTTTGTTTTTTGGTTTATTGAAGCAAGTAAACATCGCTGTTGAAGGCAAAAGGTGCGATTTTCGCACCTTTTTCCGTTTCAGTGATTTTATTCTCCGGTTGGCCAAAAATTCTGAAGCAAAAATCTTTCTCGTCGCATTCACTTAGTAAAAAAAAAAAAAAAAATAGTTTGAATGGTTTGGAATTGCCTTCCCAAACTGTGTTTTTTTTTTCCATCTTTTTTTTCGTGACGACTCCCCGACCTAGCGCGCGCTCACGTTTGTCGCAAGTTTGTCGCAGATTTGTGTTTAATCCCTGCGCGCGCGACGCTGTTCAAAGATAAACGGGGGCGGACCATACACGAATTAACAGTATTGATCTTCAGTTGAAAAGCCCATAAATTTTATTCATGATGCTTGCATATAAAACTCTCGTAAACGCAAGTTATAATCACTTTGATTGAGAGAAGAGCAAAGAAACATGAGTAAGTTTTATGAAGTATCGAAAGTGTTCGATAAGCGTACGGACGCACTCGTCGTGTTCAGTACCTTGTTCGCTGGCGTTTTCTAAAAAACTTCTTTCTCGACGATCTCTTCTCATAACGTGAGCGAAATGATTCTTGTCAAGTGACAAAGCGGATTGATTGTTTTCAAGTGCACGCGTCTGTATAACCATTTACTCATTAGCATAACTAGTACTCACTGACCATTCATGACAACCAGAAAACAATGGAGTCAACTAAGCTCGAAGTTCAAAGACGCTCAGTTGCGCTTAAAAAATGTTACAGGTCGGTAACGTTTCTTTATTAGCAATTCGCAGAAAAAGCTGAAGAAATGTGTTCATTAGAACTTCATTCATGCTGCGCACAAGACCTGACAAAGGTTGGCGGCACGCGCTTCTTCATGGAAAGTAGAGTTTTTGTCAATTAATGGTTTGTTGACGATTAAGAGACAAAGACGAGAAGACAATGCACAACGGCCATGAAAGCGTCCTTACCCCACCCCGAGAGGGGTGACATCTGGTGTCAACGAAGATTTTAAATCTCGCGCTCGGAAATTTGCTAAGCGTCGGTTCTTACAAACTTTTGTTCTAGAAACAAAAGAGCCTCAAAGCTGCAAACAATAAAAATGCCCATAAAAGGAAGTTAATCCAGTGCCATTATCTACCAAAAATTAAACACAAAGTTTGATATGCAAACGCAAGAATTCAGTTTTTTTTACAGTCAGATGAAAATTGCCTCAACTGCACGAATCGATGGGTGTTCACTTCAAATAACCTTTCAATCTCATGCTCTGTGTGATAAAGATGGCAAACAAACGAATGCAGTGGTTATTGTCGATACTATGTTATCTCTTTCGTCGTTACTCTGTACTAGTTAATTTTTGATTATCATGTCTTTGTGATAAAGCTGGTAAACTAACTTCTAGTTTGCTGTATACACCGAATGCAAATATGGCGGACCACTCGGTCGGCGCCCGGGACAAGTCGCATAAAAGCGAGGCTAGTAAGGCTTCGATGTTTTATTTTGACATCCCCAGAAAGTCTAGTTCCTTCGACGTCGATTTGGCTCGTTTTGTTTCGCCCTCCCCAGGCGTTTTTGTGTTCCTGAATGCCACCAGAAGGGAGTGAAATCTTCCACAGCAGAGAAAGTGTTTTTCTCAGTTTCCCCATTTGCCTCTTAGGGGAAAACAGACGAAGGAAAGGAGTTCACTATATCTCCGAAGGAACTGTTTAAGTTCAGCCTGGAAGATCTTAGAAAATGTGTAAGCGATCGCATTTACCTCCAAGTCGTTGTTATTTGTCTCAATGCTTTTACTGGCTTCAATGACGGGGCAGTTGAATTTCATTCGCTTGGTTACTACACCGTAGTATTTGTGTCGTGCGATTCCGTGCGAGTGGACGCGGACGTAAACAAAAACTTCTTCTATGGGGACAGAGGATGTCTTTCGAGAGGAGCTTTTCTTTACCTTGGGGAAGGTTCTGGCCATGCAAATCGTGTTGGAACACCACCAGACACCACATAAGCTCGTCACTGAACCGATTTTTGTAAGATCTTCTATCCTGAAATGATGATCGGACATGATGTAGCGAACAAACTTTAGTTCCCGCGGCGATCCTGAACTCCTTTTCTTCGTCTCAACGAATTGCATTAATCCACAATTTTGCCTTAGAGGTGAATGGTGGAAGATTTTTATCCCTCCTCGAGGCATTCAGAAACACAGCAACTCGTACGCACAGCGAAATAAAACAGACCAGATCTACAACGAACCAAGACTTTTCTGCAAAACAAAACATCAAAGCCTGACTAGCCTCGATTTCATGTAGCTCGTCCCGGGCGCCGACCGAGTGGTCCGCCATATTTGCATTCGGTGTATTATTGACAGCACGTTTACATGGCTACTATATCTTGCATGTATAACGCTATTTTCAGGGATTATTGAGGCTTTTTTGCCTGCAAATTTGCGTTTTCCGTGAAGTCTGGAGTAAAGAGTCCATTGGTGACATACGTCCGCCTTATCTTTCCATCTTGACTACAATATGTAATAATACCAAGGGTAGTTTCCCTATAATCTATGAATGCCTTAATTTATTCACTCCCCAAGATAATGATCGCTTTCTGTGGAAAGGCAGCAATTTAGTGGAGTGACCATAAAACATGTTGTTTCAACGAACATTGGTCGTTGCCAATGTGATAACATGCAAGGCAATAGTGTTGGAGTGGTTATTGTATTTCTTTGTTTTTAGACCTGGATGAATGCAAACGCAAAACCCATAACTGTGATGTGAAAGCTTTGTGTAGTAACACCAAGGGCTCCTACAAATGTACCTGCAAACGAGGATTCACCGGAGATGGGAAAAAATGTCTTGGTAAGCAAAAATATCTCCCCTCCTCTTCCTCCTCCTCTCCTCCAAACAAAAATAATTTTAGGCGGTCCAAGAGCTGAGTGTAAATTTTTGGCTATTTGGCAAAATCAGGGAGCGAGTTAAATACGTGCGTGTCCCGAAAATCTTGGTACAACCGTTGAGATTCACTAGTAAAGTTTTAACGGATTAACCTCGGAAAACGATCGACAATGGAAGCATGAACGAGCTCACCTGCTTAAAGCGTTGTTACAGCCTTTTTGAACCTCTGGCCTAAAGTTGCGTAATTAGGACATCACACAGATGTCTTATGTCGCTAGGGTTCTAGCAGTTTTGCTGAAAATTTTTACGACTTTCGCGGACATCTCATTATCGCATTAAACATACAAGCGAAAGGCCATTTTAGGGCTGGTTACATGAAACAAAGAAACACTTAGGTTTTTTCTGTCCTCTTCTGGCTCCAGAGGCGTCTCTGAACTCACAACGATAGAGATGTATGCTCTTGAGTTCTGTCCTTTTGTTTTTCAGCTTGTGGTTAGCTAACCTCCCCCCACCCACCCTCGTTGCATGCTAGAAGCCAAGACCTTCTTTTCTCGCATATTTAAAAACCATGCAAAAACACCTTTGTTTCCTGAAACACCCTCCCCTAGAAACTGTATTAGCCTGGGTAACAATAGAAGGCACCGTCCTCAACCAAATAGGTTTTACCGACATACTACGATTATCAGTTGAGTATGGACAGAAGTTTGGCGCCCACGTTTTGCCGTTGAAACCCCCATGTTGTCAATGGCAATTTGAGACCCGTTTCCAATGACAACCTCACGTTATGTTTGACGTCATCAGATGCAATGCTCGGGAATTGTGACGGTTTGACTAAAATCGTACTGGTACTTGATGAATTCGCTCGAGAGGTCCGCTCTGGATTGGGGAACACCTACCTTCACAGTTAATTCGTTTTTCCTCCCTTTCGGGAACATTCCTAGCTGCCCGCCAAAACTCAATGAATCCACGATCGTCGCCGTAATTCAGATTTATCCAATTGTTTTCATCGTCTAGATAGCGTAGGCGTATGGATTGTTCGTTCAGGTAATTCAGACGTCAACATCAGCTGGTAAAGGCGTAAGGGACGGACCATTATTTTTCTGGAAGAGGGGGAGGGTATGGAAAATTTTGAAACAAAAAATTGTTTGCAGGGCCTAAAAAGACAAATAGATTGCTTACAAGCATGATATGTATAAATTCAGGTAAATTCAGAATAGTGCTCAACAATAATGGAGCGGTAATAACAATGTATTTCTACTCAATATCGTTTCATATGGACTTTAATACAGGTCTTCAACGGGGTTTGAACCCGTGACCTCGCGATTACCGGTGCGATGCGGGGTTCAAACCCCGTTGAAGTCCTGAATTTGTTTCCAGGCTTCTTTTCGCAATTGCATAAATTGCGTTCACAACTGCGAGGATCATTCTTTATTTGTTTTCATTTCCGCAGTTCATATATGATTCATTTCATACATCATTCACATTCATTACGTTTGTTGAGCGTTGCCATGTGCGGTTTATATAAAATATAGAATTTCTCGGTGTTACATAGGTTACATCGTTTATTAAGATTGTTTAAATGTGCAAACTAACATAGGAACAGAATTTCTAAATTTGATCGAGAACTGTTTCCCCCGAAACATAAATTAAGAAAACTTTTTAACAAAAATAATCTTAAGCTAAGTTACAGTTATTCACCAAACATAAAACAGATCATCGATGGACACAGCAAAACTAATGTAAGACAGAACACGCCACCTGAAGAAAAAGCACCCCCCCCCAAACCGTGCAACTGCAGAGAGCCAAACAACTGCCCCTTTAAAAGTACAATGTCTAGTCAAGGAGGTAGTGTACAAAGCCACTATCACCACTGCTGAAAACACTGAGACATACGTCGGCCTCACCGCCACGGAGTTCAAGACGAGATGGCGAAACCACCAAATGTCATTCAAACACGAAAGTAGAAAAAATGACACAGAACTAAGCAAACATCTATAGCAGCTAAAAGATCAAAAGAAAGACTTCGCAATCTCCTGGAAAATTATAGCCAAGCCAAATGTTACAGCAATCGTGTATATATATATATATATATATATATATATATATATATATATATATATATATATATATATATATCGTGTATCAGTAATTGATCCTTAGTTGGGTTTCAAATGGAGTTATAGGCTTCCCCTGCCTTGTCACCTAAGAAAGTAAAATTTCCCGGGATGCCACCTCTTCGATCACGTAAATCACATCTTCGATTGCCGTGTTGCCAGCATGGTTGTCCTGATAGTGTAGTGGTCATCACACCCGACTAGTATACGGGGGGACGTGGGTTCAAATCCCGCTCAGGGCAAATTTTCTTTCAAACATTTATTCAATGAAAATATGATTACTTGGGGTGTGCAGGGTTAGGGTTTCCCTCATATACTGAATTTAATTAATTGAAATAAGCCTGTATCCGTAATTGGATCCTCCTTTGTCATCCCCTAAGTTGACTTCGGTCGTGTATCAGTAATTGATCCTTAGTTGGGTTTCAAATGGAGTTATAGGCTTCCCCTGCCTTGTCACCTAAGAAAGTAAAATTTCCCGGGATGCCACCTCTTCGATCACGTAAATCACATCTTCGATTGCCGTGTTGCCAGCATGGTTGTCCTGATAGTGTAGTGGTCATCACACCCGACTAGTATACGGGGGGACGTGGGTTCAAATCCCGCTCAGGGCAAATTTTCTTTCAAACATTTATTCAATGTAAATATGATTATTTGGGGTGTGCAGGGTTAGGGTTTCCCCTCATATACTGAATTTATATATATATATATATATATTATATATATATATATATATATTGGCTATATAATAGCCAAGAACTGGAAAATACGACTTTGCCAATATTTCGTCTTTATTAAAAGACTTCATCAGGGCAACTGATGTGAAAGCGGTTAAAACCGTTATAAGATATACGCTAGCTGATGTGAGACGCTAATACGAGACTTAAAGCTGCTCGCGCGCTGTAAAGCGCGCGCGTTACATATAAGTGAAGCAATGAGAGCGATATTAAAATAAATCCCTTCGAGGATTCCTACTACAGAAAAAATCATCACTATTAAGACCCAGTAGATAAATACATCGAAGACGGTATGCCCACTGGGCCTCCCTATCCCTAAGATATTCCTCACTTGAACACTTGTCTATTAACTGTATTCTAACATCACTCAAACCATGATGGTCTGCCTGATTGAAATGCCTGTATATAACATCGTCTTTAAGTTTATTCTCAGAGGATAGTCCTCTGTGCGCATTAATCCTAGACTTGTGGTTATTAAATCTGGTCCTAAATTTGTTAATAGTAGATCCCACATACTGCATTTGACACATTGCACAAGACAATAGGTACACTACGTGGTCTGAATTACAATCCAGCTTAAAATTAATCACAAAATCTCTCCCAGTAACTCTACTTTTGAAACAAATGCCCTCATCCAAGAAATCACAAACCCTGCATCGTCTATCCCCACATCTACCACAACCCTTAACAGTAACTGGTGTCTTAAGTTCGGAATGTACCAGAATGTCCTTAAGGCATTTAGGCCGCCGGAAAGCCACCATGGGCACCTGTTCCAAGGCCAGCTGGCAACGCCTAGAAGATTGCAAAACAGGATGAAGCCTGTGTAATATTTTAGAAATACAAGGGAGTGCCGGATGAAATGTGACCACAAAAGGAATACGTTTATTACAAGCAGGCTGCTTATCCCTAAGGGTTTGTTCCCTGGGAATCCTACGCGCTCGATCTATTTGCCCCTCCACATGCTCCCTGTTATAACCCCTTTTAACCAAGTAACTGCACAATTCCTCAGCCCGTTTATCAAACAAAGCATCCGTGGAACATATACGTCTTATTCTAAGGGCCTGACCAAAAGGGATACCTTTCTTTGTCACCCTAATTCATGTAATTCATGATAAACGGGCTGAGGAATTGTGCAGTTACTTGGTTAAAAGGGGTTATAACAGGGAGCATGTGGAGGGGCAAATAGATCGAGCGCGTAGGATTCCCAGGGAACAAACCCTTAGGGATAAGCAGCCTGCTTGTAATAAACGTATTCCTTTTGTGGTCACATTTCATCCGGCACTCCCTTGTATTTCTAAAATATTACACAGGCTTCATCCTGTTTTGCAATCTTCTAGGCGTTGCCAGCTGGCCTTGGAACAGGTGCCCATGGTGGCTTTCCGGCGGCCTAAATGCCTTAAGGACATTCTGGTACATTCCGAACTTAAGACACCAGTTACTGTTAAGGGTTGTGGTAGATGTGGGGATAGACGATGCAGGGTTTGTGATTTCTTGGATGAGGGCATTTGTTTCAAAAGTAGAGTTACTGGGAGAGATTTTGTGATTAATTTTAAGCTGGATTGTAATTCAGACCACGTAGTGTACCTATTGTCTTGTGCAATGTGTCAAATGCAGTATGTGGGATCTACTATTAACAAATTTAGGACCAGATTTAATAACCACAAGTCTAGGATTAATGCGCACAGAGGACTATCCTCTGAGAATAAACTTAAAGACGATGTTATATACAGGCATTTCAATCAGGCAGACCATCATGGTTTGAGTGATGTTAGAATACAGTTAATAGACAAGTGTTCAAGTGAGGAATATCTTAGGGATAGGGAGGCCCAGTGGGCATACCGTCTTCGATGTATTTATCCACTGGGTCTTAATAGTGATGATTTTTTCTGTAGTAGGAATCCTCGAAGGGATTTATTTTAATATCGCTCTCATTGCTTCACTTATATGTAACGCGCGCGCTTTACAGCGCACGAGCAGCTTTAAGTCTCGTATTAGCGTCTCACATCAGCTAGCGTATATCTTATAACGGTTTTAACCGCTTTCACATCAGTTGCCCTGATGAAGTCTTTTAATAAAGACGAAATATTGGCAAAGTCGTATTTTCCAGTTCTTGGCTATTATATATATATATATATATATATATATATATATATATATATATATATATATATATATATATAACTTCACAGGAGTTCAGGCTTCTGGAGTAATCATCGTTTTATTGCGACAGTGCTGTTTCGTATGGTTCAAAATTATATGACCACACTCATCAGGCAACTTTAACGATTTAGTGTTAAAACTAACAGAACTGGCAGTAAAATATGAATGGTTGTTATGGGGATGCGTTACATTCAAGGCATGGTATCTAGGTGACAGATGCTTTTTGTCTTAGTTGCGTTACTCTAAAGTTCTGGAGCACATATCTGTTTCTGTGGGGGCATGAACTCGCTAGCTCGTTTCGCCTGTTTAGGCTACACAGCTCTTTTCTACAAATGATGATGAATTTTTCATACAGACAAAGATTACATTTTTTGTTCATGTTGCTGTAGGGTTTACATTTCTTTAAAATTTTCCATTTCATCTGGAAAGGCTTCTTCTTGTCTTTTAAATTCCAGACATACTTCGAGAGTTCTGTTTCATTTCTTCTGTTGGAGTGTCGAAAGGATGTCTGGTGGTTTCTGTAACGTTCCTTAAAGTTTGTTGCCAGTCCGACATACGTTTCAGTTGTTGTCTCTGTGGTTACTGTGGCTTGGTAGATGACATTTGTCTGGAGGCATTTTCCTTCTAGTGGACAGTCTGGTTTTTTTCTGCAATTGCAGGTGTCAGGTTGTTGCGTTGGTAAGTTCAAATTTGAGAGAATGCGCTTGTTGTGTGACGAGATGATAGATTTCATGTTTGGCATGCATGAGTAGCTGAGTTTAAGTGTGTGTCTGTTGAAAATCTTGTGGAGTGGATGGTTCTTTGGGAAGCATCTGTCGACGATGTGTAGGAACTTTCTTCCAAGGTTAGTTCTGACGTTTGAATTGAAAGGGGGGTTGTACTTTTCTTTTGTTTTTCGAAGCTTGCTCTTGTAAAGGATTGTACGTCAGCTTGTGACTGTATCCACTTTCTTCAAGAGCTTTCTGGTAAGGCGCAATGGATTCGTCAAATACTTCTTTGCTGGATGATATGTTAGTTAATCTCTTGTTAATGTTGAGTGGGATGTTTTTTAGTAATTCTGGGGGTGGTTGCTCTGTTGGTGGACATACGACAGTTTGTTATTGGGCTTCATGTATGGCTTGTAGCTGCCATGTGTGAACATCCCACTCAACATTAACAAGAGATTAACTAACATATCATCCAGCAAAGAAGTATTTGACGAATCCATTGCGCCTTACCAGAAAGCTCTTGAAGAAAGTGGATACAGTCACAAGCTGACGTACAATCCTTTACAAGAGCAAGCTTCGAAAAACAAAAGAAAACGAACAAGAAACACCACATGGTACAACCCCCCTTTCAATTCAAACGTCAGAACTAACCTTGGAAGAAAGTTCCTACACATCGTCGACAGATGCTTCCCAAAGAACCATCCACTCCACAAGATTTTCAACAGACACACACTTAAACTCAGCTACTCATGCATGCCAAACATGAAATCTATCATCTCGTCACACAACAAGCGCATTCTCTCAAATTTGAACTTACCAACGCAACAACCTGACACCTGCAATTGCAGAAAAAAACCAGACTGTCCACTAGAAGGAAAATGCCTCCAGACAAATGTCATCTACCAAGCCACAGTAACCACAGAGACAACAACTGAAACGTATGTCGGACTGGCAACAAACTTTAAGGAACGTTACAGAAACCACCAGACATCCTTTCGACACTCCAACAGAAGAAATGAAACAGAACTCTCGAAGTATGTCTGGAATTTAAAAGACAAGAAGAAGCCTTTCCAGATGAAATGGAAAATTTTAAAGAAATGTAAACCCTACAGCAACATGAACAAAAAATGTAATCTTTGTCTGTATGAAAAATTCATCATCATTTGTAGAAAAGAGCTGTGTAGCCTAAACAGGCGAAACGAGCTAGCGAGTTCATGCCCCCACAGAAACAGATATGTGCTCCAGAACTTTAGAGTAACGCACTTAAGACAAAAAGCATCTGTCACCTAGATACCATGCCTTGAATGTAACGCATCCCCATAACAACCATTCATATTTTACTGCCAGTTCTGTTAGTTTTAACACTAAATCGTTAAAGTTGCCTGATGAGTGTGGTCATATAATTTTGAACCATACGAAACAGCACTGTCGCAATAAAATGATGATTACTCCTGAAGCCTGAACTCCTGTGAAGTTATAGTCAATGCTCCTCAATCAAATGAGTTGAGCGCTCTACGAAATACATTCTACCCAAGAAACAAGTATTTATATAAATATAAATATATATATATATATATATATATATATATATATATAATAGGTCAATCAATGTTTGAAGAATGGTTTTCGTGGAGCGCTCAACTTTTCAGGAGCTGTAAATATTCTTGTGTAAAGATTTCCAGACTTCAGAAGTGATTCATAATCGCTTTATTGCAACAGCTCTGTTTCGTATAGCCAAATACTGACTACACTCATCAGGCAATAGCGACGAATGACCGTTAAATTTGAATGCTGGCAATATAAACAAATAGTTGCGTGAGCGCGCGCCTAGCGCGTGCTGTAAATTAACAGTTACGCTATGTTATTCGAAAGTTTCTGAGTACGTATTTGTTCCTGTGAGGGCAAGAACTTGCTAATTCGTTTCGTTTGTTTAGGGTGCACAATCCCTTTCTGCAGATAATAATGAACTTTTCATAAAGACACAAGCTACATTTCTTCGTGATATTATCATAAGGTTTACATGTTCTTAGTACTTTCCACTTTATGTGAAAGGGTTTGTTGCCGTCTTTCAGGGTCCATATGTGTTTGGATAATTCAGTTTCGTTCCTTCGCTTGATGTGTCGGAATGATGTCATGTGGTTCCTGTACCGTTCCTTGAAGTTTGATGCTAATCCTACGTAGGATTCGGTTGTAGATTCCGTTGCCACTGTTGCTTGGTAGACAACGTTGGCCTGGAGGCATTTTCCTTCAAGGGGGCATTCGGGTTTCTTTCTGCAGTTGCATTCCTTTTGTTGTTGATGTTGAGGCACCGTTGGTGTTTTTGGGATGGTCTTTTTGTTGTGTGACGCGATCATGGATTTTATGTTCGGCATGCACGAGTAGCTGAGTTTAAGTGTGTGCCTGTTGAAAATCTTATGTAATATGTGGCTCTTTGGGAAGCATATATCCACGATGTTCAAAAACTTTTTACCGATGTTGGTTCTGACGTTACAATCCCATGGGGGGTTGTACCAGGTGATGTTCCTTTTTCGATTCTTCCTTCGTCTATTTGCTTGGTTTGTTGGCGGGTTGTATGTAAGTCTGTGGCTGTATCCGCTTTCATCGAGGGCTTTTTGGTAGGGTGCAATGGCTTCGTCGAAGATTTCTCGGCTGGATGATATGTTGCTGAGTCTTTGATTGATGTTTTTGGGGATGTTCCTCAGTAACGCCGGCGGGTGGTTGCTCTGTTGATGGACGTATATTAATCTGTTGTTCGGCTTTGTGTATGGTTTGTAACTCCCGTTTCTTAGATCAAAGGTCACATCCAAGAAGTTCACTATTTTCTTATTCGCATCAATTGTGATTCTCAGGCCATTTGATTGAAACACTCTACAGACTTCTTGTTTTGTTTTTTCGATTTCTTTTGGAGTAGCTTTGCAGACTGCAATGCCATCGTCGCGGTAGAGGCCTACTTCATCCTTAAATTTGGGCGCAATAAGTGACAGCATGTACAAACCAATCAATTCACACGTTTCTGCTCCGTCGTATGAGCCCATTGTCACGTCGAACAGGTTGTTGGTGTTCTTTTTTGTCCAAGGTGAGCTTTGATGGTATAGCAGTGACCTTTTTGCGTGGATTATGATTTTCCTGTCTTGCTGGGTGATTGCGGTGAATTGTGAGGCGTGGTCTAATGCCCTCAAGAGGAGATCTTCTGATATGGACGGGTAAAATTCGCAGACGTCGAAGGTAATAAATGAATAGTTTTGTTTATCCGGTAATTTCCTGAACCATTCTATCGCGTTGGCCGTGCTTCTCCACAGGTTTACTTTAGTTTCATGGATAATCGTTTTGTTGATTCTGTCCAAAATGTGCTTGCTGACGATGCCAATTTCTGATTTGGTTGGGTTAATAAGCCTGCATGTCGGGTTGTTGATGAAGTCGGGTTTGTGGTCTTTCAGTGTTATAAACGAGTCCTTGTTTGCTGATATTTCAATTCTGTCGTCAAGTCCGAGGGAGGTAGCAATTTCCTTGTCTTTAGAGGTTATGTTTATTGGGATGTTGGAGCCTGTCTTTTTATAGGATCTTGTTACGTTTTTGCTTACCAGTTTGGTGTAGTCTTCTGGTTCTGTCTTGTAGTAGTTACTCGTTTTGTCTGCTTTAACAAAGATGTGATTGTCTTTGCGGATTTCTTTGAGGTCTTTACTGAGTTTTCTTTGTAGGCTGCTTGGGTAGCGATTGGTTTTGAATTCAAGATTTTCATAGCGTAACTGTTAATTTACAGCACGCGCTAGGCGCGCGCTCACGCAACTATTTGTTTATATTGCCAGCATTCAAATTTAACGGTCATTCGTCGCTATTGCCTGATGAGTGTAGTCAGTATTTGGCTATACGAAACAGAGCTGTTGCAATAAAGCGATTATGAATCACTTCTGAAGTCTGGAAATCTTTACACAAGAATATATATATATATATATATATATATATATATATATATATATATATATATATATATATATATATTTGTTATATACCTAGACTTTCACTCAACAAAACGAGCACTGCGATTGGTTGATTTCTGGTCACGTGTCCCAGACCAAATTCAAATGTATCCCGATCGGGATACAATTCCGCAGTTGTTACCCGCGCGCAGGATACCACAGCACGTGATTAGTGCATGACTAAAAAGTGGGATGATCTTCAGCACGTGCTCACGTCAGCTTGATTTTCACGAAGGCGGACCTGACTGACAACACTGCCAGTTTTCTGTTTAAACCAACAATGATACAAAAGTTATGAAACCTGAGACTAGAAGGAAATGTTTTTCTCCAGTATCAGCCGAAGAAATTCAGCATCTAAGAAAAGATTCGGAAAATACAAAAAAGACGTATTTTACTTTTTCAGGTACTTTTAGCCATTTGTACATTATTCATTCAGCAGGCTTGTGAAGAAAGACGTGTTCTTGTACTGCCGTCTTTGTTTGTTTGTCAGTTCATTTTGCTGTGGTTGTTGAAGGGAAAGTCTCAAAACTAACTGTTTCCCTCGGGACCATACATTAAGTGTATAATATATATATATATAGAGAGAGAGAGATGACGACATAGAAATTGCGACGTACGGACTTTTATTCACGAGTTGCAAAACTTGGGAAAACGAACGAGTGAGTTTTCCAAAGTCTTGCAACGAGTGAATAAAAATCCGTACAAAGCACTTTCTATGCTGTAATTTGTTTATTATAGATATAACGAGAATTAAACCTATACTTGAAATCAGTTTTGTTTTTCCCGATTCAATAAGCTTACATGAAGAACAGCAAAAATTCAAGACTGAACTACATGACCGAGCGTAATAAAAAAACATGTCCGGTTTCTAGGACAGCAACAAGTAGGCAAAGAGGCTACACAAGCTTAAATATCACTTCCTATTTAGAATATAACTGAAAAATACGGGAGAATTTGTAGATACAAAGAGTGAAATGTTTTCGTTTGTCCTTAATCCGGCTATCAGATTCAATCATGTGATGGCGGTGCTTCGCGCTGTGCAACAACAAATTCGCACTCTGCTGACTTACACTGTTTACAGAAATGTTGAATGTTCCTCCTTGAATGTTCGCCCCCTTGTTTTTCTTCAGCGGGCGCTGAGTTGAAGCCCGCGCTTCTCGGAAGCCATTTGAGTGCTTTGCTCTGATTGGCTGAGCGATTCTACTCTGGACGGGGTTTAGTTATATTTTCACATGTGAAGAATGCTGTACGCGAAGCTGATTGGACGTATCGCTTTCTTCACATGTGAAAATATAGCACATATAGAATTCTATTTGCAAGGTTTATTGCCTAAAATTCTCGCTTTATATATAATAAATATATATATATTTTTTCCTCCACTTTTATTAACTTTAGAATACTAACTCTATTTACAATACTTACAATACTAACTTAAACTACTAACCTAATTTACAAAACCGAAATCACTTACTAGTTACAGTTACACATAATGGTTACAATATTAAATTAAATGCTGCTACTAACGAAGTAAAAAAGAAAAAGACTTACAATGGGTTACAGTTGCACTTACGATTGTAAATACTACACAAAAATCTAGTTGTAATGCAAATCCTCAATTAACTGGGGATAGTACCCACTTTTTCTTAAATAAGTTTGTGTTATTGATCTTTCTTTCGGTTTCATATTTGTTGATGACTATTTTACTTTGAAATCCTTGGATTTTGGGTCGAATTTGGGTTCTTCTGCAGTCTCATAGACATAGTTTCCCAATTATTATAAAGTAAATCAGTAGGTTAAGTAAAGGGCATGGTTTAAATATTATTCCAAATAAAACATCTCTAAGAGTAAGATGAATTTGCTGATTTGAGAGTTGGTGCCAGTAACCTTGAAATTCATTCCCGAACTGCCTAACAAAAGAACACTGATACAAGAGGTGGTATAAGGTTTCCGATTCTGCCTTGCAAACTGAGCACAAATCGTCCGTTTTGAAGCCTATTTTATGTAATTTAGAATTTGTGTATAAAATAGAGTTAATCACTTTGAACTGAAATCCTTTTACATATGATTCAAGTACAACAGAATGTGGCAGAGTGATGATTTGTCTCAGCTGATCAAACGAGAATTAAATTAAAGTCATTCTGCAATTTAGGAACGATATTAGGAAGCTGTGTTTTTTTGCGTACAAGTAATGAATAATAGTCCTTTGATTTCTTTTTCCTGACATCAAAGATGTTGTCATCAAATGAAAATAGCAAGCAGCTAGCAAGCAGCTAGCAAGCAGCTAGCAAGCAGCTTTAATAAAATCTTAATTGTCCCCTAAATCGTTCATTGCAATTCCGATCATCCTGTTCCTTGCAGTGTCCTTTGCTGCACGCCCAGCTTGGCGTCGCGGTCGGAACTCTGGCACATCTGGATTCAAAACTGTGTTCTGCGGCTGCAGAGGTGCGCATATCTCCAAATCTGCAACAAGCTGAACTGGTCGTTCGACAAGGTATCCGTTTCCCGTTCTTATTTTAAATCCTCTCGGAACGCCATCCCTTCCCTTTACTTGACCTTCCACTCTTCCAAGCTTCCACTTTCCAGAGCTCTTGACAGAATCCTTGATTAAGACCAATGACCCATCTGAGGGAACCTTCATATTTCCAGTCACTGGCGTCTTGGACCTTTCCTCTAATGCATGAAGATACTCTGTCACCCAACGTTTTCGCAGCCGCAATCGGCACGTTTTCAAATACCGTAATCTCGTGAGTTGATCAGTGTCATCCGAAGTGTCAATGTTTTCTTCAAGAAGAGCTGAAGGCCTACCTCTGATTAGGATGTTTGGTGTTATTGTTCGCTGTCCGAACTCTTCACCTACGTAACACAAGGCCTATTATTCGCAAAACATTCCGCATCGAGTAGTGTTTCTTCTAATTCTGCAAACGACAACAGTGCACCACCAATGACCTTTGAAAGGCGAGACTTGACGACGCCCACCATCCGCTCGAAAAATCCACCCCACCATGGTGCCCTGGAGAGGTTGAATTTCCACTTAATCCGCTGTGATGCGAGGTAGTTGTTCAGGTCTTCATCTTCTTGAAGAGTCTTGAGCCATTTCTTGGTTGCTATGAAGGTCTTTGCGTTATCGCTCACTATCGTTTGGGGAGCACCTCGTCTAGCCACAAATTCCTTTAATGCTCGTTTAAATTGCTCAACACTCATGTCGGTGCATAACTTGAGATGGATGGCACGAGTGCAGGCGCACGTGAATAAGACCACATACGCCTTCCCTTGGTCGGACCCACGGAGCTTGTAGTAGATTGGCGCAAAGAAGTCAACCCCAGTAGAGGAAAATGGATCTGCAAACTCCGTTCGGAATGACGGCAGGGCAGCCATTGGCGGTGCTGACAAAGCCTTTGCTCTGAACCGCTTGCAGTGGTTACAGGCAAACCTGAGCTTTCTGGTAATACGTCGCAGTTGAGGGATCCAAAATGTCTCCCGTACTTTATTCATTGTCGACTGGACTCCCCCATGCAGATTCAACCGATGGCAATGTTCAATCACCAACTCTGCCAATCTGTGTTGTCGTGGCAGGAAAATTGGGTGGTAGTCAGGTACTCGCCCATACAAGCGCCAGATTCCTGAAGTGTCCTTCTTAATGAGGACATCGTTTCTTTGTTGACAACCCCTTTGGGCGAGTTTGATCCACCTCTGTTCAGCTTCTTCAATTTCTTCTGTTGTCAGGGGCCCATGTAGTTTGGTCACTTTCCGACAGTTACTGATGAACCCCAACATGCATGCTGTGATCCTTAGAAGCTTCCAGTACTCGTGCTTCTGAAGAAGTTCATTTGCCCATTCGTCTGGCGAATGCTGGGTTTCCTCTCTTCCAAGAAACGTCTGTTCCCTTCTTGATGCTTCAGTTTGAACTTCCACTGTCTCCTGGACCTGCACTGGCTCTGGCCACTTGTCAGCGTGAGTCAACCAATCAGGACCCTTCAGCCAGAACTGATCAATTCTCAAAGGGGACACCCCCCTGATTCCTAAGTCACTCGGGTTCTGTGCTGTCGGAACATAATGCCATTTGAAGTTGCCACAATCGTTTATCTTCGCCACTCTGTTAACAACGTACTGCGACCACTTCCCTCTATGTGCCAGCCAGTAGAGCACGGTGGTGCTGTCCACCCATGTATGAGTCTCGGCAAACATGTTGATGCCAATTGCCTTAGTAACATGATTAAGCAACCTGGCAAGAGTGAGCGCCGCAACAAGTTCCAAGCGTGGAATCGATGTGTTCTTGGGAGCGATTCGTGCCTTGGAAACAAGGTTTTGGCTCACTGACCCGTCCCAGTATTTGGCAGTAACGTAAACAGCTGCACACACCGCAGAATTACTGGCGTCTGAGAATCCATGAAGCGACAGTTCCCTTTTGTTGTAGTCCACCACGCTTCTCGGCACTGAAACTGTGGGTTGCGCCCTTAAACTGTTGATCTACTTTGTCCACTGCTCTACAATTTCATTTGGGAGAGGCTCGTCCCACAAAATCTTCTGTGAACAAACTTCGCTGAATATAACCTTTCCAGTAATTATAACCGGGGAAGCCAAACCAAGGATGTCATAGACGCCGTTAATTGCTGCCAACATCTTCCGCTTCGTCAATGGATCTGTTAAGGAGTAGCATGGCTTAAAGTTAACAGACACTGTATCTATCAACTTGTCCCATTGGGTACCCAATATCCTGGTCGTGTGATCTTCTCTGTCTGATTCCTTGTGCTGAGGGACACCTTCGAGGGCGGGTACATTGCTGTGCCATTTGTGTAATGAGAATCCGCCCTCCTGCATGATTTGTGTGGCTTCTTCCTTGAACCTGGCCAGGTCCTCCGTTTTGTCACTTCCATACTGTATATCATCAACGTATGTGTCGTCCATCAATGCCTTGATTGTGTCTGGGAAATCTTCTTGGTATACCGACAAATGCTTTTGAAGAGTTGCTCCCAAAATGTAAGGGCTAGGTGCTGCACCAAAGATCACTCGAGTAAAGCGGTACTCGACCACCTTTCGCTCGTCCACGTTGTTGAACCACAGCACCCTTTGCGCATCACGATCGTCTTCATGAATGCGAATCTGGTGAAATGCCTTCTCAATGTCTCCTGTAATGCATAACTTCTTCACGCGATTTCGAAGGAGAATGTCAAAAAGAAGGGGTTGCAAGGCTGGTCCGGTTTCTAAACAATCATTCAACAAAGGTTGTGACTCGCTGATCTTGGCTGAGTAGTCATACACTATGCGTGTCCTTGTAGACTCCGCCTCTTCGCGAATGACAGGATGATGGGGTACATAGTGTACAGTTTGTCCAGTGGGCTGAGATGGGGCTGGCTCGAGTATCCCCTTCTGGACTTGCTATTGCATGATGGCATCATACTCCCCCAACTTCTGGCACTTGTCCAAGCGTCTTGTCGTTCCCCAAAGTCGTGCCAGAGCCAAATCCTTGTTACTTGGGAGCACTGAATGGTGAATTTTCCAAGGGAGCCGTGTCTCGTAAAACCCTTCAACCTTGAACTGGATATGTTCTGTGAAGTCCTCGTGAAATGAAGGATCTGGGGTTTCTGGATCATCTAGACCAATCACATCCATTGAACACAAATGCTCGAAATCACCGTTCGAAATAAGCCTCCCGTACAGAACCCACCCCAACATTGTGAATTCAGCACCAGGGTCTTGGTCAGGATTGTAGCCAAGAACAAGGGGCTCTATCGACCGGATTCGCTGGTAATCTGCTGCCCCTAAAATGATGTGCACAGGGAGCTGATCTGTCGAGACATTTTCATCGCTCAATTGTAGCCTTCGGAGTCGAGGGTACCTCCGTTTCAAAACCTTGATTCTTGGATTAGGTAAGTAAGTCAGCACGTCCTTCTCAGCATTTATGCAATTCACGTCAAGGTTGAAACCATCCACAACAGTTGACTGGATCTTTAAAGGGTAAATCCCACTCTTCTTGTAACAGTTCCGTACATTTGCTCAATGCATCTCGAGATGACAGTCCCAGTTGTGTAATAAGATTGGAGAAAATGTATGAGCTACCTGCTCCCGTGTCAATCATTATTCTTACTTCCTGTCCATTCACCATTGCGCACACTGTAGCGTGTAATGTGGAAGTTGACAAGGTGGATGCACTGAGGTTCTTTTCTATTGATGCTGTAACATTGCCTTGTTCGGGAACAGTTGACCACCTTCTTTCACAAACAGATGTGTGATGGCGTTGTCCACAGTTTCGGCAGGGCCTCGATCTGCATTCAGATACAAGATGGTTGTCACCAGTACAATTGTAACACAAATTCTTCCTTCGTAGGAGTTCCCTTCTGGCTGCTACAGTCAACACCCTTGTACAATTGACACTCGAATGGTTTGTAGCACCACAGTAAACGAATTTGTTAGCATTGCCATATCTCTGTGATCCCTGCATCAGTAATTTCTCCATGTTTCGTTTTCCATCACTGTATCCGCCTTGAGACTTGCTCCTTTCCTCCATTCGCACCGGGTTTCTGTCAACATACTTCCGCAGAGACTCCACGAGTTGCTCCAGTGTCCACTCCTCCCACTTGTCATCTGTCTGGGTAATAATTTCTCTAACAGGTCCGAGCTTGTCCATTAATGTGTACACAGCACACTGTGCGGTCTGCAGTTTGCCCATTGTTGTCAAAGTCCGCACAACTCTGGCAATTTTGTTGTAAAACTCGTGAATTTTATCAAGTCGACGAATATCCATGATACCTTGTAGGCTCTCCATCTCCTTGATAAGCGCCTTATGCACCTTAAAGTCTTTGCCATAAGTAGTCTGCAAAATTCTCTTAGCCTCTTGGTAGCCCTCGACAGTATGCGGGAGCCCAAGAATATCCTCCCGCGGCTTACCCTTGACAAGTTCCAACAGATAGTTAAATTTACTTATTTCTGAAATCTTTGCACTGTCCACTTCCACTTCAAACTGGTTCCAAAATCGAACCCAGTCCTTATAATCTCCAGTAAATGGAGTGATAGTGCATCGCTGGAGTTTCACCGACTGTGTAGTTGACATATCGAGGAGACCCGCCATCCCTGCCTTGGCATCCTTCTCCATGCCTAATTTCTTAATCAGCCACTCTTCCTCCCGCTTTTGTTGCCGAATATGCGCTGCTTCGAGCTCCTTCTGCTCAGCCAGTCGTGCCTCCATAACCTCTTTGTTGATTGCTCGCTGCCTTTTTAATTCACGCTGCGTTTCCTGATCCTCCTCTCGACTACGTTGTTCGTCCAAGGAAAACTTAATTCGGCTCTGGATTTCTCGAAAGGGCAGTAATCCTTCCTTCTGTTCCTCCGACCAATTCTTGATGTGTTCGAGTGTCTGTTCGCTCTCCAACATGTGTTCCCCAACTTCGTCGATTGAAATCTCCAGTTTACGGATAAGCCCACAGATCTTGTCGTAGCAAAGTTCCAAATCTTCGTGGTCGCAGCTCTCCCATGTCTTTGAGATTTCCTCAAGCTTCAATTTCGAAAATTCCAACAATTGATTGTGTTTCGCGGTTTTCGCCATTTGAGTACTCTTGTAATCTGATCCAACCAACCTGTATTTGCGAAACTCGCAAACAGTTCGATTCGCTTGTACGTATTCTCGTGAAAGACAACCCAAGAAAGTGTAAATTCGCCTCTTATCGTCGAATATGTTCCACCACTGATTTGTAACTCAGTACCAACCGAAAATAATCCGAGTTTCGTCGCTCACTGTTGTCTCAGTAAATCTCCAAATTTGCTGTCCTGGCAGGGTCGCCACTTTCAGTGTGGGAAATGCGTGTATAGTTGACCCTGTTGTCCCAATAAAATCCGTAAACACTGAAATATTCTCTCTCTATATGTATTTAACCTCAAGCCACCGACGTGTTACATCCAAATCCAATTGTCCAACGTACAAAGTACTTGTAAACCGTGTAAAACCGCGTGTGGAGAACCGAGAACCGAAGGAAAAACAAAATTACATGTGCTTTTTTCTGTTGTGCAAAAACATGACCAAATATGGTCATGACAACTACCCGGATGTCACGTTGAATAATATTGCGTCATAAAAACTGTGGAGTTGCCAGTCCAACGTTTCGTGCGAAGACCGATGACATGACGGCCCGAAAAGTTGCCAATGGATACTGTATTCGTTCCTCTTGACAACAACGTGGTTTCAACGCCAAAACTTAGGCGCCAAGCTTCTCTCGGTCCAAACTCAACTGATAATCGTAGTATTATAGTAACAAGGATAAAAAATAGGTACGCGTAGGGTACATGTGTGGGCTACCATTAAGAAATGTCAAAGGTTTAATTTCGATGTTACTTAATTCTTTATACTAGGAGTTATCGGAGACTAGGGGAGTGCGTTTCACATGCGATCTGAAAATCTGTAGTTTGCGAAATGTGAAATTAGTGACGATAATGGACCCTTTTCTATTACGTTCTGAAAAGAAAATTTGCTAAATGGCAAAAAGTTCACAGCTAAAACGATAACAGATAACCGTAAATGTTACGCCAGCGATATTTTAAAAAAGGAGCCGAAAAATTTTCTTTTTTTTTGTGCTCATTCGAACGTGTCTTTCAGAAATATATAAATAAATAAACCGGCTGTCGCGCTGACAACTTTTGTAGTCAAAACAAATTTTCTGCGCTTCGATGATTTTCAAGGTCAAAAGATTTTGGATCTTCGACAGCCTGCAAAAAATATAGCTCATTTATTTTGCCTTCGTTCTTGGCTGCTGCACTTCGAGGAAAGTATAAATTTCGAGAAACTTCGGCTGACAAAATGCGCGTTGCGTTACCATGTGCAAATGAGTGGATGTTTAATTTTCGCGACTTTAAATGTAAACATAAGTGCATTCGGCATGTAATTGCTTGCTTTCGTGATTTGAAATTCGCAAACTACAGATTTTTGGCATTTCACAGAGCCGATACCGATTTCATTTCGCAAACTGCAGATTTTTATTTCAAAAACTACAGATTTTATTTCGCAAGCTACAGGTCTTCATTTCGCAAACTAGAGATTTTCATTTCGCTCCACTTCGTTTCGCAAAGAATTAACCTTGCTGCATAATAAACACCGGTGAATTTTATTTGGCCAAGATTCACGGTCTGAATGCTGTGATAAGTCGAAAAAGTAATTCTGCCCAAAAGCATCATAAATTTTACTTAGTTTAGACATGTTGCTTTACAAACGAAAACAAAAGGAGAAAATATGGACTTGGGGCCTGGATTCGACTACATTCGACAGTGAGGATGATGCAATCCTTTTGTCTGATTGGCTTCCTCACTCCCAGGGGGATCACGTGATGTGTTACGGTCGGACGGACAAATTCAATGACTTTAGTGTGAGCTACCACAGGTTACCTACACAAAAAATGAGTGAGTGAGTGAGCGAGCGACTGAGCGAGTGAGTAACAATAACAGTAACAGCAACAGCAACAGCAACAGCAACAGTAACAGTATATATTCATTGTGCCGTCCTCTCACAAGGGAGGCATTGGTCTCAAAAACAAAAAACGAGTGTTAATTTTACAATTCACAATAATAAACTATTTTATCATTTAATTACAGTACGAGTTGAGAATCTGTTTTCTTTTTTGAAGCATTAAGTAGATATATTTACCTATAATTTTTCATGTATTTTTATTCTCAGCTTTCAGTATATATTTAATCTTGTCGTGATCATTTAGGACCTCAAAGCAATTGTCCACTGTCTTAATGGTGGAATGAAAGCAAGCGTTTTCAACTGGATTTGACTTCATAATTTTAAGGTAGAATTATTAAATTAACCTAAAGTGGTACTTAATGTATTTCCAGTTATCTCTGCACTAAAAGGGAAAGGATGGTATTCCAGTGATCCTGCACTTTCTTGCAAGGAAATTGGGGACTCTGGGACATCAAAGGGAGACGGAGAGTACTGGATAGACCCCGCAAAAAGTGGAAAGCCTTTAAAAATCTACTGTGACATGACAACTAATGGAGGTAAGGATTTACATTCAATTCAGGCGCTCAATGCGACGTAGAACGACTTCATCTTACCCGTTTTCATTACTTAAAATTAAGTTTTGAAAAACAGTTTATGATAATGTTAGTACGGCTGCTGTAGGTCAGCATTTGCGCGCATGAGTTTTAGTTGTCCCGTTTGGACTGCATAACATCGAGCTGTGATTTATATCGTCCGTCAAGTTTGTTCTTTTGAGTTTCGTCGTGTTTGCTGCTATATTGGCGTGCAAGGTTTAGACGACCGAGAAGCTGTAGACTGTTTTATTTTAGATTACATTGATTACTGTACGGTGATGGGATGGTTAGTTCTAAAAGCTGCTTGCAAATATGACTCTGGCAGCGAAGCAGGAGTGGCTCAGTGGAAAACTACGGATTTGTGTATGTCTACACTTCGCGCTACGCTTCAGCCGAGGATGAACAGACTAATAAACCCAAGCAACAAAACCCTTGGTTTACCGGTCACGTATATTAGTAGCCCAGTGAAAGTTCTCCAGGCTATCTTTTAAGAGGTTTGGTGGCAGTGTGAGTGTTTAAACTGAGGTAACAAAAATGGGTCGCATGTTTCAAGCTGAAGGAGAATTCAATTAGTGCCTGGGAATGTCGAGTAGTAGAGCAAGCCAAGTATTATGAATATGGGGACTTTGAGGATCAAGCTTGTCGTGACAGGTTCGTTGCTCGTTTAGTGGATGAAAATCTACACGGAAAGTGGAATACTAATGGTCATCGAAACAAGGAAGGAGTCATTGTAGCATTTCGTGCTGTGCTGTCGTTGAAATAGCTAAGAACTACGAATCTTCCACTGATGCGAAAAGACTGTGCGGGGAGATCAGGAGCAAATCAACTGGGTGGATAAACCTTTTGTTCGAAAAGGAAAAACTTCTCAGCCTCCAAGTGGTAATCACCGCAAAGGATTGCACCAAAATGAAGCCAGGCCTAGTCACCCTCGAGAAAAGTGTCTTGCAGTCATATTTAAGTACATGTGTCGGATTTGTGGCAAGGAAGGGTATGTTGCCAGGGAGTGCATGAGAAAACCTCAGAATGTGAATGTAGTAGATTAATCTGGATCGGCTTGTGAACAAAATTACTTTCGACGCTCAGTCTGTGAGAACTGTATTAGTGCAGAAAGGGAAAAAGTTCTTTGTTGCGATCAAGTTATCCGCAGCTACGAATCATTTTGTTTGGAAAACACTTCAATTGGATACGGCTTCGACAACCAATACCCTGGCAGTGGACGATCTCTGGAGTATGTGTCCAGCAGGATGTGATGTCAATTCCCTGATCCGACTATCTCACGCTATTGTGCACACCTATGGAGGAGGTGTCATCACACCCGCGTGGGACAGGTTGAGTTCAATAGTTTGCGAAAATGAAGGAGAGTGTTACCCTCTTGAATTTCAGTTGTTGAGTAGAAAGGTAATGGGATCACAACCACCCCAATACTTTGCTGTCAGTTCCTAGTGTCCGGTACAGCGAGGATATGACGGTGTGTCAAATTAAATCAAGTGCTCAAGGTGGCAGTGACAGTGACAGTTCTGACTGGGACGTCACAGCCCCCACCCTTCAAGACACCTGGACAAGAGCTTACATAAAAATTTACTAAATAAAAAATAAATAAAATAAATAAATAAATAAATCGGTTGCAGCGGGTCCACCAAGTACTTGGTGATTATTAAACCGGAAAATGTTAACAAATCGACTCGCTTTCGTTTGCTTTCTAGTCAAACCATTGAAAACCCCTGCTATTTCCCATTAAATATACGCAGTAAACCTACATAAGGTAATACTTCGGTGACAGCTTACCTTCCAAATGGGTGTTTGAAGGCAAATAATTTTGATGTTCTTCGCTAACATTTCCTAATTGTCTTGCTGCCGCCCTCAGGCACCGACGTTTTAGCGGCATTTTTCCCCGCCTTGTGCAATATTTTCCCGGTAAATGGATCCATGTCTTGCATATCAAGCATCCTTGGGTATCTATAGAGGTTTGTATTTTATATATTTGTGATGAAAAGAGGCAACAACTGAAGGAACTAATGTTTTAAAACTGAATACACTCAGAGATGTGATCGATGTCACGCAATCTTTACATGTAAGTGATCACGTGCCGCAAATACACCCGCGTGGATATTTTGCGCCTTGTTTTTGCTCATTTCTTCATTTTCTTCCCTACTAACATACAAATTTAGCATATTGGTTTTGAAATGTTTTTTTTTTTGGAATCGGCAACAGGTTTACTTTTTCCCATTTTTTAGTGACTTGGCAAATAACTAAAAATGTTTTCTAGGTTTAGCTCCAGTAGTCGAATATCTTGGGACTAGATCCATTGTGCAGTAATTGCTAATGATTTCCTATAGCTAGATGAAAGGGAATAATAATATATATCTGAAATTAATGTAGACTACAAGGAAGAGGGGCTACTCGTCTGGATAGCGTATGGTATCGGCGATGGTAAACTCATCCCTATAGACAAATTTCATTGCCCATCCCCATCTGAGCTACTTACCCGTACTGGAGTTACACGCTCTTACTCAAGTGTATTTCCACCTGTCAAGGAGAGGCGCATAAAAGCATCAGTTCGATACCCAAACGCACAAGTGAATATGGGAGAGCAAGAAAGTAACGAGGCGATCTTCACTTGTCCCGATGAGGGTTGTGTCAAAACATTTTACTGTTGCTCTTGAGCTGCTGTTCAGTATGGTTAAAGGCTTGTGGGACAATGCGACGCTGTTTCAGAGCTGGACGCAGATGCAGAACAGCCATATTTTCACGACTTGCCGGCAAAGTGGTTGGGCACTCAAATCAAATGCTTCCCGTAGACGGTAGATTTACGAACCAGCAAAAGAAGTACCTGACTGAGAAATTTGAACAAGGTGAGTGGTCAGGACAATAAAGCAAGCCAGCATCAGTTGCGCACTCTATGATGACTGCCGTGCACTCGCAAGGGAAACGGATATTGACCAGTGAGAAGTGTTTTGTAAAAGTACATGATTTTAAATAAAGTTTGCTCTGCAGTTATTTTTTTTTTCGGCCTGCGCCCACACAGGATGTTGTTTTCAAAATCTTCCAGCTCACCCCCTCCCCAATCAATTCATATGTTGCAAGATCTACCTCCTTGAGCAACCTCTTGATATTCATTTAGTTTCTTGTCTAATACTTTCCTAAGCGCTGGATGTAACGCTCGGCCTGGTGAGTGTAACGTAATTTTCCCTGGGTCACTCCTGAGTAGGTGATCTTAATTTGGGGACGGAAAAATTTTTTTTGTGACGAGGGAGGGGGGAGGAATCTGTTTTCTGAGGGAACAATCTGTTTTTCCCGTTCATGTTACACAAAATGCATTCAACGTTTCATTAAATGGCCACTGCAATAACTGAGGTTATAAGATCTTCCATCATGATATAAAAGTACACAAGACTTTTTCTTGTCTTATGTTCAAAATTACTAATATAGTAACTTATTCATTTGTTTTTGCTCAAAATGCAAACACAGAACGGCCATCTTTTCACGACTTGCTACCAAAGGGTTGAGCACTCAACTCAAATGCTTCCCGTAGACGGTAGATTTACGGACCAGCAAATGAAGTACCGGACTGAGAAATTTGAACAAGGTGAGTGGTCAGGCCACAAATCAAGCCAGCATCAGTTGCGCGTTCTATGATGACTGCCGTTAACTTGCAAGGGAAACGGATATTGACCAGTGAGAAGTGTTTTGTAAAAGTACATGATTTTAAATAAAGTTTGCTCTGCAGTTATTTTTCTTTTCGGCCTGCGCCCACACAAGACGTTGTTCTCAAAATCTTCCAGCTCTCCCCTCCCTAATCAATCTATATGTTTCAAGATCTACCTCCTTGAGCAACCTCTTGATATTCATTTAGTTTCTTGTCTAATAATTTCCTAAGCGCTGGAAGTAACTCTCGGCCTGGTGAGTGTAACACTATTTTCCCTGGGTCACTCCTAAGCAGATGATCTTAATTTGGGGACGGAGAATTTTTGTGACGAGGGAGGAGGGAGGTACCCTGCGAGCAGAGTCTTTTTCGATCTTCCTAGAAAAATCGGGAAGAGGAAGGAGACTCTGCTCGCGGCCTGCACATTCTTTGATCCGCCGATCATCCAAAAAATGGATGAATCAGTCCAGTTTCGAACCGGTCATACCGGTTTGCCCCTGGTGGGCATGCTCAATCGTAAGAATTGCTAACTTTTTTAGCGTCCACGGCATATTGTTTACAATCGATCGACAAACCAGCTGCTTCGCTTTTGAAAAAGCCGTGAAATGTGCTATCACAAAAGTTAGAATCGGACCGATTTCAAGCGGCCTCACGGAACCATTCACAATCAAGGTCTTTGTTTAATTTTCTGTGTGGCAACGATACTTTTGTCTCGCAGATCCTTCCATCGCGACTTCGTCTGGAAATGGTTGAAAACATGCCATTAGATCGTCGTCGTCTTCTCTTGAAGCGGAGGCTATCAACCGGCCATGGCAAGGTTTTTTCTTGGCTTTTGGCGACGAGCTAGCTTTTGACATCTGCTTCACACTGATGCTACTCTTTCGACAAGCCAAATAATATTTTCCACGAAGCTCTCGAACTTCATTGCTCCATGAACGTTCGCCGATTAGGCAAATTCCACATATCAGACAAATTGTGTCTTTCGCTTTGACGTCGACTTCTTCACGGGAGTTTTCGGAGATCTTAAAACACCAGGCAAATCCACGATTGAATTACCCGGGGTTGAAAGTATTTTGAAAATCACATTTCTTGCATATATCGAGGAAATGACAGTACCCGCGGAAACAACACGGGAACAGAATTGTTTCAAATTTCAAGATTTGATGATTAACTCATTTTGAAAGCGAGGCCGCCCAAGGAATGGTTACATTTGAATTTGGAACGTGCTCAATAGGAATTGTGCAGGCCGCGAGCAGAGTTTCCTTCTTCTTCCCGATTTTTCTAGGAAGATCGAAGGAGACTCTGCTCGCAGGGTAGGTGGGAGGAATCTGTTTTCTGAGGGAACAATCTGTTTTTCCAGTTGATGTTACATACAATGCATTCAACGTTTTACTAAATGGCCACTGCAATAACTGAGGTTATAAGATTTTCCATTAAGATACAAAAGTACACAAGACTTTTTCTTGTCTTATGTTCAAAATTACTAATATAGTAAATTATTCATTTGTTTTTGTTCAAAATGCATTTTTCTTTGAAGTTAATGCGGGATAAATTCCCTGACTTTTTTCTTATCGCACTCAACTATAGCTCGGCTCAGCGGGTAGTGGAAAATTGATAAAAGTTCGTAATCACACTCTATTCACTCTTATTAATTTACGAGGAACCGGACAAACACTACAAAAAGATTTGAAATGATCTAGTATTTGAGAACATCCTGAGCTAGTCTTGAAAAATTATTGAGAGTTACACAGGTTATTAAGGTGGGGGGAGGGGGTATATTTCAATACTAAATGATAATTTGCTCTGTAAAATATACTTAAATGCGCTCATTAAAACTAGATTTCAGTTCAGGTCTTTCATTCTTGTCAGGGGCACAGTGAATAGACCCGGTAGAGAGTCAGGAATAAAAACACTGCGTGAGCGAAAAAAGAAAACTGTTAGCGCACAAAAGAAACACCTTTGCAATGAGACACGGCGAAGCCGGGATTGATTTTAAGCGCAAAAAGGGTGAAAAATCGCTAACCACAGGTTTGAAACCACACGCTATTTACTCTCCGTCCCCTATACCCCATCCACTTTGAACTTGAAGTGGCACTTCCTGTGTGGGCGCAGGCCGAAAAAAAATTCCTGCAGGGCAAACTTTATTTAAATTGGTCAACCTCTGTTTCCCTTGTGAGTCCACGGCAGTCCAGGTCATAGAGCACGCAACTGATGCTTTTTTGTCCTGACTGCTCACCTTGGTGAAATTTCTCAGTCAGGTACTTATTTTGCTGGTCCGTAAAACTACCGTCTACAGGAAGCAATTGAGTTGAGCGCCCAAACCTTTGGTAGCAAGTCGTGAGAAGTGAACTGATCGCCACGTTACTTTCTTGCTCTCCCATATTCACTGGTACATCTGGGTATCGAACTGATGCTTTTATGTGCCTCTCCTTGGAAATGCGCTTGAGTAAGAACGAGAATAACTCCGGTAAGGGTCGGTAGCTCAGATTGGGATGGGCAATGTATAGTAATTTATCTATAGGGATGGGTTTACCACTGTCGATACCATACGCCATCCAGACGAGTAGCCCCTCTTCCTTGTACTCCCCCTTAATATCAGATATGTACTATTATTCCCTTTCTAGCTTCAGGAAATCATTAGAAATTTCCGCGTAATGTCCTAGTGGAGTTAAAACTAGATATCGTTTATAGTGAAGTTTAAGTTTAAGTTTACTAATAATTTTGTCATGCGAATACAAGTCAAGTCTCGCTCTCACGGCGTGCGGACGTTGTTTCGTGAGCTCTGTAAGCAAGTGACGCTATTGTCCCTTTTTTTTGTCTAGATTAGCTCGTAAATTGTTTTGTGTTTTTTCTACATTTTTTGGTTTAACTCTATCCTTAAAATGGGGAAAAAAGCTAGGAGTTCCAAGCCGGAGAGTCTCGAACAAGACAAGCAAGATCAGGAGGCCATTGCCGAAGACGAAGATGAGTTTGTCACTATGGCTCAAGTTCGTGAATTGTTGAAGGTTCAACAGTCTATGATGAAGACTCTTTTTGAACCTGTAGTGCAGTCGCTTTCTACTAGAGTAGACGAGGTTGTGAAGTCTGTACAGTCGATAAAGACTAGCTTGGAATTCACACAAAAGAACATGGAAGAACTAAAACCAGCTCGAGCGGAGTTAATCGAGACCCATAAAGAAATCGAGCGGCTGAACACGGACTTATCGTCCCAGTCGCTTTCGCTGGAATATATGGAAAACCAAAGTCGCCGTAATAACATCAGGGTTAACGGAATCCCGGAGTCTTCACGTGAAACTTGGGAAGAGGCGGAGGAGAAAGTGAAAGATGCAGTTAAAACCAAGCTCGGTATCGACATCGACATTGAGAGGGCTCACAGAGTCGAACGAAAGCACAGATAAGGAAAAGAGTCAAGTCAGCCACGTACTATCGTATGTAGATTGCGCGATTGGAAGCAGAGAGAACAAGTGCCACGCAAAGCTCGCAAAGAGAAACCAAATGGCATTCATATCAGCGAAGATTTAGCGCTGACTACTTTTAAAAAGCGGGAGCCCTTGATACCGAAGTTGAAAGCTGCCAAAGAGGCTGGAAAGGTCGGTTACTTTGTTTTGGATCGCTTGGTCATTCGAGATAAACCGACGACTTGAGTCAGATGAATAATACATTAGCTTCATTACCTTTTAGTCACTTAGATGATGAAAACTTTCGACTAACGCTGTTTGAGCTGAACAATGGCTTCATAAATTTTGATCCCGAGAGGCTTGATACTTTAAAATTCAACCCTCTATTGTCTACTTCGTACAGAAATTTTAGTCTGTGCAAAGATCGAGATCCGGATTCTAATTTTTACTCTCAATCCCAAGATTGTGAATATTATTCCGAAGGTAGCCTTAATAATTGTTTCGCTGATCTGAATATTAATACTAAAAATAGGGGTAACCTAGCACTTCTCCACCTAAACATTCATATTATTTCCCATAAGTTTTATAGGAAGTGTTGTGCTTAGATTTTCTGTTATCGGTATTTCTGAAACATGGCTAGATGATTCCAGTTTCAATTTTATTCATAATCATAGGGCTGGTAGGACTGGTGGAGGTGTCGGCCTTTATCTCGCTGATTATTTAGAGTTTAAACACCGTGCTGACTTGGTATTTTCCGAAGATTGTGCTGAGTCTTTGTTTGCTGAAATCAATAGAACAAAGGGAAGAAACATAGTGATCGGAGTTATTTATAGACCACCCGACCGTAAGTTAGCGCTATTTCTAAAGAGAATAAAACCGTGTTTCTGATGGGCGACTGGAATCTAAATTTAATCAACCATTCTTGTCATCGAGCCACCGGTGAATTTTTAGACTTAATGTCTCCCAGAATGTTTCTTCCTTTGATTACCCGCCCTACTAGAATAACTTCACACAAGGCCTCGCTTATTGACAACATTTTCACCAATGAACCGCTTAATCAATCTATTAGTGGTCTTTTTTTAAATGACATTTCTGATCATCTTCCCATTTTCGCTGTTATATCAGGGTATGAACAGGCTTTTGATAGAAATAAGTATTTTACCTTTCGCTCCAAAAATCAGCAAAATTTAACTAAGTTCAAGTGAGAGATTGAAAATGTCAACTGGGCGGAGTTGCCTGGTTATAGTGATCCTTCCCAGGCGTATGGAAGTTTTCTCAAGAAGTATACAGCTATTTACAATCGCTGCTTTCCATTGAAAAAAGTCAAGGCTAAAGGTTATACACTTTATAAACCCTGGTTTACTAAAGCACTTTTGAAATCAATTTAAAAAAAGAATGTATTATATAAACGTTTTCTTAACAACCCTACCGCTCAACAGAGTTTCTTTACAAGTGCTACAAAAATAAGCTCAATCATTCATTAAGAGTTGCTAAACGTCTTTATTACGGGAATAAGATTGAAGAAGCAAAATCTAATGTTAAAAGCACTTGGAGGTTGCTCAATGAGGTTTTGAATAAGAAATCTTCGAAACAGAACTTACCATCTGTATTTAAATCTGGTAACCAGGAGCTTTCTGATCCAGGACAAATTGCTGAACAGTTTTGTAAATATTTCACCAATATTGGTCCCAGTCTAGCCAATAATATTCCCGTATCTCAAAAGTCTTATCGTTCCTTTCTTTCTGGAAATTTTGTGAATTCTTCATTCTTTGAAGAAACTTCCGAACAAGAAGTTATCAATTTATGCAGTTCGTTGCGTGCTGGGGCAGCTACGGGTTTTGATAATGTTCCCATGAGTCTAATCAAAGAAACTATTATTTCAATTGGTAGCCCTTTGACCCATATTTTTAATCTATCCATCACCTCTGGAATTGTCCCAGTAGAGCTAAAGATCGCTCGTGTTGTGCCTTTGTTCAAAGCTGGTGATAAATCAATATTTTCCAATTACAGACCTATTTCTGTTCTACCTTCATTCTCTAAAATATTGGTATAACTTGTTTATAATCGTCTTATTGATTACTTAAGTAAATACAAGATACTTTCCGACAATCAATTTGGTTTTCGTAAACATCATTCAACTGAATATGCATTAGCTCTATTATATGATAAAATTTCTTCTGCTATCGATAATAATGAGGTTACAGTAGGAATGTTTATTGATCTGTCTAAAGCTTTCGACACTGTTAATCATCAAATACTTTTAGATAAGTTGCAACACTATGGTATTCGTGGCATTGCATTTAACTGGTTTTCTGATTATCTAAAAACCAGACAACAATATGTCCAATTTAATAGCTGTCATTCTTCACATCATTTTATTAAGTGTGGTGTCCCTCAAGGCTCCATTCTTGGTCCTCTTCTTTTCCTAATTTACATTAATGATATGTGTGATTTGTCAAAAGTTTTAGACTTCATTCTATTCGCTGACTAATATCTTCCTTTCACACAAAAATGTAAATATAATTGAAAAAATTTTGAATAAAGAACTATCTAACCTAACAGACTGGTGCCAAGCCAATAAGCTTTCCATAAATTTAAAAAAAAACTAATTTTATGGTATTTAAACCCAGGCAAAAAAGGCAAACACCTGACATCAATCTAGAGATTAGTCGATGTGCCATTGGACGA
Source organism: Pachyseris speciosa (assembly GCA_016490735.1). Classification (NCBI taxonomy): domain Eukaryota; kingdom Metazoa; phylum Cnidaria; class Anthozoa; order Scleractinia; family Pachyseridae; genus Pachyseris; species Pachyseris speciosa. The sequence continues at coordinate 1,933,920 of JAEMWC010000001.1, read as the reverse complement.
GTAAAAGAAACTGTGTTTTTAGGTGTTATTCTTGACGAAAATTTAACGTGGAAACCACACATTGCTAATGTGGCTAGAAAAATATCAAAATCTATTGGCATAATTTATAAAGCAAGTTTTTGCCTTCCCACCTCCTCTTTGTGCACCTTATATTTTAGCTTAGTTTATCCTCACCTTGTTTACTGCATATCAGTATGGGGATCGACCTATCCTTCTAATCTAAATCGCATTTTTTTACTTCAGAAAAAGGTTTTAAGAATCATATCAAGAAGCGCATTCGATGCTCATACTGAACCAATATTTAAGCAGCTGAAAATTCTGAAACTCAGTGATATTTATCGATCTCAAACTGGCAAGTTTATGTTTTCTTTTAAGAAAGGCCTCCTTCCTGATGCATTCAATGAAATTTTTTTGCCGACTAATCAAATTCATCATTATAATACTAGAAACTCCAATGCCTTTTACTTATTTTCTTGTAGAACGAATATCCGACAATTTGGATTACGCTTTCAAGGACCTAAATTGTTTAATTCTTTCAATACAGAAATTCAGAATGCTGACAGTTTTTCTCAATTTAAGTCTAAATTAAAAACTTTCCTCCTGAACTGACTTCCCCTTATTTTGTTCATTTTGTTTGTTTGTTTGTGTTCTTGCTTTTTAACCTTAATGTGCTTACAAATTAATTAAGACACGCCTAAATTATCATTTTATAGTTGTATTTTCTTGAGGTGCCTGTAGCCCGAATAAGCCCTAATGGTTTCTATGTGGGCATCCTCGCCTAATGCTTTTCTCTTATCGATTATTTAATATCTCTTGTAGTTAAATACATATTTATCTTGTAATTTAAAATAACAATAAGTGGCAAAATAAAATGAAACTGAAACTGAAACTGAAGTAAGTTGATACAAAACAAAAAAAGTGCATGACTGGCGAGTAATTCGGGAAACTAAACATACTAAAAACAAAAAGGTGAAATTTTAAGGCGGCCCAAAGCCAATGTTATTAAATTAAATTGAATACATGCCTCTTACAAGTTACACCTGATTTGAGATTGAAACTTAAAATTTTAATACTTCTTAAAAGAGATAAAATTTAAATACAGCCCAAAGCTAATATGTATTCCATAGTCAATAAAAAATGGGACAAAAATGCGTTCGCGTGTATACAACGATTCAAAGTATTGCGTAAAAAAAGCATTTCAAAACCAATATGCTAAATTTGTACATTAGTAAGGAATTAAATGAAGAAATGATCAAAAGCAAGGCGCAAAATATCCACGCGGGTGTATTTGCGGCACGTGATCACTTTTTCATCTAAAGATTGTGTGACATCGATCACATCTCTGAGTCTAATATTCAGTTAAATTTTTAATTCCTTCAGTTGTTGCCTCTTCTCATCTCAAATATTTCATACAAACCTCTATAGACACCCAAGGACTCTTGATATGCAAGACATGGATTCATTTACTGGGAAAATATTGCACAAGGCGGGGAAAAATGCCGCTGCCGTATAAAAACGTCGGTGCCGGAGGGCGGCAGCAAGACAATTAGGAAATGTTAGCGAAGAACATCGAAATTATTTGCCTTCAATAATATATCATAATAATGGATTCATTTACTGGAAAAATATTGCACAAGGCGGGGAAAAATGGCCTTCAAACACCCATTTGGAACAAATTGTCACCGAAGTATTACCTTAGGCAGGTTTACAGCGTTTTTTTAATGGGAAATGGCAGGGTTTTTCAATGGTTTGACTAGAAAGCGAACGAAAGGGAGATGAGTCTTTTACGTTTCCCGGTTAATCAAAACCCTTATGAAGGTCAAATTGGGTCAACTTGCATGGGGCTGCTCGTCGCAGAAATAATTTTTCCAAAGAAAAAATTATACCACGTTCAAAGACATCAATTGCTAGAATTGAATTTTGAAAGAATTCTAAGTACCAATTCTAAATACCAAGTATGCTTTGTGATGTTTGAAAACGTTATAGCATTTTTGATTTTCAAAGTCTGGAAATGTCGCTTCCCTACGCTTGCTCTCCAGGAATTGGGAATTATAATTGTCTGCCTAAAGTATCATCAAAGCAGCTTAGCAGTACCTCCTAAATGAGATTATAGCCTAAGGAAAACCATAATTTGGTATGCGCTTTCACGCGAGTTCTATTCTCCGATCAGGAAAGTTTACCTCGTTTCTGTGATTTTTTGGCTTCACGAGTTGTCGACGGTTTTTCGAGATTTTATCAAAAATGCAAAAACTCTAGAACCTAAAACTTATATCACAATTCTTAGCAAACCATAGGTTATCAATTGACGAAATATCAAGGGGTCCATTTTCCCAACCTTGCGCCGCCCCTCAGGCGGTGTTTAGCGAGAGTGGCTCTGAAGGCGTTAATAATTTCTTTGAAAAAAAGGGAGGGTGTTAGTACGGCTGCTCTGGGTCAGCAATTGCGCACATGCGTAGGAGGTAGTGCTGTGTGGAAAGCATGGCCGACGGCCGAAATATAGTTGGCTCGTTGTGTTTATGCTGTCGTTACTGTTCCTGACTGTGCCGGCTGGTCAACAATAAAATTAGCGAATTGTTCGTTTTTTTTTTTCTTGGCAATAAGGTTTGTTTCCATCTTACTCTGAGTGACGTGAAATGTCTTTCTGTTGTTTAATCACCTCTCAACCATACCTTATTCCAGGGGGCTGGCTTCTTGTCTCCAGTTATGTGATGCAGAGCTCAACTCCTCGATCTCAACTGCCAGTCTATAACTCATACCGTGGAATAACCAGAAAGCAGATGCTACTGACAAAAACGGCCATGAAAGAATTAAGAACACGCCTGCACTTCACTCAAATCAGATTCCACTGCAAGAAAAAAGGCGGGCGTACATTCCACATCACAACAGCCTCTAACAGCAAAGGTGAAGCTGTGGTGCAGTATTTCAGCGGTCAGACAGATGTTATGCCTGCCTCTTGTGGCTCGTTTGTCATAATGAGTAACGACAATTCAAGGCTAGCTAGAGCTTGCAGTAAATGGGGATATGAAAAAGGCTCATATTACGTTAAGAAATGGGGACATGAATTGGGTGAAAGCAGATTATACAATCACGCCGCTTTTGAACGATCCGCTTATCATTGGATAGTTGGTGTAGGACGAAGGTTTGAATGCGACGACTATGGCGCTCGAGCGTCCCCTGGTGATTTCTGGAAAGTTTTTGTCCGATAGTAACTTGACAGAACCAGTAAAATAATTTTGCTTTTATTTTTTCTTAAAGGGACACCGCCAACTAAACGTCTTTGCGGGCAAGCTACTAATTTCAACACTTTTCTGTAATACTGCAAACACAATTGACTCGAAGAGGAAACTTTGATCGTTTTATATTACTGTCTTTCTTAAGCCCAGGAACTTCAAACTTTGCAAATTGTTTTCTTAATATTCATAATATTTTTTGCCGATATTTGTTTGTTATTTTCCGGATGAAAACAACATGAACGCTTGCTGCACAACGAGGTTGTCTACCGAGGAAAGAAAAACATGTTGTTTGGCTTACCACTTAAACATTAAGGTTATAGTACACAAGGAAAATGGCCCTAGTGATCATCGTGTGATTAGGGACTTTAAGCATCGACAACGGGAACGATTAGTTTGGCGTTGCGTGAAAACACAAAGTTTGCAAAGTTGTGAAGCTAGATTTAATACAGTACAGACTATCCCCGTGAAAAGGCTTGCCGAGTTTAAGAAAAGGTTGGAAGCCTCGCACGTGCTGTGAGTATTGACTCGAATTAGAACGTTGTGACAGTTCTATGTTTAGAAAATCGCAAAGTTGTTTTGATTTAATTCGATCCGGATGTTGTCACAACTCTGTCGCTGTTGTGAAGACTTAAATCCAGTAGAGTTTGTCCGCGTGAAAAGGCTTGCCGAATTTAAGACAAGATTGGAAGCCTCGCACGTGCTTTGAGTATCGACTCGAATTAGAACGTTGTGACAGTTCTATATTTAGAAAATCGCAAAGTTGTTTGGATCGCTGTGTCAGTTCGATTAAGACAAGTTTGCGAATTTTTGGTTTTCACGTGACGTCCGGAAAAAACTAAAATAAAACATTTAGATTTTTTACCTTCATCAGGTAAATGACATTGAAAAAATATATATATCTGCTGGCCTGTTTTCAGCCAAGTCACACGCTTTGTTTTGAAAATAGAGCAGTTTGAATTTCGAGTTCTTTTTACAATGCGTGACATCTGGATTGCTTCTGAGAAACATGTCACATACACGGAAACGATTCGCCTTGTGTTTTCTAGTTTTGAATAACTAATATGTTAAGAGAAGTGTCTATGCGAATGTTTTCAAGCTTAGCAGAGAGAAAAAATGTTTTGAGAGAGCCAAAGTAAAGTCCAGATGTTGCCACTTAATTTTAGAAGTAAACAGGCGTTATGCGTACCCAAAAGCAAACCACTAGCCGGATAGTTTTCAAGAATCAGAAAGCGTGCGTCCGGCTTCTGCAGCACAAAAGTATCCCGAGTTAATGCTCATAGAGCGTCTTGTTTTATGACGTGACCTCGGCTAAAAATGTGATCAGTATCTTGTTTCCGAAATCTAATCTCCGATAAACACTTGTCGTTCTCCATTACTGATTTGTTGACGTATTCAGTTTGTACAACAGTGAAAAATCTACATCGATCATATCATCATTAAAATGGCTGAACGCGAAGGAATATTTCGAGAGAAGTTGGCGTCTTCAGCGGCTGCTTAACTGCTTCCAATTTCACTCCACAACCGCGTCCTCTCCCCAGTCTTTTCTCGGTTTCGCCGTCGCCGTTGCCGTTCCCGTCGTCGATACTTAAAGTCCCTATCATTTCGGTACGCGGACCTGATATTTACTAACAAGCAAGAAAACATTATTCGTATTGGTCCCCGTGCTGCGACTGTATATTTAAGGTGGCTCGCATCATGTTTTTGGCTTTGGGGTGCACGTGTTGAAAGCAAGACAAGCTTCGATTTCCTTGACACTGCAACAGAAAAAATGATGCGAGCCTTCTTAACAGTGCGCTCACTCACGCAATTCCCCGGACAGCTTTAGCCATCCGATGTCTATAGTTCCGCATCGGAGGGGTTTTCACAGTTTGCACTACAATATTTCTTGCATTGGCGGTTATAAAAACAATCCATCGAGCGTCACTACTCTCTACACAGACTGTGGGGTTTTCATACGATCACGCCGAATAAACGAAGACGATTATAGCATTAAGGAAACTGTTTGAACGTGTAATCGTATTCGCAACTAGTCGAAAAGAACGATCGACATGATTGAAAAATTGTCTGCGATTCCGCGATCGCTTGTAATAATTAATGTGGAAACAATTCTATTTTAACTGATAATAGCCAACCAAAACAATCGTATCGACTCAATTCATCGCAACTGCCACTCTCCTTGAGTTTAGCTTGGGAAGTTGCCACGGTACCAAAGTTGCTTGTGCGAGCACAAGCCGCTTAAGTGAGTCATGACCTTTTGACAGGCCGTTCTCCAAAGTCAGCAGAACTGTTCAGTATTAGACCAAAGGAAATTCATCAAACGTTTCGGCTACATTGTAACGTGTTTGTGTCATTTCAACGTGTGAGCCGAGACGACAATTTCCCAGGTGATATTTATTTATTTTTATAACAGCTTAATTTGCTCACAACACTAGTAGGGTGTCAACAGGGAAGAACTTAATCGTCATATAAGAGCTGACCCTCAGCAACAATATTGCGCAAAATGAGTTGGTTGGCGGTAGCCCTTTAAGGTTATTTGGGTCTGAACGATTACAGTATCATAAAGCAGAGTAGCTAAATAGTCATCTATTCGTTATCATTACACAGTAAGGTCATACAGTCGAAACTCTCGTTAGCGATGACTCAAAATGTGAAGCATCGGTGGTCGCTTGCGGAGGTGGTCGTTTACTAGAGATTACCCCACAGGGGTTCTCAATTTCAATTCATTAGAAGGCAGTAATAGTCGGGATTAATTCCACACCCTGACTTCTTAAGAGAACAAGAAACCAATAACTTGGATAAAAAAAGAGCCTTTAATATGAATTGAACCAAAAAATAACATACCTTCAGCTTGCTAATTAATATGCAAAAAGGCTGTCTCTCTTGACTGAGATTATTCTTTTGCTCGTATTCAAAACAGCCTCACTGACGTGGTTTAACCTCGTTCGCGACAACAGTTCTTTAGAATTTTGATCTCAAAAGCGAGGTTACTGAGGCTATTTGAAATAATTTAAAGCCAGCCATTTTTGCATAGGGTCTATGCAACTGATTTATAAATCGTTTTGATTTCATGTCTGTTTAGGTTGTTCGATCACTTATTGGCGGCATGAAAAAATAAATGCACAACTAATCATCAGAAATTTAGTTGGTCTCTTTTAAGGCCACGAGTCAAACACGTATTCTCAAGATAAAAGCTTTTTGTTATAAAGAAATACATTCTGCCTGTTCATTCTATTGTACAGCTTATGTGTGTGTTGCAATTCTATTTCTGGAAATGCATCCATTTTGTAACATTTACACGTAGGGTAACTGCCTAGAGCGCGAAAATGTGACAGCTAACAAATGTGCGTTCGTGGAAAGATGAGAGTATGTGACAAGTGGTCATTTACGGGAGGTTAAAGACAATAAAAAATTTCAAACCTTCAGCTGTAAAAGTGATCGCGGTGGCGAGGGAGAGGTGGTCGCTCACGCTTACGATTACGATGACCTCACAGTGGTTTGAATGGGAAAAGCGGTGGCTTACGAGAGGTGTTCGCAAATGGAGGTTCGACTGTGATTGATGTTGGTGTTATTGTTATTTTTTCTTTTCGTTCATATCATAGTTCGACCTGCATGAGGGGACATTTACTCAGTTTACTTGATATCCAAAATTACCTGAGTTTCAGATTACAATTAAGGAATAATTTAAAACTTGGTACCAGCGCACGTAAAACTAAGTTAGTGGTAGTTGTGGAAGAAAGTTATAAGGACTAATCATTTCTAGTTGTGCGGGTATGATAACTGAGATAACACAGCAGTTTAAATAAAATAAGGAAGTGGGAAATTGCATTTTGTGTTTTCTTTTCTTCTTCCATCTGAACATAACGATTCACTGCTTTTATTTAACAGCCTTTACCGTGGTGGTCAAAACTCGACAATGACGCAATCCCGCCTCTCTTCTTTTGTATGGCCACCTCTCAAATATTTTTCACTTTCAGTGAAATTATGAAACAACGAACTTGCTGCCGTTTGCGATTGAAATCAATTTCAGTCGTCCAGGAGTTTGTACAGCAGCAAAGCTTTCCTAAATATTCATGGCTTTCTATCGAATTTTATAACAACTTTTTGGAAATAAATGACACAGAAATCTTACCTTGATTGCTCATGATCACAAAAATATGGCGAGAAGGTGGCGGGCCTTCAGAGCGGAAAAACGCAAAAAGCATGCGCGAACTTCGAGCGAGCGCAAGAGCGAGAAATTTGAAAAAATATCGGCTTTTTAATTTTTATCTCAAACATCAGGATAGGCCTCCGCAGGCATCCTGGTACTCAGCGATAATCACTCCAGAGAAATAACTAGCTGTACATATACCCTTTTTGTCCTTCAATTTTCTCAACACTTCTTGAGCTATAAAAATCGTTTTGACGTCTTCGTTTCTCTAGCGGCATGAAGAGAGATCGCTTTCGGAAGCACATTATTGTCATGGACCGGTTAACAAAATGTGGATATCTAAGAAAACTGCTGAATATCTAATTTCCAGAGCTCAGCTGAGGGTAGGGAAAGAGTCAGTCTTCATTTTCTGAGCTTGCCAAAGTATCTCGTTTTTTTGCCGGAGCGGGATTTTAAGGTGGCTCAAAATGGTTTCGCTATTTTTAAATACCAACTCTTTGATAGATCGATACTCCCACAATTTTTTGTTTGTTTTCTTGAACATGGAATCAAAAATTTCCCAATTATTTCTCAACAATTTGCGATCAATATAAGGTTACTTTAGCAACAATTCAGCTGCTTTAAAACACCAAGCTCCAAGCTCGGCTGCTTTTCGCATCATCTACTGTATTTCTTCAGAGAACTTCAGCTTGTAATAAACAGTATACACAGAGTTTAAGTCCCAACACACAGCCAAAGTACGAAAGTTATTTTTGAAACGGTTTAACTTTGCCAGTGAGCTTAGTGTTTATCGCCTACTCAAGATTGTTTTTGTTGTAGATAATTTCACAAAATTTTCAGCAGTGAGCCAGAATTCAACTGTTAGTTGGAAAGATATGTTTAGTAACCAACACCTCCAAATTATTCCCCTCATATTATTGCCTTTCCTGCCTGTTTGCTTCGCTATGAATTCACGTGTGCATTGTCCTCCCACATCACCCAATGTCCTTTCAAAACTGAAAAACTTTGCACACTACGAGAGCAGCTTATTTAAGCCTACGACACACTAGGCGATTTTACACGCCAATCGCGGCGAATTTGATCGTCAGCGAAAATCGCCAGCGAGATTGATGCGGGCACACTAGGCGTATTTTTACGCCGATCGCGGCGATTTGCCACTCCAGTTTTGTTTTTGTTTTTTTTTTTGTTTTTTTTTTGTAATTTATTTATTGAATTATTTACATACAATACAGCCAGCCAGCCACATAACTTGCACTACAGATACTTACACAACTAGAATACAGAGAATTTTTACTTTTCTATAGATTGTTTTTTCAACAGGGCTAGTATACATACAAGAGAAAGAAATCATAAGTAATAATCAAGACGTAAATAGAAATGAAAAAAGAAAAGTAAAGTAGAAGAGGCACATCCCTCGAGACAAGCGTATTTAGTGCAGCTCATGCACATAGTGTTGTCCATTTTGCTCTGAATTTCCTCAGTGTGTTATTTTTAAAAGCAATTGTACGTTCACAAAAGATCTTTTCATTAAGTAACAAGCTGAAGATTTCAAAGCTGGGAGAGGCTTTGTTTAACCAAGAAAGAAATATGTGATATTTTGCAATAATGACATAATGATTGAGGGCTAGACAAGTATTTAATTCAGGGTGATAGCCATATAAAATATCCGTAGCGTTTAAGGTGACATTTTCCGATCTCTTTTCATTCCACCAGCTGATTGCCATTTGCCAAAAAATTTGAGTACTGGGGCATTCATAAAAAAGGTGAAGTAAATCGTCATGGGGGTGGTTACAACGATCACAGCTCGGAGATTTTCTCAGCTTCATTTTGTAAAGTTTGCAATTAGTTGGTAGAATGTTATGTACCACCTTATATTGAAAAGATCTTAGTTTATTTTCCATAGTGACCTTAAAGGGTAACTCATAGGTAGCTTTGGCCGTAAGATTTTGTTCGTCTAGTTTCCTTTCTACTTTCGGAGGTTTAAGCATTTTCAACACAAACCTTTTACGTGCAATTTTGGCAGTGACGTTCGCAGAAGTGAGGTTGCGTTCGCCACTGTTATTGAGAGGTTCTGAATTAAGAATTGATTTTTTCCATAGGTTAGGGATCGCAGAAAGGAGACCATTATAAGTTAGAAAGTCCACTTGCAAACCATATTTTCGTTGAAAATCAGATCTCGATAGAAAGTTTCCGCTATCCTTTAAAAGATGATAAATTTTAGTAACCCCTTTTCTATACCATGACGAGTAAAACACAGGTTTCCCGTCTATTCTTATGAAACGGTTGTTCCAAATAGTTTCATGTTGATATTCCATAATCGTGGAAGGGTTCGTAAATTGCAATTCCTGCCAAATAGTCAGTATATCTCTGTAAAACGTTGGCACATGTGTGGTCAAATTTAAATCGTGTGTGTCGAAATTACATTCAAAGATAAATCGACCCCCATATTGAGATATAACAGAGGAGAAAACGGAAAACCCTTTACTACCGTCTGCTTCATGTATGTGTTTGACCCAGGCTGCTTTAAGCGATTTATCCAATATGGTGAAGTCAACCATTATAAAACTCCAGTTTTGTTGCCAGGCTCCGTCGAGGGCATCATTCCCCGTTGTTGTCGGCCATTTTGTAAAGTCATGTGATAAAATCGTTCAATCTGATTGGCTGACTTTACTGGCGATTTGCAGCGATGAGCGTATAAAATCGCGGGAACGGGCACACTAGGCGAATGCCGGCGAATTTAATCGCCGATATCTGACATGTCAGATACTGGCGATTTTATACGCCGATCGCGGCGATCGGCGAAAATCGTAATCGCTGCACCGGGCACACTAGGCGATTTTCGCCGATCGCCGGCGATCGGCGTATAAAATCGCCTAGTGTGTCACCCCCTTAAAGAGAGGTTAGTTATACAATTGCATCGTTTTCATCCTTTCAGTTGTGTTTAGGCAAAAAGGGCAAACGATTATTAAAACGAACTGACTCTATCAAAAAGCGGCTGTCCACTAGCCTTGAATTTTATCCAAAGCACAGTGCTATAACAAAAACACTTTCAACTTCTTCGAATGATCAGATAACCTTAAACATCTTTCAGTGTGTTCATTTTTTTTTCTTACCGTGACAAGCTGATCGTTTTAGTGTCCAAGAGATCACTGTCGTCAAGACAGTCCGGTTATAACAAAATTCGATTAAACTGAGAGTTTAAAAATCATTTTGGAGTTGACGCAACACTTCTAACAAGCAGGAAAAAAATGAAATGATAGGAAAAAACAAAAACAAAAAACAACAACAACAACACTTCGCATGATACAAACGGTCTCCTAGCATCGCGTTCGAATTCTTTCAAAAGACTAAAGCCCCGGCTACACGTTCTAACATTGTTAGAAGAACACGTCCCAACATTGTTGTAAGAACGCTTCTAACAATGTTGGATACGCATATAACATTGTTGGAAACACGTCGCTTTGGCGGTCTGACTTCAACAATTTCCACCTCTGCCATTGGGCTTTCGGATTGGAGACTGGGCCTTTAACTCTGATTAGTCTTTGCCATACAACATGGTTGAAAGGGAGGCTACACGCTTCAACATTTGTTGTATGTTGGAGAAAATGTTTGATCAAAATCAAAACATTCTTCCAACAAAAAATGTTGAACAAACGTCATCAAACATGCATGCTACACGTTCTAACATTGTTCATCCAACAAATGTTTTATAACAATGTTTGAACGTGTAGCCGGGGCTTAACAAGAGCCCGCGAAAAGCTCTCGATCGGTGATGCGCAGAAAGCTGCGCAGAACGTTTTTCCGCTCTGAATGGCCTATTTTGCCAGGCCTCGTATTTTCACAGGAAGACCGCTTTCCAAATGTAGCAGCCATGGACAGCTGTTTCGGCCTTGTAAGGCCTCATCAGCATGGCATAGCTAATACCCAGGCTCAATTTGTGAGGTATCCTTGTCACTCCAGCCACATCCCACAAGCTTTACATTTTCACTCCTTGTTTTACTCATATGTGGGTACTTGAGCCTGAGCACGCTGTTTTAACC
>JAEMWC010000001.1:1800000-1917500 GCA_016490735.1 Pachyseris speciosa | reverse complement strand
GCTCAGGTTGTCGAAACGTCAGTCAATGTCACCACAAACAGTCCTTCTCAGGACTACACTCACCCGGACGATCGTGCTTCACTTAGTTATGATATGACTCCTGGGTTCAAACCATTTACGATTTTACGAGCTGAATTAATTGCAATTTTTAGGGAACCACGTTCTGGCAAATTTGACGGAAAATTTTAAATTTTTCAGAAAAAAATTCTACTAAAAATCTCTGAAATCTGGAAAGCCGACTTTCTCAAAGGTAACCCTTCTCAAATTTAACCTCACGGTATTGAATAGAAATCTTGTGACTATACTTTTTGAAAATATTTATGTTGAAACTCTTTTTATGTACTTTTCGCCAGTAGAACAGAGACGACTAAACAGAAATATAATGCACCACAACAAAAAGGAAAGAACACCTCCAGAAAAACACAAATGACACTATGGCGGTTATAACCGTTCATAAATATCCACCTCGCCTTCTGCATACATATGCACGAATATTTAGGCCTTCGTCAAAACACTGATCCCCCGTTTACTGATCCCCTTACTGATCCCCCTACTGATCCCCTCTAAAATTCACTGGAAAAAGTAAAACAACAAAATAAAAAATGATTTAAGGCTGAATCAAGTTCAAGGATAAATTCTGGCTTACCTCAGAGTTCAAAGATGGCGGAAACTTGGTCCGACGGAGGACCTACTCTCTGATTCGTTTCACCGTCATTACAAATACCCCGGTTCTCTTCTTCGATAAACGAGCGAAAAATAAATTGAAGCGTCATCAAGTATTTTCTCCATGTCTACGAAAAGCCACAACAACGAAAGAAAGAAACGAAAACGGTTGAAAGACAAACACAAGCGTGAAGCGAGTCACAAAACAAACCGGAAGTCGTTCTGTAAAAATAACACCATTAAGCTCCAATCAACATCCGGTTGCAGTGTCGCCCGTTTTTGCTCCGTGTATGTTTATCGTCGAACTGTTTTCGTTTCTTTCTGTCTTCGTTGTTGCCGTAGTCGTGGGTTTTCGAAGACACGGATAAAATACTTGATGATGCTTCAATTTATTTTGTTTATCGTAGAAGAGAACTGGGGTACTTGCAATAACTGTGAAACGACTCAGAAAGTAGGTGCTCCGTCGGACCAAGTTTCCGCCATCTTTGAACTCTGAGGTAAGCCAGAATTTATTTGGAAAGTAAACTTTGAAGAGGCATCGAACAGGCTGTCAGTAAGATCCCAAGCCAATTCTAAGGTATGTTTTAAATAATTTTTACCTGTTTATTCGAACAAAAATACGATCATTTGGAGTCATGGCAAGCCATTGACTCAGTTTATTATGCATCAGTCAATTCCAGCGGTGCCCATCCCCCCGGGCAACCGCGGGGCATTTGCTCGCGTTGTCAGTCCCGGGGGTTGGACATTCGCAATTTTATCGCGGCCCGGGGGCTGGGCATTAGCGTACCCCGGGGTTGAAGAAAACAATCTAGTTTTAAATTTTCTGGTTATTGATTCAACGAACTGTTAAACATCAAGTATTGAAAGAAAATATTAAAGTTGTGAGATTTCTTAAACAATGATAATCATTTTTTTCTAAACATTGTTAACGGGATTGTCGTTATACTAGTCGAAATATTCAAAACGAATGGCTTTTGTACAAGAAAATATTTAACGACAAGCTATCCACTAGCAAACTGTTAAAAACAAAATATAAAGAAATAAATATAATCAGAATCAACTAACACGTACTGTTGTCCTTGAAGTCTTTAATACCGTTACATTAAACTACTGAACAGTTGAACATTTTATTCACTGATTAATAAAAAACTGCAGAGGTGTTGCAAGTCGACGATCCCGGGGGCGGGGCATTTGCCCTCTTTCTTCGTCCCCACCCCAGGGCATTAAGACAGCTTATGTGTCCCCACCTCGTGGAATTTGCCCATTTTTTAAAAAAATGCTAATGCCCGGGGGTCAGCCGGGGGAGGGGGGGTATGGGCACTGCTGGAATTGACTGACGCATTATGTCGCGGAAGATTAGGCTTCGTAATCAAGGCTCCTGTAACTTGTTCTTCTTTGGCTAATGTCACTACTCGCCTTTAATTAACATCCCGGTAAATGAAAATCACTAATGGATATCACAGGCGATATGGTCAAAAGGTTAAATGATGGAGATTAGGCTACTCAATGTATTTATGATCAGACCGTAGAAACAACCTGTTGGTCTTTTAAAAGATAAGAAATTAATTTGGGACCCAGACGTGCCCTCGGCAAATATCCAGGCACGTTAGTTTTATAGACATGCTCTAGTTAATGGTTATATTTAAATGTTAGTGTAATTTAGGATTAGATAGAAATTAATAGACAAGTTAATAGTAGTATTTAAATTTTATCTCTTTTATATTGTACCTGACCTGATTGAATTTTACCGTGTTTTAAAAAAAGGTTGATTGATTGATTGGTCGCTATTGTAGGGGATAAGGGAAGTGAGCGAGAGATGAAATCATGGTCATTAATTCACACTTTCAAGGGACAGAATATTCTACTGGTTGTTGCGGGACAGATTATAGAGACCACGCACACAGCAGGAATTGGCTATAACGGCTTTATTCTTTATGACGAGTGCTGGTTTCTCAAGAAGAAGTGCTTACAGAGTGAAAACACACCGCAGCTTAAGCTTACAGGACAGGTCTATTTATGCTAAGCAATTAAGTTAATTGGTTTTTACAAGGATAAATAGTATTCATATGCAGAAAGTAGGTGTTTCCAGGTGATAAAAGTCGGAAAATCAAAGGAAAATGAAAACCGATAGGGTTTCTTTGTTCGAGCAAAATTCTGTAAAACTGAAAATATCTTTAAGGTTGAATTCTGATACCAGAATTGAAATCGCTAGTCTGAAAGCAATCAAGTTTTACTAGGATTCCGTCGAAACAGATCTTAGTTTAAAGTTGAAGAGATAAGGGAAATTTAGCTGAAAATGGTTCAACTGAGAACAAAGGACCCGGAAGGTGTTAGGACGCATGGCCGAAACTAGATTTTAATGAAGCAAGCAGAACCGATTAGTATGCAAGCTCTGGTGTAAAAGTGTGAGAGGCAGTGCTCCTTGAACAAACAAGGTTTGTTGTAGAAATAACTCAATTTCTTATTTGCGGCGGAAAACACCTTTGAGAGAGAGCAGCGAATTTCCAGCAAGCTGGGATTGCCAAGGAAACCATTTCGTTAAGTCACAGGACTTGTTTTAAAATCTTATTTTTCTCCGCCATAAGTTAAAGCCGTGACTACTTATTTATATATTTTGTGTAGCGAATATAATAATTAGTGTAAGGACTCCTGCGCATCGTGTTCAGGGTTGGCTTTTCTTTTGCCCTAGGAACCAACAGTCGGTGGTTCGTTCCACTAATGAAGGCGCCGACGCATTTATTAATGAAAGAGTCCTTACATGCAAGTGTTGAATCAAAAGCCTCACGGAATTGGCATAAGATATAATTGTTCTATCTCATACTCCCTTACAATAAATATATATAATCCCGAAAATATCAATATAGGAAACGTAAAGGAAAACAGTCCGATTTTAGGTCAAAGAGGTCAAATTACCAGTGGTCTGCATTCTTAACGAGTGAGTATCTTCCTCACCATGGAAACACACATTATGTCTGATCCTCAGAAAAGAAAGTTTCATATTATCTGTTTATGATCCCAATACATAAATCGTACACTTTTCCTTATTCGTTTCTGCACAAGACGAACACCAAATAGCGAATAAATATTCCCAAATGAATGAAAACCCAAAAGCAATTAAAGCGAATAATCATGCAAACAGAGGTGATAACAAAAGGAAGCCGCCAAAGTGAATACGTATCATCGGCACGCTTATTCAGAGTAGTGGCGGTCCTATTGCCTTTCGCCTCGGTAATTTATTTATTTATTTATTATTTAACTTCTTTACGCAAAGTCTGCGAATATCCCGAGCGACAAATGAATGAAAAAAAAATCAATGAAAGAAAATCATAAGTAAAGTAAAGTAAAGTAAAGTAAAGTAAAGTAAAGTAAAGTAAAGTAAAGTAAAGTAAAGTAAAGTAAGGTAAGAAGAATGTGCGTTTACACCACTTGAAAATCCCTCAGAATAATGCAGACAATACAGGGCCTCAAATTTTAAACCAGAGTTGAAAAATGGATCAAGGAAATGTTCAAAACAAATAAACAACTACATTCGTGAATAATTTTATCAAAAAATATATTAATTAACTTGCAAGAAGACAGGAATGGCACGAAAGACCATACCAGTTTAAGCAATGAAAACGTAAAGCTTGTGGGATGTGGCTGGAGTGACAAGAATACTTCACAAATTAATATGATCAAGTAGGCTGAAGCCACTCTAAGGGCACTAAGGCCACAAGGTAGCGGGCATTATCCCTTAAATCTACCAAAGCAAAGATTGAGCCCAAGCATTAGCAGCCATGGACAGCTGTTTCGGCCTTGTTAGGCCTCATCAGCATGGCATAGCTAATGCTCAGGCTCAAGTACCCACATATCAATATAACATGCAATGAAAACGTAAAGCTTGTGGGATGTGGCTGGAGTGACAAGGATACTTCACAAATTAATTTGTGAATTTCACAATTTCACGAGGCACGACAACGTGCGAAGAGAGAGGAAAAATTTCCGTCGAATCGCAGAGAGGATGATCAGAAGAACCTCAATGACTGTTAGCCAAGATCAAAACAGTGAGCTAGTGAAACTGATCAACTGCATAGAATCGAGCAAGGAAGGACAGCAAGCTCTTGCAAATGTTTTCGAGGAGGCCGATCAAACCAAGCCTGGAGGTGGATCGATTTTACGCGAAATGTGGAAAGTGGAGGCCTTTTTTAAAGACCAACGAAGGAATGGTGAGCTAACTCACTTGGTTAATTACTTGTACTTCATCGGTCAATACGTATTTACATTTTCGTGTTAAAACGTCTTTGTTTATCAGGGATAAAGACTTTCAGTATTTAAACTTGCTTAATGAACATGACAATACCACTTGAACTAAAAGAGTAATGTTATTATTTTGGATTTTAAGTGTGGTTTTCCCTGAATTAATTTATCAAAGAAATATTAAGATCCATTTTACTGAAATAGTACAAATTTGTTTGGTGATTATACTTGTATCCTTGTATCCTGGTAATAATAATTATCCCTTTATATTATGTTTTTAGAAACTGGTAGACGAAGTAACAGGTGGTCCTCAGCAACAATTCGAATTGGTAAGTTTCACGTTTGTGGGTAGTTAATAGACCTTTCCACGGATTTTTTCAACTTTGATTTAGACCAGGTAGCAAATATCTATTACCACTGCTAGAAATAGTACCTAAAAATTAGAAATGGTTACAAAATAGGAAACATATGGTTCTACAATTTTGTGCCCCCAGCATACAAACGTCTGTAAATTTCCAGACTTTGCAAAGCTGTCACTTTGCAATTTTAAAAGATAGGACTAGCAAACTTGGCTGTTGTACTAATTTTAAGGTACTTTATCCAGCATTGTTGACAGATTTTCAATATTACATGGCCAATATCAAAAGGTTAAAAAACTGAACATGGTCTATTGCATTGCATTTTAATTAGTATACATAAACTTAAATAATTAAACAATACAAGGTCTACGTGAAACTACATATAGAGTGAGATCATTCTTGTTCAGTTTAGTATATATAGCTGTTCTGTGGCCTATAATTCTTTGTCCTTGTAGTCTCAAATAGAATCAAAGTGGCTATAATGAGCCACTGAAGTAGGAAAATGAATTATTATAAACAACTCTCGGGTACACGATTTTGATTCCTTTTTTACTGAAAGCTTTTTTACAGTTATTGCTATCATCCATAATTATTGTGTATCATGGAGATAATTAAATAGAGAATCAGGTGAGTAATATATTATGAAGTAAATTGTTATTATTTTCTGATTTGTGTTTTTATTTAGCTCTTGCTATATACAGCAGAAGTCCTGCTGCTTTTTGCGCTGTTCGAAGTCTGGGAATCCTTCAGCTACCCTGCAGCAAAAAACCCCAGCGTATTGTTAGTAGGAATACAGATGACCCAGGCATCCATGATGACTACCTGGCACACCAAAGCCGAGACTACAATGTATGAAACTTTCTGTGCGAGGCAGGACAGTGCTGGGAAAAAAAGACCCCTTGGTATTGGAGTTCTGATCTTTGATGAGACAAAGGTGAGTTGATATCTTTATAAGAAATGTGAATAAACTGAAACGTGATTGCCATGATACAGTAAATGTTTACAATTTAAAACTTGGCGCAAATATTAGTGATACACTTTAGGTTGTTCATACAAAAAAGATAGACTTCTTTTTTTTGTTTTTTGTTTTTGTTTTTCTTAACTATATGGTTTTCGTTAAATCCATTTACAAGAAGTAAGTTTAAAATCTACAATTGGTAATATTTTTTCTGGTTCAAGAAAGAAAACATATCTCCCCCCCCCCCCCCCCCCCCAGGTGAGAACTATGGATCCTTAATTTTATATCCTATGTTAAAGGGACGCAGTCACTATATTTTGGGTCATTATTAGAGACATAAAAAATGCATTAAAATAATAGGCAATAGTTAAATAACACTTTCTCAGGGAAGATGACCACCAAAGAGACAAGAATAAATGCAAATATAGTGAGGATGGTGAATGATGGAGACAAGATTGAAACGGATTAGAAATGACCTTTTTGAAAAATTGAGGTTAAACTTTTCAAAATCCAAAGACCGTGACCGAGCTCCTTTAATTATTTTGTTAAAATATGGGACAAAATTAATGTGTGAATACAATTTTGCCTCTATACTGTATGTTGTCACTTTTCACCTAAAATCCCTTATGAGGTATCCGCATGTACTTGTAATGTACAGACAAGCAGTATGTTTTATTCCCTAAAGGTGCAGTCAAAGATTGTTTGGAATTCAATGAATTCTACCATCAGAGGCTATGCAATGAGTCCAGAAGAACTGCATTGGCTACACGATATGTTTATGAGTGTGAAAGAGGATTTTGATCAGCAGAAAACCTCGTACATTCTTCAGTTTTTGTGGAGAGATTTAACCTCAAAATTTGATGTTATTGGCCCATACTTCACATGTTCGAGCTCATGGGACCACAAATTTCTCCTTGAATGTGTTATGAGGACAATTCAGGCCTTTAATTTGTACAAGTTCCATGTTCGAGTTCTGGTATTAACCGATCATTTTCGTCCAGACTTTTCCTTCTGTCTCGAACAACAAGCATTTGTCTCCGAACTAACTTGCATTCGGCACACACGTCACGCATACACAACTCTTCGTTCAACTCCTTTCCTCGTGGTTTATGCCACAGCTTACATTTGTTCGCACTTACGTGACGATATGGCCAAAGTTCTTCACTCACATTCGATGGTTGAATGCGAATGTCTGAGACAATGGCGTCGTAGTCAGCAATGCCTGGGAACATTACGAAACCAGAATTAACTCCCAGTGTTTCTATCACGCGTTCCACTGCCACTGGGTCCCCCACGTCAATTATCCCTTCGTCTATATTGTTCTACAAATGGAAACTTGGAATTTGTAGTGACCAGAAGGACTGAACAGCAAACGGACCGGTTGGTAACTGCCAATATCTTCTCTATAGTTCTTCGCCTTACACGGAAAAACACTGAGAGCTGCACTGCTACGATGGCCAGAAATTGCTTCCAGTTCACAGTGCAATGTGCTGTCAAGTTGCGATATTTTTCTCTCAAGCTCCCTAAAGATCTTTACTTCGCTGGACGCTTCAAGCTCCTGAAGAAACCGCTCACGGGACAGCTCTTCGGCCTGCTTGCGTTTCTTGAGAAGCATGTTTTTCAACGATTTAACCGCGATTCGAGGATTTCTTCTCGCTGCTTTTCCACCAGCACTCGATGACTGATCATCACAAAGCTTACGCTTTCTCTTTTTACTTTGTGGCATGGAATCAACTGGAACATTATCGTAAATTTCTGAGGAATTTGAACCCGGTACACTTTCACTGCGGTCATTTTCAATATTGATTCCGAAATCTAGGCGCCTGTAAATAGCCATACTGAATATTCAATAGCCGCCATTACACAATGCCATGTTGGCACGCTCCGATAACTTCTCATGACGTCATACTTAATTTCGTGCGGACGTCGCGAGAAACAGACTTCCGTTTTCTAAAAATAACTTAAGTGAAATACACATATCCCGGCCAACGCCCCTACTCTCCTTCTCTGTCCCTCATTTTCTCTTGCAACAGTCGAATAGTGACAGCAGAAATATCCAGTTTGCAAAGTCGGTTTTGGCGTATACGACACGTAATTAAGTGACATTTCATAAACTCAGGGATGTATTGTTGGCTCGTTATATTTCATTGGAATGCAAACATGGCAACAACAGAGCTTTAACTGATGACAGGCCCACATGAGTGATTAACAACAGCTGCTTAGGACTTGCAACTCTTGCACTACACAGGAAATTTCAAAAAGTCTCGTACACAATCTTGAACAAAACTGTTGAGAAAATTGAGCTTAGAAGCCTTTGTGCGTGCAGACAGTGATCAACTGAGTTTCAAAGGCCCCCTCCTCCCCAATTCAAGGTTTTCTGCGCCTCCTAACCGTTTCCCTGACAATGGTGGCTTCCCAACTTCAACATTGAAAAGGGGGAGGGGGGGTGTCGCGATCCCAACTTGGGTGAGCTGGTCACGCTGCTTTAACCAATGCCACGATTCTCACAATTACAAATTCTTGTTTATTTAAACTTGCGCTCATGACACGCGGTGGAAAAACTAAAATCACAACAATCAAGCGCACGATTAAAATAAGGCGAGAACAAAACAATAACAAAACGAATGCAACTTACGTTGTCCCTCTACTAGCGATTGCGTAAGCTAAACTGACAAGAAACCAGTAAATACTCCTACTCCGATACAAACTCCGTGGTTAGCTCCGTACTTTTTCCGACTACAACTCAACATTCTCCGGTTACGCTAACATTTTTGGGGGCGTCACTGCACAGAGCACAAGACTAATGGTTACTTATTAGCTAGACATGTCCGGAAATAGCGTGACAACGTGACACTCCTCGCCCAAGGATCCCCGTGGATCCTTGCTTCAAATCACTAGAGCCTACGTTTGACTAAAGTCACTGACTCCTGTCTGCAGTCTTAGTGGACAGCAACATCATCACAAGGGACCAATAGTATGAGAGCACTGATTGGTCGCTCGTAGGTCTTATTCTGCCCGTCTCTGTGGCTCAGCACCATCGCCTTCCTCACTCTTCTGTCCTTGCTCTTGACTGTGTCTACCACTCTCCCCAGGGGCCAGTTATTTCGGTGGGCTTGATCATCCCTTATCAAGACGATGTCTCCCTCCGCCAGGTTCGCCTCGCCTGCAGATTGTGGATATACTCCCGTCTCCATCTAGTCCAAAACTGGTCAGCCAGGTACTGAACTTTCCTCCATCTCGTTTGGGCATAGACGTCCTGTGCCATGAAGTTGCCTGGGAGAGGACGAAGTGGGCGTGTCTTCTGCGGAAGCAACATCGATGGTGTCAGCGGTTGAGGTTCGTCTTTATCCGATGGTAAGGCTGTGATCGGGCGGGCATTGACTATCGCCGCAACTTCTGACATCAAGGTGACCAGCAGCTCGTGAGTCAGCTGCCGCGCCCCTAACTCCAACAGCATGGCATCTAAGATGCGGCGGATGGTGCCTATCTGTCGTTCCCAAACTCCGCCGTAGTGGGATGCATGGGGTGGGATAAATATCCACTCACATCCTTGCTCCGATAGGTAATTTGCCACTGACTCCTTATCCATTTCTGCTAGGGCCTTGTCGATCTCGCTCTTCGCACCAACAAAGTTGGTGCCTCGATCACATCTCAGGCGCAAAGCAGGTCCTCGTATGGGAAGAAGCGCCTCAGGGCACATAGAAATGAACTAGCATCTATCGCCTCTAAGAGCTCGATGTGGATTGCCCTACTGGCCATGCAGGTGAAGACTAGACCCCAGCGCTTTGAGTTTGCCGCTCCTCCTCTTGTCCTCCTTGTATGCACCGTCCATGGTCCGAACACGTCGAAGCCTACATTGGTAAAGGGGGAGCCGACTTCTGTTCTGTCTGGCGGCAGGTTTGCCATTTGTTGATCCAACATGGGGCCTCGTAGCTTCTTGCACGTCACATACGAACCGATCAGGCTCGCCACAGCTCCGTAACCAACCACGAGCCAGTAGCGCGCGTTTCGCAAGGCTCCATGGGTGATTTGGCGTCCCTGATGATGTACCACTTGGTGGTTGTGGTTTAAGATGAGCTTCGATACGTGGTGCCCCTTTGGAAGAAGCACCGAATGCTTCTCCTTTGGACTAAGGTTGGACTGGCGAAGGCGACCGCCGACTCTCAGTATGCCTGCATCATCGACGTAGGGGTCTATCCGGTACAAATGGGACTTCTTTAGTGTCCTCGTTCTCGCTTTGACACCGTTGCGGTCATCGCTGTTTGGGTGGTAACGCTTGCGATGGCGTCGAACTCCTCTTTGAAGGTCTTATGCTGGGCAGCCTTGATGATGATTTCGCTTGCTTGACTGAGCACTCCGGGAGCTAGGCGTTGATCAGGTTCGTGCTGCGGTGCCTTGCCTACTGTGTTCCTCTGCTTGTACAGCCTTGCCTTGGTTATGAGGACGGCAATGGCACGCCTTAGGGACTGCCAGGAGGAGAACCTTTTGAAAACGTCTTCGCGAAGTGTACGGGACTCCTGTGGCTTGACGCTGGTCGCATGAGACTTCACCTCATTGCGCACCTCCGGATCATCTGGGCTGATGGTCGCTTGAACTGGTTCAAGTATAGATGTGTCGTCAGTTACGTTTCTCAAAAAGGCCGGACCGTTCAGCCACTCTGACTCCGTTAGGTCTTTCGCCTGAAGGCCGCGCGTAGCCAGATCAGCAGGGTTGTTGCTGCTCTCCACGTACCTCCACTGGTCTGGTGTGGAAATCTTGCGAATGATTTCCACGCGATTTGCTACGTAAACATAGAATCTTCTACTCTCGTTACAGATGTAGCCGAGGACGACCTTCGAATCTGTATAGAACCCACCTCCGATATCGCCATGTCTAACTCCTTCACTATTTTGTCCATAGCTTGGACAGCCAATACGGCTCCACAAAGCTCGAGTCGCGGGATGCTGACAGGATTGATTGGGGCTACTTTCGCTTGACCGAACACGAGTGATACAGCTACTTCATTCTTGGCATTGAATGAGCGGAGGTAAACGGCTGCTCCGATTGCTCGCTGACTTGCATCTAAAAACGCATGGATCTCGGTTCTAGTGACTGGCCCAAACTCTCTAGGGTGATAGCACCGTTGCACAGTGGCCGTCTCTAACTCTGGGAGTTGCGTCTCGCCAGCGCTGTCATCTGTTTCTGAGTTTGTCTGGAAGGGGATCGTCCCATCCTAGAGGTGCAGCGGCGGTTGTCTCCTTGCCCATGGCGACTAAATCTTGGAGCAGTAATCTACCCTCCAGCAAGACTGGGGTGGCTAGACCGAGGGGGTCGTAGATTGAGTTCACCAACGAAAGAACTCCGCTTCGAGTGAATGGCCTGTCAGGCACTGATACCTTGTAGGTGAACACATCCCTTTCCAGGTCCCAAAAGACACCGAGTGAGCGCTGTGCCTGCAGCTCGTCATGGCGCAAGTCCAAGCTGCGAATGTCCTTAGCAAGATCCTCTGTTGGGAAGGCCTTCATTACTGTCACAGAGTTCGACACTTACCTTGTGAAGTCTAAGGTTTGCGGTGGCAAGGGCAGCTTGCGCGTCTCTGACTAGTTTGATGGTCTCTTCTGCAGTTGGTCTCGAGACTAATATACTGTTGGTCTCGAGACTAATATACTTAAACCACAAGAAACGTAGAAAGTTCCTGTGTTTCGGGTCTATGTGGAAGGAATGAAACATCTGCTCCACATCACACATCGCTGAAATGTCCTCGCGGCGGAAACGAAATAGTACTCCGACTAGACTGTTCATGAAGTCTGGGCCTGTCAACAGTTCTCGATTGAGTGATACCCCTTGATACTCGGCTGAAGAATCGAAAACCACCCGTATTTGGTCTGGTTTCTTCGGGTGGTATACTCCGAAATGCGGTAGGTACCATACTTGCCCAGAACTTTCGTGAGACAAGATTTCTTCTGGGGGTATCGGGATTGCATGACCTTTATCGAGGACCTTTGCCATGAAGTCGACATAGTCCTTCTCTATCTGAGGTTTGCGCTTTAATGTTCTCAGCAGGCCATTTAAACGTTTGACTGCGTAACTCCTGTTGTTCGGCATGGACACGTTGCGTGAATGGGAGAGGCATTTCCCAGTTTCCTTGTGAGTTCTTATGGATGCCTTTTTCCATTATTTCAATGAATCTTCGATCTTCAATTGATAGGCCTACGTCATTGTCGCTGCCAGTTGCGCGGTACACGTCTTCTTTGGCCGAGGCAACTTCGCTGTGCTCACTGTAACTTTCTCTGAGTTCGAGCTTACTGGGGCACCGGATCACCTCGAATTCTGCCTCTGTGTTTGTTCCTCATATGCAGTAGCCTCCATGAACAACACAGGTCCTCCTCGCGCGGACATGGATAGGTCCATCTGTAAGGTCTAGGCAGGCTTGGCCTGAAATGGTCCATCCCAACACCAGCTTCTGAGCCCACGGTGATCCCTTTGAGCCGTTTTTGAACGCTCTCCCTTTCAGGAGTTCGGGTGTATCTCTGCCTATTAGGGGCTGGACCTTTGCCTCGCTGTCGAGGGGTGGAATCTCGTCAGCAATACTGCTCAGATGAGGATACTGCATCGCGATCTCAGGGGTTGGTATCTCCTCTTTATCTTGCGGGACTCCATCGCACTCTACGAGGGTGGGCAGTTTCGATGTTCTCCTATGCACCGACTTTACGATTACTCCTGTAACTCTACGTCCATACCTGGCCTCCTTTTCTCCTCCGCATGATGAAAGGTAGTACTTCCACTCAGGACCTTTAGCGTTCATCTTGTCTGCTAAATCTGGTGTAATTAACGATGCATTGCTTTGATCATCAACGATTGCATAAACTCGATGTACGTCGTCGGGACGGTCTTCATTGTAGATGTCAACTAGTACGATCTTGCTGCATGAGAGTCCACCTCGGCTGCCTTTGCATATCGAAGTGCATTTGGGGTTCACGTTTTCTGACTTTTCTGGAGTTTCCACGCGTAAGGGCGGTTCTCTTTGTTTGGGTGCTTTCCCCTTCTTGTCTTCCCTGCTCAGGTGAAGGAGGTCTGGGTGTCGCTCACTTCCGCAGATACTGCACTTGATACCCTCCTTACAAGCACTGGCTGTGTGATTCGGCGAGAAGCAGCGGTAACACAGTCTCTCTTGGAAGATCCACTCTTCTCTCTCCCTGACCGTCATACTCTCAAAGGCGCTGCATTCGGAGATGTCGTGAGCAGGCATGTTATGCAATATGCAATGTTTCTATTTAAGAGGCATTGTAGTCTCCTTTGTTGGGACTCCACTGCTGGCCGGCGCTGCACTGGTCTTTAGAATTCGCCCGATGTCGGGTCCAGGTTTGGAGGGCGGTTTCCCTTTGCTCTCCTCGCGATGGCGATTAACTCCGTTAGTGTTTGTTGTAGTGACTCCAGCAGAAACGTTAGGATGATTCCTCTTCTTTGCTTGACTCTGGATCATTGCGGAGAATTCGTAAAATGTGGGATACGCGTCGTCGTGCTTCGTAGCGTAGTGGACTATTTCCTTATCCCACTTATTACGTAGGTAGGCCGGGAGCCTTTCTACTACCAGACGTATTGCGATAGGGTAATTGAGGCAGGCTAAACCAGGTAGATGAGTCATTTGGCAGTCTACATCAGCACACAAGTCCGCTAGTTTTTGAAGCTTGGCGTTATCTTTGTCACTGAAGTTGGCAGCAGTGCACAGCCGTTCGATTAGGGCCTGTGTGAGCGTCACTGGATTGCCAAAACGCCTTCCCAACTCCGCCCGTAGGTCTCTTAGTGTAGTAGTAGGGCTGTCACCCTGTCTTTTCCGGAAATTGTCGACTAACTCCTGAGGGCTGCCGCTTGTGAAGCTTCTCAGGTAGTTGAGTTCCTGTTCGGGAGCAATGTCCGCATCTTTCATTATCGCCTTAAACGATCTTTTCCATGAGTTGAACATAGCGACGTCTCCTTTAAACACATCAGGGTGGCATTTCGGAAGGTTCTGCTTCGCTAGCGTCGCTACGAGTTGTCGATTAGAGGCGGTGTACGTTTCTAGGGGGACACTTGAATACAATCCACTGAGGGTCACTAGTCCAGGAGGGGTTAGTAGCTAGGTGCATGCTGCGCTGGGGTAGACTGTTCCGGACTCCCTATACGTTGGTTCGGATAGACCTCTCGCTGCGTGTTCACGTGATCGACCGTCGTTTCAGGGATTTCAATAGGGGTTTGTCCCTTTATGGCAGTGATTCTCTCCTTAGGGGTGTTTCCATTGCTTGGGGTGTGCCTATCCCCAGGGGTGTGTCCGTCCTCGGGGGTGTACCTTAGGTGACTTGGGGGTGGCGTGACATTGTCCCTAATGGGGGAACTGGTGTTAACCCACGCTACGGTTCTCTCTTGACATTCCGTAATGTCTATGTCAGGGAAATTTGAAGGATCGCCTAATTCCCCTTCAACTATCGACTCCTGGATTGCTTTCAACTTCGCGTTTGCTACGGCAACCCGTTTATTTGCAGACATGATGGCGACGTCTCTTTCGTACTGTGCGCGCGCCTGTCGCCGACGTTTCTCTTCCTCCGCTTCGCGTTGCTTCATTTCGTTCTCCTTTTCTGCTACTAAGCGCTCGTAATCAGCCTGCTCTTTGGCTGCGGCGGCTTCTGCTTCAGCCCTTATTTTTATCACGCTGGATGACGTCTATGCGAGCGATAAACTGCTGCGATGCGAATTACGAGACTTAACAGAAGCCGCATCCGACAATTTGTCAGATTTCTTAGCGTTCTTTATCAGATCTAATAGTTCTAATGCATAACGTAAGCTTGATTTCTCTGAGATCAGAGTGGCTTCTCCTTTGAATACTCCATGCACATCTTGACTATATAGATTAGCGAGCTCGTTTATAATTAACTGGAAATCCTGCGTTGCAGTCGTCAGCTCGTGCATCATGTTGTTCGTACAGAATTTAAAGCCTGTGCCCTCTACAGCTCGAACTACGAGCCACAGTTTTTTTCTCTAAATTCTGGGCTTTCCTGCGTTTGTCTTCTACTGTATACTCTAAGCCCTTTTGGTCATTTTGCGGTCCCTTTTCTCCGGTAGATCGGCGTCCGGGAGGTCAAATTCTCCTGCTGATTGTTTGTATTCTCCTCGCCGCTCCATGCTCGATGCGTTTTCTCTTTCGGCGGCGATAACTGTTTAGATACTGCTTACCTCGTTTACTCCGTCAGCAGAACGGTAACTTTTTCCACTGTCGCGATCCCAACTTGGGTGAGCTGGTCACGCCGCTTTAATCAATGCCACGATTCTCACAATTACAATTCTTGTTTATTTGAACTTGCCTCATGACACGGGGTGGAAAAACTAAAATCACAACAATCAATCGCACGATTAAAATAAGGCGAGAACAAAACAATAACAAAACGAATACAACCAGTAAATACTCCTACTCCGATACAAACTCCGTGGTTAGCTCTGTACTTTCTCCGACTACAACTCAACATTCTCCGGTTACGCTAACATACTGAACAGATCACAAGACTAATGGTTACTTATTAGCTAGACATGTCCGGAAATAGCGTGACAACGTGACAGGGGGAAGGAAGTTACTTTAGGGATATTGTTGACTCACACATATTGGAGAAGGATTTTTGGACCCTAGGAGGCCTATTTTCTCAAGTAGTTTCGTCCAAGATTGTAGCGTTTTGTTCTATTGGAGTTTCTTTCTTTGTTAAGGGACTTCAGTCTTATTGTTTGGTATTCTCAGTGTAACGAAGACGATTGATTGTATCCTAATTTCCTGATACTTTGTTCTAAACATTTCGTAGTTGTTGGAGCTTTCGTTGTCAATAAATGCATTTTTATTCACTTCAATCCTCTGTGTATTTGAATCATTTTTGTATTCTCTAATAAAAGGAATAATGTCTCAAGAAACGTTTTGTTCGAAAACATTCATTAGTCGCGTGTTGAAGATTAAGCGCTCCGAACGTCCATTGATGTTGTTCGATGGTAGAGCTCTCCCATGGGCTTCCTCTCTTGAGTTTGTATGCAAATATAGGGTTGAGAGAAGAGTAGAGATCCGTTTTGCATAACGCGTGCGTGACTAACGGAGCGGAAAACAAGAAAAGTTAGTTAAGAATTTATTTTCTCTCTCACGTCTCTCATCGCCAAGGCTGAGGGGTCAGATAGCACTGGGATTTTTAGTATTTTAGGTAGAAGGGAACGCAGTTTTGTAACAACCAGTCGGGATTGAAATAGAGAGTTTTCGGTTAAAATTTCTGTCGTGTGTGTTTTGGTTGTATTTAAACACTTCCAAAGGAATCAGTCCTGATCGTCCAAAGCGGTAAACTGGTTGAAAGCCATGACTGCTACTCAAACTCGTACTACCGAAGGTTTGTGAATGATGTGTTCGGCAGAGAACGCGCTTTTATGGGTTCGAAAACAATAGAGTTTTCAATTAACCATCATCGCATTAATAATATGACGACTACCGTTCTCTAATTGGTTACTAATGTTAACCAACCATCATTGATTGATTGTTAACAGACGACAACTTTCCTTTTGTTGTTTTGTCTGTCGACATACCAAATGAGTTTAATTACCCGGGCTGCGCGCGTCTCGCGCGGCGCCCGGGTCTTAAACTACCGACGATTATTCTTTTTCGTCGTCGAGTATCATCCACAAATGGCACTTCCGGCGTTTCTGCGCAAGCGCTAACTATTTTTAACAACAGTGATGCGTGTTGTCACGTACGGGAAAATGTCGATTCATCTTGTGGCTTTTGAAGTCTGAACAAACAATATGTTAAGAGAAGTGTCTATGCGAATGTTTGCAAGTTCAACGGAGAGAAGAAAGCTTTTAACATGAGTAAACTTAATGGCAGATGGACTGCTTCAGGAGATTGCGAGTAGTCTCTAATTTTGGCGACGGATTTTGGGCCACGTGCGCGCGCGAAGTTGCGAGGAGACGCGACGCGAGGGGAGCGCCAAAAATTAGAGACTACAGACAAAGGGAGTTTGACCTTTCCCGGCCGAGTGATTCGGAAGTGTAAATCTCATATCAACAGCAAGAATGATGCCTGTTGTCACGTATTGGAAAACGTCGATTCACCTTGTGTCTTTGAAGTCTGAACAACTAATATGTTAAGAGAAGTGTCTATACGAATGTTTGCAAGTTCAACAGCGAGAAGAAAGCTTTTAACATGACCAAAATTTAACTCCAGATGGATTGCCGCCGTGTTCCCCGTATCGGGTGTCTGGAGAACTCAGACCTAGAAAACTCAGACCTCAGACCTAGAAAACTCAGCCCCCCCCCCGCCACCCCCCCCCCCAAGTCTGGAAAACTCAGACCCCCTCAAAACTATACAAATTTTCAAAGTCAAATAAACGTGGACAAAATAAATTATTGCCGTTCAGTGCGCTGAAATGTTACACCGTCTATTTATCGCAGATAACAAACACTTCACGTTATTATAATCGGCTCCGGAGCACGAGACCTAGAATACTCAGACCCCCCCTCCCACCCCCCCTCCCCCAAACTGGAAAACTCAGACCCCCTCACAACTATACAAATTTTCAAAGTGAAATAAACGTGGGCAAAATGAATTATCGCCGTTTATGAGGGGTTTGAGTTTTTACAGTTTGGGGGGTGGGTCTGAGTTTTCTAGGTCTTGTGCTTTGGAGCCGATTATAATAACATGAGACGACAAAGGAGAAGTGTTTGTAAACAGTTTCACTCTGCTAATTAATTTTCTACTCACATTTCACCGAGACGTACTCCATTAACGTTTATGCGAAAAAATCCTACATCGTTCGATAAGCGTTTCCTTTCTCAAACAATTATCCATCGAAGCGAAAACAAGTGTGCTTAGTTTTTTTTTTGGAATCAATACACTATTTTTATCACCTTGCAAAAGGATAAACCTCTGTGGCCTAAAGGTCACTGTTCTTGCCTGTGACACAGCTAACCCGGGTTTGATGTCTTTTAGCTTTTTTAGTGGTATATATCACGGGCTTTATTTTTCTGTTTCTCTTTTTCTTGTTCTTTTAGAAATATTTTTTACAAGTGTTATAATTACTGTTCTCAATGGTTGAGCTGTATTTTAGAGGAATAAATGTTGATAGGGGTCTAAAGAAATAGACTCCAACACAAGCTAAACACAATGCGTCCGATGTAAGAAAGACAGACTTCCCTCTATTCTTTTGTTTAGCACTAAGTTAGGGATACAATACTGTTTTTTACAAGCCAGGGTTTAGGCTAATTGTAGCCTCTTGTTACTTTATCATTACTTGACAACTGCTGTTCTCTGATTGGTTGTCTGTTTTGTGACAACACGTGACAACATTTTACAACGTGTGACAACCACCGTATATCATCAAGTCTTTTGTTTTCATTGTTTGAAAGTACACGCGTGGGGTTAAGGTGATGGTACACGCGCGGGTTATCATCCGTTCCCCTTTACATTGTGTCCGTGCAATCAGCGTGACGGTACACACGTGGGGTTAAGGTAATGGTACACGCGTGGGTTATCATCCGTTCCCCTTTGAGTCCGTGCAATCAGCGTGACGGTACACGCTTGGGGTTAAGGTAATGGAACACGCGTGGGGCTGTGTATTCATGACATCATCGAAGTTAATGTATCCCGCAGCAATTTAATGAGAAACCACAACAACAAAAAAGGGCCTAACCGTTCCCTACTACACTACTGTCCCAGATATCTACATAATGGGGGCAATCATTACTTACTTTATTAATTGTAAACTGCACAAGCAGTCTGGTCAAGTCCCCCGGCCAGTGATGTAAGTCGCCATGAGACTATGTGGTATGAGCGGTATATAAATAAACTTACCATTACCATTACCATTACCAATAATTAACAAATGGATATTTACAACGAAAAACAAAAGAAGCACACGGAAGATGATATTGATACTGGCATATGGAAAGAGCAGGTACGAGAAATAATGACTTAAATAAAGGTCAGAGAAAGCTTGTAAAGTTGAAGAAAAGAAATAATAAACATAAAGTAACGATAGAAAAACAGGAAAAAGAAAGAAGCGATGAATGAATTTATGAAATATAAAAAGGGAAAAGGAAATATATTGCAAAACAGGCCAACAAACAAAAAAGGAAACGAAGAAAAAGAAAAAAATAAAGAGAAAAGAAACTTAAACGAGTGAATGAATGAATGAACGAACGAACGAACGAACGAACGAACGGACGGACGAACGGACGAACGGACGAACGGACGGATGGATGGATGGATGGATGGATGGATGGATGGATGGATGAATGAATGAATGAATGGAAGGGTGGGTGTATGGAAGAATGAAGGTATGAATGTATTAAAGGAAAGAAGCGAGGCTAGAAGGAAGGAAGAAAGGAAGGATACATACACACACACACATGCACACACATACATACATACATACATACATACATACATACATAAACTTTTAATTATTTAAACTCGAATTTCAGAGTAGCCTGAAAGGCTAATGTCTTCGAGAACAAATGAAGAGAAAATATATTTACATACATAAAATTCTATTTACATACATAAAATAGATGTATTACATACATAAAAATATATTTACGTGCATAAAAAAAAGTATTAAGTATACCGTTAAATCTAAAAGGAGGTTGCTTCAAGGAGTCTTCTAAAACCAGATAAAGTAGACTCAGATCTTACATTATTAGATAGGGAGTTCCAGTTCTTAGATGCAAAGTAACGAAAAGAGTTAAGGCCATAAGTAGTAGTAACGGGTTTACATAGTGACATGTCTTTAAGATATTTAGGAAAACTGTCATAATTCAAGCATTTGTAGATAGTGATTAACATATTTTGTATCCTTCGGTTGTACAGAGTTGCTCCTTCTGATTCATGTAGTAGCCGCTTGTAAGTCGAAACTTTATCATTAAAAACAATACGTAGGGCGCGCTTATTAAGAGATTCTAATTTATCACAGTTTCTAGCACTACAAAAATGCCAGACCGTAGAGCAGTATAGAAAGTGAGGCAGAATGAAAGGAGGCAAAGTGATAGGATGTAACTAAAAAGTGAGAAACTTTTAAAAAGAGAGCGAGAAACACAACCCAAAGAATAAATGAAAGAGCGAAAAAAGGAAAGAACATAATAAATAATTACTAAAAAAGGAAAGAAAAGGAAGAATATGTAGCAACGAAAAACTACAAAAAGAAAAATAGAAACCAAGAACAAAAGAAAAACCAACGAAAGAACAAAATAAAGAATAACTGAATGAAAAAAGAAGATTAAACAAAATGAACGCAAAAAAGGAGAGAAAAAGTGAAAGGAACAAAGGAATGACTGAATGAATAAGCGAATGAATGAATGGAAGAAACAAAGGCAAACAAAAATAAAGAACCAAAAAATGTAAGAAAGAGGAAAGAAAAGAAAGAAAGAGAGATACATAGATAAAATGAAAAAACAGGAATAAAACAGAACAAAGAAAGAAAGAATGAATGAAAGACGAGAAGAAAAGAGAATGAATGAATGAATGAACGAATGAATGAATGAATGAATGAAAGTAACCAGCAAAGGACCACCAACGACAATCCTGCTTGTTTAGGTAGGATCTAAAAGAGATCTAATTAGCCAAAATATAAACCAGGATATTAAAAACAATAAAAGGAAACAGAACCAAAAAAGTGAGAAAGAAGAAAGAAGAGAAAGAGTGAGATTTACTGAAAAACGAATAAATAAATAAAACAATGAATGAAGTAAGAAAGGAAAGAATGAAATAAAGAATGATTGAATAAAAAGAGAAAGAAAAAGAAAATAACAGCAAGAAAATAGAAAAGAGAGAAAGAAGGAGGGGAAGAAAGAAAGAAAGAAAGAAAGAAAGAAAAAAGGCGTGAGTGAAGAAAGATACAAGAAACAGGAATGGCTATTTGAATGACGAAAAAAGTAGAGAAAATTGAAAGAATAAAGGGGTTGCGTAAACCTTAAACATAAATTAAGTTTAAGTACAACGGCGAATTCACCAACCGTTTTTGACGCATACCTTTACTCGCTTGGGAAATAAGCACCACTGAACAGAAAATAACGAAACAATGACTGAGACGAAGTTGTCGCTTGGAGGACATTTTGTTTCACAATGAATAGAAATTTGCCCTAATCAACAGTATAGGTGCTTTTCACGTTACGTCATCGCCGCCATGCTGGTGGACGAAGAAAATAGATCTCTCATTAGTTCCTTTTGTTAGTCCACCAGCATTTGTTCGTTTCGCCATTGTTATCTGTGTCTCCAGAGACTGGCTGCAAACCACCTATACGTCAATGTCCTACGTGGCCTTAATTTCAACACGGTTTTGCTCGTAGAAAGGAGACAAGCCCTGGGTTGGTAGAGGAGGAGTGCGTATTGTTTTGGCTTGATTTGAGACTCAGTGGTGTGGAGTGAGAAGTATGCAAATTTAATCCCCTCACTCTCAAAAAGATGGAAGCTTGAAATATCAATAACAAATTGACATCAACAGTTCAGGAATTACTGATAAATTCATTCAAGAAATGTTTGCCTTTTATTATTGCAAACTGAGTAATGACTTTTGTCTTTCTAATTTTTAAATCAAATTGTTTCTTTATCCCTGCACAATTTTTGATACTAACTTGGTTGCCGAGTTAATCAAGTTTACAATGGCCACGGTTATTATCTCAGCGACTTTTCTAATTTTGTATCCATTCTTCAGAAAAAAAAAGTTTAATTCTGAAAGATGCAAGGTTGAAAGCTGAAAAACCGGTTGTGTTCCAGAGATAATTAAACTGATTAATCCTTTCGAGTGTAGCATATAACCATACGTGCACGATTCCAGTTCTTAAGTCCGTAGCATGATTAACCACACTCAGAGAGGAATAAAAAAAAAAAAACTTAAACTGTTATGGATACTTCACAAATTAATGTGATCAAGTAAACTGAAGCCACTCTAAGGGCACTAAGGCCACAAGGTAGCGGGCATTATCCCTTAAATCTACCAAAGCAAAGATTGAGCCCAAGCATTAGCAGCCATGGACAGCTGTTTTTTTTTTTTTTGATAAAATTTATTTACACAACGGCCAAAGGGTCGTTGATAAAAAGAGCAAATACAATACAATATGACGACGAACGCAAAAAGAAAAGCACTAATTACAAAAGATCAAGCTCAAAATGACAATTGCATAATTAGTACACCAATTAAAGCAATCGAGGACATCACTAATTAAAGGACATCACTAATACATGTTAAAAGAAAAATTGCAGAAACCGCACAAGAATATGCCCTGAGAGAGGAAGGAGGATTACAACCTACAAATTAAAGACAATCTCGTTATCTGCATCGACAGAGCAAATAATATTATTAGTGGACCAAAAAAACCTAACTCTGTCAAAAGCATCACAGCGGATACGCAATTTGACATCTTTAATAATCATATCAATGATGGCGCGAGAATCTAAAACGTTATTTCGGAAAGTCGCTAGGTTTCGGGTTCGCCAAACAAAAACGAAGATCGAATCAACTAAATAGTGAAAGATAGGAAGAGTAGGGGAAGACGGAGCATCAGAGAGAGGAAAGAGAACAGAAGAAAAGGATAACACAAAAGGAGAGCCCCGAAGACGAGAAAGAAAGGGAACAAAATAATTCCAGACCCGGATCACTCTAGGACAGGAAACAAAACAGTGTTCAGAAGTTTCCTTGCGCGAGCACACAGCACAACGATCAGAACTAATATAGCCCCAGGATTTAAGAATGGACCTGACACGAACTGCATTATGCAAGAGAAGCCATAACACATCATTTTTGCGATTTTCAATTAACTGAAGGCGCGATTTGCGCCAAACCGAGGTCCACCGCTCTATGGGACGGCCCACAACAGACCTCCACAAGCCGGCACACCTAGGCGCAGCACGTGGGAAATCAAATAAAAGCAAATTTTCTTACAAGAAAGACCGTCAGGTAACGCACCATACTTATCAAATAGCTGCTGGAAAATGTTTAGATATCTACAGTAAAAAAGAGAAGGCTCCGATGAAGACGGAACCAGATTCGAAGCAAAAGCAAATCGCGCGTCAAGTCTTGCTAGGCGATTCCCGATAAAATAACGGGCCAGATAATGCCATTTGTGGCCACCAAAATTATCGCGGAGACTACAAAAACAAGACAGACGAAGACTAACACATTTAGAACGAAAGTCGACAACATTTAAGCCACCAAGTTCTATAGGTGCGCAGCAACGCTGCCGACTGACGCTCACCGTTTCACCTTTCCACACAAAAGACCATACGAGACGATGAAAACGATCACAAACCCAATTGGCAGGCGCGATAATTTTGGCCACGTGCCAAAACCTGCTAGCGCCAAGTACATTAACAATCATTGCACGGCCTGAAAAAGACAGCTCTGATCTCTGTTTCCATAAATTAAGAACGGTTCCTAGTTTGTCAAGCTTCGATTTCCAGTTATCAGACTCGACAGATACTAGGCCATTTGAAAAATAAACCCCTAAAATTTTCATTTTCGATACCCATTTAAACCGAAGGGAGAGGCGCCATTCGTTCTCCACCGCCCAAGCCACATAGCCTCTGACTTGGAGTTGAGCTTGGCGCCTGACCCTAGTTCATACTTATGTACAACACGCAAAAGACGACAGAGAGAAAGCTCGCTTTTAACAAAATTAGTGGCATCATTGGCGTACTGGGAGATTTTAAATTGAAGACCCCCAGCCTCGGGAAGCCGGAAACCCTCGATTTGCTTACATTTCCTGATTTGAGTTGACAAAACCTCCGATACCAAGACATAAAGAAGGGGAGACAGGGGACAACCCTGCCTCACTCCCCTCTCAAGGAAAACGGCGTTAGTGAGATTGCCATTACAGATAATACGTGAAAAGACATCATTATAAAAGAGACGCACCCAGCGACAAAAGGAAGGACCAAAACCCAATTTAGAAAGAGTGCGCATAAGAAAACCATGGTCAACGCGATCAAAAGCTTTTTCCTGGTCTAGCGTAACAAGAATGCCAGTTTCATCAGTTTTGTCAATCATATCGGGTGTATCACGGATTAACTGTAAGTTAGAATAAATCGATCTTCCCACTACGCCGCACGTTTGATCGTGATGAACAATAGAACTCATCACCGGTTTTAAACGCTCTGTGATTACCTTGGATGCCAGTTTATAATCTGTGTTTAGGAGAGATATTGGACGCCAATTTTTCGGCAATCGCCTATCATCCTTTTCGTACAGCAAGCGCAGTAGGACAGTTAGGACCCCCAAACGATAGTTTTCGTTAAGAACTAAAACGAGAATGTCGCCCAAATCATCCCAGAAAGACAGATAAAATTCAGGCGGGAAGACCATCAGACCCAGGCGATTTACCAGTCTGAAGGCCTTTCAGGGCAGAAAAAAGCTCATCTTTCGTTATTTCACCCTCACAGCTTTCGCGTTGAAGGTCCGTTAATGAAAATTCAAGGTCGTCAATTATTTCAGCTTGAATCTGTATGTCAAGACCATCTTTGGTGAAGAGATTTTTATAAAAGTCGACAAGAATCAGACTGTGACGTTTTCTCCCCACCATTTGAATCGAAGAGACAATCAAACGAATTCTTCTCAGCTCGCTTTTGCTCGAGCCAAAAGAAATACCGAGTTGGTTTTTCACCTTCCTCGATCCATTTGGCACGTGAGCGAATTTTCGCGCCCTCCGCCTCCCGTAATAGGAGGGACGAAAGGGCACTTTCGAGGTCTCTTATTTCCGAAGGTCACCTTTCCGAATGGTCACCTTGTGAAAAGGCATGCTTGGCCCAGATTAAACGTTTAGTCAAGCGATTACGTTCTAGATTGGCAATTTTACGCTTACGATAAGAAAAACCAATGCATGCGTTGCGGATAACAAGTTTTAAACTATCCCACCATTTCCCCAGAGAACAGAAATCAGCAATACGACCCTTGTGACTATTAATGAGCGCTGACAATTCACGCTTAAAGTCTACATCAGACAAAAGGGCAGTGTTAAATTTCCAAATACTGTTTCGAGGACCAGGACGATTATCAACAGACAGATTTAA
Source organism: Pachyseris speciosa (assembly GCA_016490735.1). Taxonomy (NCBI): domain Eukaryota; kingdom Metazoa; phylum Cnidaria; class Anthozoa; order Scleractinia; family Pachyseridae; genus Pachyseris; species Pachyseris speciosa. The sequence continues at coordinate 1,892,257 of JAEMWC010000001.1, read as the reverse complement.
AACAACAAAATCATTGTCCGAAAAAGGACATGGTAAAACTTTGTTTAAGCAAACGTATTTCACTAAACTTTGAGAAACCAAAAAACGATCAAGGCGCGATGCCTGAGAACTGTTAGCCCAAGTAAAGGAAATGCCACGAGGATTTTGCTTACGCCAAATGTCAACAAGTGAGCAATCAGACATGAAATTACGAAGAACACGTTTATCAGGCAGGCTATTTTCAGAGCAATGCAAGCGATCAAGAACATTATCAATACAATTAAAATCGCCAGCGATCAAACGAACAGGAGAAAGAAATCAAATGAAGAGTGATCCTCGCAGTTGTGAACGCAATTTGTGCAATTGCGAAAAGAAGCCTGAAAAAAAAATTCAGGACTTCAACGGGGTTTGAACCCGTGACCTCGCGATTACCGGTGCGATGCTCTAACCAACTGAACTATGAAGCCACTGACGTTGGGAGCAGGTCAGTTGTGGGTTCATATGTTCATATGTCTTTCACGGGACAATTGCATAAATTGCGTTCACAACTGCGAGGATCACTCTTCATTTGATTTCCTTTCCGCAGTTCATATATGATTCATTTCATATATCATTCACACTCATTTCTTTCACGGGACATATGAACCCACAATTGACCTGCTCCCAGCGTCAGTGGCTTTATAGCTCAGTTGGTTAGAGCATCGCACCGGTAATCGCGAGGTCACGGGTTCAAACCCCGTTGAAGTCCTGAATTTTTTTTTTCAGGCTTCTTTTCGCAATTGCATAAATTGCGTTCACAACTGCGTGGATCACTCTTCATTTGATTTCCTTTCCGCAGTTCATATATGATTCATTTCATATATCATTCACAGGAGAAAGAAAATAGGAATGTAATCCTTCGAAGAAGGCCCTGCGCTCAGAAACGGTATTTCGAGCGTAAATGTTTACAATATTAAATTTGTGTGACCCCAAAAGCACCAATGCACCAATAACTCTACCATCAGCATCAAAAACATATCGAGAAATCTTGCCCTGGAATCTAGGAGAGACAAGCAAGCCAACACCGGCCGACCGGCCACTCCCAAAAGACCAGAGACAATCACCAGACCATTTCCGCGCAATTTTATCAGCTTGTAATTAGCAAGAGACATGAGTCTCCTGTAATAAGACAATATCAAAATCAGCCCGAGACAATTTGTGTAACGCTAGATCCCATCTAGCAGGAGTAATTAACCCCCGAGCATTTAAGGTGGCAACTTTTAGCATTGGCGCTAATGGCGACCCCTCCTCCTCCTTCGTACTCTTACCCACTCAGACGCATCATCAGAGTCAGATTCAGAGTTATTGCTGTGATCTCGTTCACGGGTTCTTGATCTATGACGGCTATCATCCCTATAGTAATCCCGCTCGCGACGGCGATCGCGATCCCGATCGCGGTCCCGCGTCGAAGCACGGTCGTACTCACGGTCCCGGTGTCCATCGTGTTCACGATCATACCCACGGGACTCGCGTGGACGATCGCGAACCCGCTCACTGTCCAACGATGCATCGGCATTTTTTCGAGAGTTTCTTTTCCGATCTTCCTTCTGATCATCCTTCCTCTTTTCTTCTTCCTCCCTCCTGTCCTCTTGCTTCCTTTAAATAAATAAATAAACTTGTTACGTATATAGCGCAAAATTCATTAAAAATATATGATCTAATGCGCTTTAGAATTATTACAATCGATAAAAAATCATTAAAAATTAAATTAACTATGCTAAAAATGTAAAACTATATCTAAAGTGCTAATTATATTATAATTACAGAAATAAAAATCACATCACACAGAAATATAAAATCTAAACATTAATAAAATACGCTTGCCTAAAAAGATGCGTTTTGAGCTCTCTCTTAAATATGATTAGATTATTTATAGCCCTAAGGTTTGGCGGCAAGGCGTTCCATAAAACTGGAGCAGCAACTGAGAAGGCTCTATCGCCACTGGTCTTGGCCGATTTTACTGCGGGCCGGGCAAGAATATTATTATTATTATTTGATCTTAAATTATAATTAGAGTGTTTAAAAGATAAAAGGTTGCTAAGATAGGCTGGTGCAAGACCATGAAGAGCTTTAAAAATTGTTAAATTGAACTTAAAAATAATTCTAAATTTAACAGGCAACCAATGAAGCTCTATCATGACAGGTGTGATGTGCGCATAGCGCGGCGTGTTGGTCAGTAACCTGGCAGCTGCATTTTGTACACGTTGCAATTTATGAATATGTATAGCTGGCAGACCATATAATAGCGAGTTGCAATAGTCCATACGACTTATGACTAAAGCTTGTAGTAAAGTCTTTGCAGCTTCAAAAGGGAGGTATTTTCTGATACCCCTAATGTTGTACAATGAAAAGAAAGCTAACTGGCATGGCTTGTTTATGTGGTTGTGAAAATGGAGATTAGAGTCAAACCAGACACCTAAATTCCTAGCTTCAGTAACTGAAGGTATAGGCGTGTCACCAACTAAAAGACTATCAGTTCGGATTTTACTAAGTTGCTGGCGAGTTCTAATGAGCATGAACTCAGTCTTCTCTTCATTCAGCTTCAACTTATCTTCAACCATCCACGCCCTCACAGCCCTAATACACCGCTCCATAGCACACTTTGCCCCCATCTCACTTTCAAAACTGCCTGGCTTGAACGACAGGTAAAGTTGAGTGTCGTCTGCATATGCATGGACGTTTGGTAGATGGGTCTTAATAACTTCAAACAGCTTATTAGCATAGACAGAAAAAAGTAGCGGTCCTAGACATGACCCTTGAGGAACACCGAATGATAGGTGAGATCTGTCTGACAGTTCCCCGTTAACCGCAACACGCTGAGAGCGGCCAGACAAGTAGGAGGTGAACCACTTGAGAGCATCTCCTGTGACACCAAACGACGTCTCTAGGCGCCGCAGGAGAATGGTGTGGTCCTCCGTGTCAAACGCTACACTTAAATCAAGCAGTACGAGCAGAGACACGTGCTGGCGATTCATGTCAAGCAGGATGTCGTTAACTATTTTAAGCAGCGCCGTCTCAGTACTGTGTGATTTCCTATAAGCCGACTGCAATACAGGAAATAGTTCGTTATCCGTAACGTGGGTGTACACCTGGTCAAATACTGCCCTCTCGGTAATCTTGGATACAAATGATAGATTACTGACTGGTCGCAAGTTTTTGTGAGCAGAGTCCTTGGCTCCCTTTTTTAGCAAAGGGTTTACGATCGCTTCCTTCCACTCGGAAGGGAAGTGTGCAGTAGACAGAGATGCATTTACCATTTTCGTGATAACAGGCAGTAAAACCTCCAATGAGTCACAGACCAGATTAGTCGGCAATGGATCCAATAAGCACGACTTTTTGGCAGAGTTCTTAATAAGGTCACACACATTGCTCTCGCTCAGGGTATCAAAAGAGCGCAGCGTTCGATCTGTGACATCTGTAGCTAACTTGTCCGGTGGCACTAGACTGCGATCTGAAGAGCTAAGACAAATCGAGTCAATGTCTCGTCGAATGTGGTCTATCTTGCGCACAAAGAATTTGCCAATGTCATTTGCCAACACAGTCTTGTCAAGATGACCAGGAAAGCGCAGCACATTATGTGTATCAAGCAGCTTTTTGGCCGCGCTAAAGAGCTTTTTCTGATCGATGCTATTATCTTCTATGAACTTAGAGCAGAAGTCTTGCCTTGATTTATTCATGAGGTTAGTAACATAGTTTCTCTTCTTCTTGTAGTCAGCAAAATCTGATAGCAACTTTGTTCTTCTCCACTTCCTTTCAGCCTTCCTACGTGAGCGCTTAGCCTTATCAATGGCGTCGCTATACCAGGGTACTAGAGGACTACTGACCCTAGTACGAGTCCTTAGTGGAGCATGCTTATCGAGGATCGTGGAAAGAGTGGTGTTATACTCTTTAGCGTATGCCTTTAATTCATCAGCAGTAGTTGGATCGTCCGCTGCATATAGCGCAGTAGACCGCATCACAGGGATCTATCTTCGGCGTGCTGAAATTTACTGCTGGAGGTAACCTATCTGCCAGCAACTATGGATCCTTCCGGGGAGGAGTCATTACTGGCAGGGAAGTCATCACCAATAGCAACTCTGAGCGTGGCTATCGTGATGATGAAATTCTTGTGTCCGGGTCAATCACAGTAAGTAATCCTGCGTCAAGATACTCAGTACGACTGGTGTATGATCCTTTTGGATTAAGTTCAGTGAAGCAGTTTTGCCTGTCGGCTAACCTTAGCCAGTCATCTATCGGTGGGCGTCAGGGGAGCAATGCATGCACAATTATAGCATCATTGGTAGGCTGTCACTTCATAAAGAGAAGTCTCCCAGAGTTAACCTCAAGTACCTTACCAAGTCAGTGGTTTGAAGTTGTGGTTGATGCAATGGTGGAGGGAAATTCTCTTCACGACATCCTATTTGATGGGGAAGCAAGAAACCTTGACATAGAAGATGCTGTGGAGAGCTGTGGAAATGACTTACATATTTCCAGCTATGACGAAGCTATTGGGTTCGATTTGCGGTCTGGGGATGTCTCACTGTTGGTGACAACATTGCAAACAAGAGCCAGCCGTCTCTGGTTTTCGAAGTAATGCACTGTTATTCTGGGAGACGGGAGCCATTGCCATTGGAGACTCTCATTCGCATGGACAGTATGGAGCAATAATTGCCTATGTGTCTGCAGGCCAGAGCAGCAGTAATGATGTTGTGACTTGGCTTTCCAAGATGTTGTATAAATACTTTAATGGATCTTTAGGCTTATGCACCCTTACTTTTGTTATGTATGATTGTGTGTAAATACATCATCAAACCTGTATGTTCAGTTATTATGTGATCGACACAGTGTCACCCATGTCATGTTGTGGTACACTGAATTACACATAAAAAGGAAGAATTTTAAGGGTTTGCAAGGAGAGCTTTGGTCAGCTAGAATTGCACAGATCCCAGGTACAGTTCACTATTTTAGTGATTGGTAACTGAGCCAAACAGTTTCTCCTCAATCTAAAACAAAATTTTGGATAGTGATTAGGGCTTGGAGACACTTTTGTGCTTCTTTGATTATGTTTTACATGGTGACCTGTATGTTAACCTGTGGAATGTGACCCGTACTTTATACCCGCCGGTTTTGTTTAGGGTAGTTTAGGTTTCTTTGTGCTCTGTGTTGCTTTCATGCTTAAATTTCATGGGAACCTGCTCATAGATGAATCAGTTTGTTGCTCTATACAACTCAGTACAACTATTACGTTGTTGTGCCAGTGAACTTAATGAACCCATTCCTACAAATGTCTTTATGAAAAGAGCATATTCAGGCAAGCAAAATTTTACATTTCAACACAAAAACATCAGAGTAAAGTAATTTATCTGGTGAAAATGTTAAATATCAGTTTTATTGTGAGCAGTAACTGTATAAATGAAATAATTAAATCAAAATAAGTATGAGGAAATGCAAAAAAAAAAAAAACAAAACATTATTAGTTGTATTCAGTGCCACCCAGCAGGCCATTTCATTCAATTAGATGACTTAACTTGTTTGTTAGTGTCTTTAGCACTGAAGTGCTACAATGTAGTTGTGAGTTGAGAATTAGAGATTGGCCATTAATTGTTTTTCTTTTTGTTACAGCGCACATGTTTTTTTGTCAATTAGGTATTACCAGTTTCTTTTGCATTGTCAGTTTAATTCAGGGGAAATCAGTAAAAGTAGTATGACATTTTGAACAATCAACATGATAAAATCATATTTGTATTACATTACCATTTGTCCACAATTAAATATTTAGAAATGACCTAAAACCTGAGCATTGCTTTCTAATTCAAGGGAACACACGGTATGTTTTGGTAGAGAACTACTTCTTAAAGGATTTTGTTTTGCATTGTGTGATTCCAGAAAATATCCATACATTTCGCCCAAGAAGGCCATTGAGGGGGGCTCTCAATAAAGCCAAATCTGTTGTTAAGGAAAACCAACAAGAAAATGAAAGGACAAGTTAAACCAGAATAACAAGAGATGTGGGGTGGGGTGCTCAAACAAAAGAAAACTCTTTCGAACACCTTTCATAATAGAAAACTCTTTGTTGGTAAGAATATGGATATTTCATGGAGAAAAAATATCTTTTTTAGCAACACTAAAAGTTTTGAGATTATCTCTCATTGACTGATCAGCATCAACAACTTTACCAGATGTGGCCAACTCCTTCTCAAATTTTCCTCGAAAGAACTCCTTAGTTCTGGTATTGCATAATTGCTTTTGCATAGTTTGTGAAGCACATCACTGTATACCTTGTCAGTGACAGAACTGTGATATTGACTTGATGCTCCACACTTCTCTAGTGACCATTTAAAAGATTTGGATAATTGCTCATCATTGTAAACATTGAAGTGAACAACTTTTAACAAACTGTTTTTATGTTTCTTCAATCTTCGCTCATTGACATACTCTCTGATGTTTCAATCTGCTTCTCGTACAAGATTCAGGAAATATTTCTTCACAAAAGTCAAATTACCTTCATCAAGCAGCTTAAGAGCATTTGGAAGATGGCTTTTGTCAGTTTCTTTCAGTTTCACAGGAAGATCTAGCTCCATTTACATTTGACGTCTGCTGCCAGGTTTGATCTTTGTTTTGCCGGTTTTTTCTCCTAAGTTGTATCATTTGGCAGAGTGCTGCCCCAGAGATTCTGTATAAACTGACATCATCCTCCGGTGTGATGTTCTGTTGGACATCGAGTGGTTGAGAAACACTATAGGACTCTAGTAGTATAGGGGTTGGGGGTACGAGACCATTTTTGAGAAAATGTTCTCGAACCAAACCCAACCCCTATCCTACTTTCCATTTGATGGTAATCTATATGTTTTCCAATTTTTGGCAATTTATATATATTTAAATCTTTTTTCTACAAAATGGTCTCATATTTTTGTAATGATCGGATGATATCAAAATTCAATGATTTTTCCCGGAAAACCAGCAAGTATGAAATTCTCGGAAAAACAGGAAATGAGTCATCACCTATAGCTATTATTCTAAGTCACGAGACGGTCGCATGATCTCTAACTGGCACTGCTGTGCCGTGACGTCATCAAATGGTACCAACACATTTTCCAATTTATGAAATCTATATTTTTTTAATTTGATGGCAATCTATATTAAAATTCCCGGAAAACCACCAAGTGTGACATTCTCGGAAAACAGGAAATGATTCATCTCTGACCGGTACTACTGTGCGGTGACGTCATCAGATGGTTTATAATTATATTCTCATATAATAGTATAGAATGAGTTGTAATTCAGTAATTCGCAATGAATTAATGAATATGGAAGAGTATACTTGTCCTTTTTGTGATCAGCAATTGGCAGAAGTTGTTAGTAGTGTGGTAGCGTCATGCTGTAGTAATCAGAAAATGTTTAACGATGATGGTAAAAATGTTTGTCTAAATTGTGGTTCAGTTAATGGTTATGATTATGTTAAAGAGTATGTTGACTTTTATGAGAATATGTATAGGATACGACGGAAATCGGTATATCATCGGAAGTACCATATTGAAAATATGATAAATGGCATATGCCGTGAGAATGGATTTCAAATTTCTCCAAAAGACAGTGGTAAAATATTAAAAATATTCGAAGAGATAGACACAGTCCTTCCTTTAGTGAATGAGAATCGTAAAAGGATGATAAGTACGAAATTTGTCCTTAAGCAAATATTTTTAATGCTTGGTCTTCCTTTCGAGAATATAACTATTACTAATTCAAAAAAGACGCTTGAATTTTATAATCGTTATTGGGTTGAAATTTTATTGTTGAGATTTGATGTGATTATTAGTATTATTAGAAAGTGAATTTTTCATCGTATTTTAGTACGTACTTATCGACAATAGGACTGTTGTCCGTCACATAATCATCGATGTTCTTCATTGTGATATGGATGCTGGACTCATCGAAATTACCGCTTCTCATCGTGTCTTTTAAGGTATTGAGTAGATGTTGATAGCTTTGATAAGCATATGTACAATTTGTATTTTGAGGTCGAGGTTTTTTTGCTTCATCCACCCTTGTATCAAAAGTGCTGCTGTACTGATGGCTACCAAACTAACACCACCAGTTGCTATGCTTGTGGCGAGACCCCCGGTTGCGAAGATGATAGACAATGAGTTCCCCAGTAATTTCCATTTTTTGAACTGTTTCACCGCCTGTTTGTGAGCCCAACACTTTCTGTGATATGTGTAGTAATAGGCTTTTAATTCATTAATCTGGTCTTCAGTTAATTCACCTGAAATATGGTTCCAGTTGAATATGCTTTTTCGATTATCTGAGTAGTATAGTGTTTGGGGGTACGAAATCAATTGATCTCGTTTTCCCCAAACACTATTCGCCTTCTGGTCTCGTATTCTGGAATATATAGTTATTTAATTTGATGGAATATATAGTTATTTAATTTGATGGAATATATAGTTATTTAATTTGATGGAATATATAGTTGTTCAATCTGATGGAACCAAGGTCTGCACACTTCATCTATAGTTTATTAAAATGCGTGACATTCTCGGAAAAACAGGAAATGAGTCATCGCCTATAGCTATTATTTCTCACGTGGAACCATCCGATGGTAGTTTATTAAAAATGCGTGACTTTCTCGGAAAAATCACCAAGCGTGACATTCTCGGAAAAACAGGAAATGAGTCATCACCTATTGTTTCATATCACGAGACGGTCGTATGATTTCTTACGCGTAAGAAACACATTCGCCCTTTTCTACAACACGGATAAGGAAAGGAACTGAACTTTTTAGATTTTATAATGTCCATATGCACAGCTTGTCACGCCATTATCATGAATATACCGCTTGTCGTCAAAGCAGCTGAGTGATACTTTATTTATCTCATAACTTCCAAGTTGATGGTTCTGACTTCTGATTGTTTTCATTCTATGATGCAACTGTTTGTTATTGAATAGAGTGTCTTTATAATTTTCATGCTTGATTTCATTTTTGATTGTGTTCTTTTTTATTCCTTTTGCTGTTTTTCCTCCTTTCTGATCATCTTTAATATAGCTATACATCTTCGATCTCAGTCCTACGAATTCACATATTGGGACTCCAGCAGCCTCATCTTTCATCTTACCAATCACTTTCTTATTGGTCTTATCGGAGAATGGCGAGCTTTCAGGATAGTCACTGTTATCGAATTTATCTTTATCATTCCAGAAATTCCTATATACATCTTGGGTTTCAATTTCATAGGTCAGTGAGTCTGTGTCTGTGAATAGTAATTTGGCCTTATTACCATACTTTTGTTTAATGTAGTTGTAATGGAAATCGTACATCAATGTCTTACTAAGGTCTAGAATACACATCCCCACGTATGCCGGCCTGTTCAGGGTGAGTGTTTCTTTTATCTTATGAACAGCTACTAGATTTTCATCGAAGATTTTACTGCTAACATAAGTGGGTTTACTAGCTAATTTCAATAGCTTCTTCTCATCAGTCACCAATCTGACGTCTACTCGCTTTCTGAGGTTTTCCATCGTTTTTCCAAATACACTGTTATTCATCAGCTTGAAAAAGTCTTTCTCAAAGGCATTTTTTGCGCTAGTTCTTTTCTGAGTGTTGAAGTCGATGTACTGTCTGAGCCACGCGGACTGATTGAACTCTAATACTCGATGGACTTTAGTTATTTTCAAACCGAGATCAGTATATAATTGGAGGTTCCTATAATGGAGCACGTATTTTTCTTTGTTGCTTAATGTTGGTATCAGTTTATGTACCAGACCAGTTGATATATTGTATTTCTTTGCTATGTTTTTACAATAATCTGATAGCATGTCCCCAGTCACTTTAATCTTTTCCGGTCCAAGTGGGTAGTCATTATGTAGATCATGTAACTCTTGGGGGTATTCAAGGTCAACTTCAAGTATCAAACCTTTGTTGCCATCTTCTTTATACTTAGCTAGGTCTATTTTATCAATCTGTTTTTGTGTCAACCATTTGAAACCACCGGTTGGTAAATATTGACTCATAGCCCAACCATACAAATTATTAGCATCAAGATACATGATGTACTTTGAGGGCGCCTTCTCGTCATACTCTTTCATGTATTTATTGTTTGCTTTTCCGTATCTGTTGGCTATATAACTGATACCACCACGTAGGCCCTTTTCAATGAATTGAAACATATCAATATCAACCATAAGCTCTAGTTTAATGTCAGTCATTTTCAGCATGGCATCCCAAGATAAACCAGGAGATGTGAAATAGTGACACGGGTCCAGTTTATAGTACTCAAGGCATGTTTTTCTGAAGTTTTCAAATACATCAGCCAGTAGGAGTACATCTGTTTTAAGGTACAGGTCATGATAATCGCCCATGTTTTTCAAAGAGAATGTTTCCCACACTGTCTGAGCATGTGTATAGTCTTCATCTGATATATGCTCATCACTCAATATACTGTAAAATTCTTCTTTTGAGGGCAGCTTCTGATTGAATTGATCGAAACTGTCCATGAAGTCGTATGGATAAACACCTTTCTGTGCCACCAGATTAAGATCATTTCCCTTGAACTCTTGTGAGGTGTATTTTAAGGCTTCTTTTGGTAGATTGCCTACAAGTTTTTCCAAACTGGAGCTCATGAACTGGAAACTATCAATGAAGGTCAAGTGGTTGCCAAGCATGAAAGCCATATACTTCTCCATGTTATTTGGGATATTCATTTGACAGTCTTCACCTTTCTTGTTTTTGTAAGTGTGCTTCTTAACAATGGCTCCAATCTCCTGCATAATAAAATGACTATCATAGCCTCTCAGATTGTGGAATATAACAGGTATTTTTATTTCTTCTGGGTTCACTCTGAGTTTCAGATTACAATCTTGGTGAGCAGAACCTCTGTATTTACCAGTAATGTGACAATGATCTCGGACTCTAATATCCTTTTCAGTATACTTCTTATCACAGATGTGACACATTTCAGCTTTTTGGAATTCTTTTTCATCATCTTTAGTCATTTTCAATGGTTTGTTAAAATTGTTTTTTTCACAACATTCTTGCAATATTTGACCTCCTCCAGCATAGCTTCCATAAATTTGTACACAGCCTTTTCACCCCTGTATATTGCTGCTGGTTTGCTGTATTTATCATCATAACAACAAACCACTTTATAGCCGTAGCCACAGTCAGTATGCTTCTGATAAGCCTCTGTATATGATTTATCACTGTTGGGTTGGCAACCGTGTATTTTTTCAGTGATGGCCTCAAAATCAGCATAGATCACAAATGGTACCTGCTGTTGTTTATGAAAGTTGTTGAATTTCAGTATGTTGTTATCTTTGTTTGGCATTTTTATTGCCTGTGTGCCATTTACTTGCATGCAGTTGTCCTTGTGATCATCCAACACCCTTTCAGAGCTGAAGCATTGAAGACAGTGCATACAAAACTGTTTTCTTTCTTTGTGCTTTGTTTGATTGTACATGAACTTATTGAAATCTTTGATTAGCACATAATGCTTGTTTTCATTTTCAGTTATTAGAAGCAGATTCAAGCAGTCTGCATATTTCTCTTTTGATACATATATTGGATAAGGTTGTTTCTCCTCATAACCGAATACATTGATGTTGATCTCATTTTGTTTTTCAATCTTATTGTAATGTTTGGTAGTCACTGGAAATTCAATCCCTGTATAATCCAATTTTTCAATGTATTGCTTGTCTGATTTTTTAACCCTCTGTGGGTATTTCTCTTGTGGGTTCAGGTGTCTGATGTGGCACCATCGGAAGCATTCATTATCCTCATTTTTCAAGTTAATTAAACCCTTCGCACTGTTTCTAAGTTCATTTGGTAGTTTTATGTATGAGGAGCCTCTCATTGGCGCATATTTCACAACATTGAGGTAATGGATGTCAACAGATTCAATTGTCCAACCTGAACCTTCAGATACCCAAACTGCAATCTTATTCATTATTTGGTCTTTTGACAACTGCAGTGATTCAGTTACTTCCAGATTATTCACAATTGTTTGAGCTGCACTGTTGAAATATGCTGTTTTAAACTCTAATTGTCCATCAGTCATTTTTACAAATGTTACCTTTAGCGTTTCAACGAATTTCAGTCCTTTCATTTCATTCAACGATTTTATAATATTATATGCAACAGCCTTTCTTGTGTTTTGCAGTTGCGCAAGCGGGTCTTTGTTATTTTTTATACTTTTAGAGCTTTCTCTGTTTGCTCTATTTTTGTTCTGGGTGTTGGAACCGGCACAGGCTTTTTGGCTCTTGGGGCGGGAATTGGTCTCTTTTTCAATTGTTCTATTTCTTCCAACCATTCAGCAGGTGGGGCTGGAAGTCTTTTCCTCTCAAAATAATCAACCAATTCTTTCACAGTTGGTCTTTTCGTCCTTGGTGCAGGAATTGGTCTTGTTCTTGGTTTAGGTTTTGTGTCATCAACTATAATAACTTTAGGCTTTTTCTGGTGCTTCAACAACAACTCGATTAGCTTAGATTTGCTCAATTTTTTGAGACTTTTCTTGTCCATATTACTACTAGTTTCGATAATTTTTTCCATTTATAATATATCTATAGTTATTATTTCTTTAAAACATTTCCGTCTTCGTTTAAATATGGTTGAGAATTCAATTGATCCAATTACTGGATCCTTTTGAATTGTAATTATTGAAGAATATTTTTTTGATGTTTTTTTGTTTTAATATGACACGATTTTCCTGCCATTGTGTAGTTACGTCCTGTCTTACATATGTTACAGTACCATTCTTTATTTAGCATATAGGTAGTCTTGTGTTTTTTTCTTTCCTCATCACTGAGAACTCTAGGCCTTCCCCGACCTCTCTTAACATTTTTATTTTCCATATATAATCTATATATTTTTATTTTTATATCAATTTAATTTTCTTTTAAATATCTTTCTCTTCTTGATAAGTATAATTTGCTCTCTTCCAAGTGTTTAGTTATTTCATGAATCAAGTCTTCAAAACTATTGCTCATGATGTAACGGCATTTGTTTTTCTCATACATTAGCTTCATATCAGACTGTTTGTCTGACACTTTATACACACCTGTTGGGCTTTTAAATTCAAGACAAAGAGCATTGTATTTTCTAGTGGGATTCATTAGCATTAAATCACACTGTCCAGCCATATATCCTTTCTTATAACTTCTGATTCGCATGTTTGAGCTTATTTGATTTTCACCTAATCCCGCCACCATTAATGCACCTTCATATTTCTTTCTGATGAATGACACAATCTTGTAGTGCAGATCATCTTCACTTTCAATCATCAGCATGTTATTATTTCTGTCATTGAACTGCTTGTAATATCCCTGTTTCCTGATTGATGGCAATACTTTTGATGTAACCCAATGTTTGAATTTTACAGCTTCTTGTTTTTTAGAAGATAATATTAGTGAATAAAGTCCTGATTCATTTATAAAAAAACATTTGAAAGTTTTTTCAATGGTCTCAGCACGAGGTAACGTTTCGTTACATCGTGAATCAGTGGCCTCAGCACGAGGTAACGTTTTGTTACATCGTGAATCAGTGGCCTCATCACGAGGGACCATTTTTGTCCCCCGTGAATTTATGCTGATTTTGTGGTCTCTTAAGATTCTATCATCAGATAAAACATGATCCTTGATTGCTTTTTGTGGATTTTTATAGTCGAGAATAATAGCTATGTCTCTTCCTCTGAACCAAACGTCATTTTTATCATCAAGATAACAATCTATTGATACATCCAATTCTTTATTATTGTAGGAATATTTTTGCATTTGTATATTATAGTAATTTATTTTTTAATTCATTTTCGACCTGTGTTTAAATATAGTCAGGAATAATCATATTCTTGGCTACATAATAGCAAATAACAGATATACTGTAGGGTCTACTCACATATATGTTAGATAATTTTCTCTTTATAATATGTCTTTTAAATCCTTGAACGGTATCCAACTGTTAAATTCGTCACTGTAACCCTTCCACTTCACCAATGCTTGTTTTTTCTTATAGTCTCTGCGAATGACTTTATCAATACGGAATACATCCTGTCTGGCTTTCAATAATTCAGCTTCATAAAAACTCCCTTCAATATCTTCATCGTTGAGATCTTTTAGTTTGTAAGTGATTGGATTAGTGTATTGGATTTTATCAACTGTAAACACTTCCTCAGTCCAATTTGGTGTATAGCCCTTGTCGAACACATTCCGTTTATACTTAGATATTCGGACCTTATCACCTATTTTAAATTTTGGTTTCTGTTTTAATGGCTCCATATCACCATATAGATTAAAGTAAACAGTTCCTTCATTCTTTTTCTTTGAAGCTTCTGTAGGTGTCATCTTTATGCTTGAATGTTTGGTATTATTATACTGTTTCACTAATTTTGGTAACATGCCTAAATACTGTGTATTACCTTGAACAGTGAACTGCTTCCACATTTTGGACTTCATTGTCCTATTCCATCTTTCAACTACTGATGACTTCTCTTCATTCTCAGTTGAGTACATCTGTACACTATGTTTCTCTAACAAGTCCTTCAAGTGTTTGTTGTAAAACTCTTTTCCCTTGTCGACCCATAAATACTGTGGTTTTCTGCCTTCCTTGAATATTGATTTGAATGCTTCAGTGACAGATTCACCTTTCTTATCCTTCAATGGGACAATCCAACCATATTTGCTGAAGACATCAATGACCATAAGAAGATATCGATAACCTTTATTCCATTTACTGAACTGTTGCATTTCAACTAGATCACTTGCCCATATTTTATCAATTTTATTTACAATCACACGCCGCCGAGTGAAATTTCGTTTTATGGGTGCATGTAATTCATCAGCTAGTTTTTCTTGCCAGTTTTCTTCACTCGACGGCTTTTTCCGTTTTTTGAAAAAACCAAGACCAAGTTTCTGTTTTTTGTCAATTAAGAATCTGGCTGTTTGACCCCATTTTGGCATCTCACCATATGGTATTTGATCTAGTGACTCGACCATTGTTCTATCACAATCGCCTTTATTTTTTCCCATATCATAACAAATATCATGGTAAGCTGCTATTTCATCCACTTTGTTATAAGGTTGTACATTCCATTTCAAGACCTCACCAGTATTTGGATCATATTCCAACTGCTCATGCAATGGATTGTAAGGCCCCATATATTTATATTTACTTGGTGTCCAGCCAGCTTTGGGTTTTGGTATTTTTCCAATTAATTTATGAATGTCAATAGCACCGCCCATTTTATTGATTTTAGCTACCCATTTTTGTATATCTTCTGGTTTTGCATACATGATATCTCCAAGCAATGAGCCACCACGTGTATAATCAACTCCAGCAATATCTGTTTTATACATTTTTTTCTTGTCAGAGCGTTTGGGTCTAATAGCAGTGCTCAATTGCATTAAGCCTTCTTTACCAACCTTTGTGATTGCAGGCTTTGCGAGGGAAAGTCCTTTGTCAATTAATTTCTTTTGCAGCTTTGGATTTCTCATTGCTTCTGATGCATAATATCTACCCATTTTAACACCCTTCTTCGCTAAATAAGGGACTCCATGTTCCAAGAATCCTGTTAGTGCCATATCAGCAGCTGAATCTAGTATGCCCGCCCCTTCAGACGGGCCAATCAGTTTCCCCGATTTCTGACAAATTTAGTCTTTGTGATTCCACATTCAGCACAAGTACATTTCATCACAGTTCGACCATTTTTAGTCTTCTGATATCTTTCACTTCCTGGTACACATTCAGTGACTTTCTTCTGTTTCACACAATATGATTTTACCATTATACATATTGGTTAGATATTTTCTTTAAAAACTTGTTTCACTTCACATATTATTATAACATCTTCGCCGAATTGGTTCTTGAGTACTATCATTATCTTGTCATTACGAACTACAACAGGTGTTCCAACAACTTGCACAATAATTGTTTCCATATAATTCAGTTAGATATTCTTGAAATAATTTATGATAAACCTGTGATTGACTCTTGTGTCTGTTGGATCAAATTCAGCATTATGTATTGTGTTCAGAATCGATTTACCATTCTGTCTCTCAAGAAGATAGTACAAACACCAATATCCACATAATACTGATTCCCTTTCTTGTATCTCATCACCAGAGTATTCAAGTTGTTTACCGCTTGCAGCCATATACATTTGAACTTCTGTTGGCATCATTAAACCGAAAGAGTCAAAGTATTCACAGTATTTATCATTTTTGAAATTCCTATAACATACCCAGTGAGTACCAGGTCCAATCTGACTGTCGAGATTGACTATCCCACATTCATTCTTTTTTATTTGTCTCGGCATATTGTCTCTTGAAAATACTCCTCTAAAATGTTTTATTCCAAGTTGTTTAACCCAATTGATTAAATCGAAGTTGGATAAGGGTTTGTTTACAAAATGGTTCCCAGAATTGGGATTGAATTGAATGGACTGTCTTTGCCTAACAGAAGCCCTTTTCCCTTTTTTTGTCTTTTTTTTTTCATTCCATAACCGATTGGAACGTGAACATCTAATGACCGTCTTGGACGGCTGCTTTCAACATGCAAACCTTTTCCAAATAATCCTTTGACAGCATCGATAGCAAGAGGAATACCAATGCTTGCAAGAATTGATGCAATCCCCCGTCCAGTCTGCGCTTTTGTGGGTCTGATAACAACATCACCACCAGACTGCAATTTGCTCATTATCTGTGATAGCTGTCCTTTTGTGAGCAAGTTACCTAAGCTCAGTAATTGAGGCAGATTATTATTAGGAATCATAAAACCACCTGTTTGTCCACTTCCTTTCTTGCTGCCAAATAATTTGTCAATACCAAGACTACCAAGTTGACTTATTGCACCTGTAGCCAACGCTGGGATAGCTTTTGATGCAGCTCTGGTAGCATGAGGCAGAAGTTTAGTTCCAAGTGAAAAAAGACTGGACCAAAGAGAGCCTCCTTCTACAACTGCTTTTCTGATTTGATTTTTTGATATTTTGATGTCTGAACCTTTTCCTGATCTACTTGATTTAATCAGTTTGTTGATTTGTGTCTTAGTCAACATTAGTTGATCATTTCCAGACAATTCACTATGTGTCAACCTGATTGTTACAGGCGAATTTGTTGCATAAGCTTTTGCTAGCTTTTGTTTCTGACCCTGTGAAAGTTTCACTCCATGAGGATGATAAGTAGTCATATAATATATGTTTATACTAAATTGTATTTAATACAAACAATTATTTAATTTAATTTATTTAATTTATTTAATTATTTCCAATTAATTATTTAATTTACATTGATCTCAGAATTAATTTTCCATCAGTCTTTCTCATCTCAATATCCTGTTCATAGAGGACCAATGCATACACACTATAATCAGCATTTGTTACAGCGCTCAAAGTGTATTTGAAAGTCAGTTTGGTCATTCCATCTTTGATATCCTGTTTCTGTTTTGTCAGATCGAAATAAATAAATGGAAAGATTGTACCAAAGTTTCCTCTTGTGAGAAGGGTACTGTCACTGAAATCATTAACCGCGTGAACATATTTTAAAACATCTCTGAACACTCTTGTTGGTTCTGTTGATGGTTTATAATGGACCTCCGGATAATCATTAGCGTTGCCAACCTCAAGATAACAATCAGTCAAAGTTCGGGCATTTGCAACTGAAAAGGTGTTATACAAGAATTTATTGGCTGTCTGAGATGCATCATTGGCATCATTGATGATGAATACAAAGACATGCCTGGGTTTGTTTATTCCTGTGGAAATACGGAAATTGGCAGTCTGTTGTCTTGTTGAATTACCTCTCTCAACCATTTCTCTCATGTAAGTCCACTTTCTGTTGTCAAGATACTTGCTCATGTATAAGGACTTTCCCATAGAATTAAAAACAATGCGAGGAACTATTAGCTGGAATTTAATTAGTACCACACGACAATCATCGGCAGCTTGCCAAACAAGATTGTCATCACTCTCAAGTGTTATGTTGATCTCAACTTTTGAGTTAGGCATGAGTTCATCCCAAAAGCTCTTGAAAAAACCGTATCTGTTCAATGCAATCTCTACATTTACTACACCAGCACCATTCAACAGTGCTTTGCGAGCTGCGAAACCTTTGTTATAATTAGCCACCTGGGCAACTCTGTCTTCAGCATTCCTGTTGGTGTCAAGATAGAAGAACTCATTGGTTCCCTGACTTTCAGTATAACCATGTGAATACTCAAGCAATGACTTAATATTTGTGGCTTGGTTTGCATCACGGCATTCATAAACATCAATACCATTCATTTTTACATTAATGGTGTTAATAAGAGCGTGAACTGAATTAACGATACCATTTCGATCTCCTGCAGCAATGTCAGCTCCATCTGCAAGCTTCTTTTCTTTGAAAGTAACATTGAAACAGGCATTATACCAGTCAAATGGTGTAGTCTCTCCACTGTTATCAACAACGAAACGGTAACCTGTTTTCCTCTGATGAGCATTGTTTGCTACTACAGTATTAAGTGCTGTCTCTAGTTCGAACACTACATCTTCATATCTTTCGATATATTTTGAGTCACGATAGTTTGACATATATTATTGTGTTAGATAAAAGTTATTTTATTTTACGTGGTCGACCTCTCTTTCTTTTGATTGAACCACCAGTCTGGCTCACACTCTCAGTTCCACTCTTGTTTCCACTTTTTCTCTTTTTCAAAAGTTCTATGATTTTGTCGCCAGCTTTTTTGCCAGCATGTTCACCAATTGTTGTTGCTGCTTTTTTTCCAGCTGTTTTGATAATGTCAGTCACAATACCTTCACCATGTTGTTCATATTTTTTAAACTCAAACCGTTTCATATACTATTAGGTTTTATAATTCCACACCTCTCAAGAATAACTCAATATACCAATCTATCCCATTTAAATCAACTGGAGCTCTAGACGAGTCTGTGACATAAAAGCGTATTGAGCTGATTGTATGTGTTGAGACAGGATTCCATGAAAGAAAACGAGGTTTGTAAGTGAAAGGTAAACTTCTAACGAGATCTGTGACTGGTATAACTGCGATTGTATTTGTGCTATTTCCGTCAACAATGCTATCTATCACCATATCACAATTGATATAAATTTCATCTACTCCTCTTGTAATGTCAGGTAGATTTGTTCCATATTCTGTGGCTGAAACTAATTTTGAATCGAAACCGATAAGTTTTCTGAAATCAAGATTTCTCAGATCCACTCGATAGTTTTCATCAAGTTCAATCAAAATGCGGTATGTTGACAAAACGAAATACATGTTAATACCATACTTGAAATTTGATTTGTCTGTTTCAGATGGATTCAGTACATGGCTATTTCCACTCATATACTCATGAATGTAACTATTGATATCGTCGTATGAATACATCCCGTCAACGAATGTTATTGTTTCCCAGTTTGCACCTTTGTCGTGGCTATATTTCATTTTATTATTCCCAAAAATATCTCTGATATTGTACCAACTGTATGTCATATTGATAACATTCACTGCCATTTCATATTTCAAATCATTCGTTAATTTAAGAGGTGTATTGAATCTTTTTTCAAAATCATGACTCTTGCTGACACCAATTTTGTCTCTGTTTTTACTGTTGAATCGTAATGAAATTTCTGTCATATATTATTAAATTAGATAATTTTAAATTAGATATTTCATCATTATTTTATTCAACTCACCGGTTTTCAGGATTCCCAGTCTGTTCAATGTATGCAATATATTTGTGAATTCATTTTGAACATTTTTGCTGTTGTTGCCGGCTGAAATAGATCCACCAAGCAACTGCAGTCTTGAAAGCATGTCTCCCAATAATGCATCCCTTGAACCCATTCCTTTCCCTGTTTTGTATTTGTAAGAATTCAATACATCTGTAATCGTTTCTCTATATTTCTTCAAAGTTTTTATTTCTCTTTTATGAGATTCTCTGTCGTCTGCACTCATTATTTTTTTTTTTCTTCTCGCCTTATCCCTGGCAATTTCTGCAGCTTTCTCCCTTTCTTCAAGAAGTTTTTGTGGGGCGACTTGAGTTAACTCGGATGGTTTCAAAAGTTTGTAATTATTTAATATAATTCTGTCATCTCTATCAAAATTGTTATCGATCGATAATATGTTGGGTGTCCTATCCTCATCTTTAGGTCCTTCAATTGCTAAAGGAAGTTCCTGACCAAATACAATTGCTCTACGATTAGATTCCATAACATCATCAAGTCCTTGTGTTAAAGCCTGTTTTTTTTTTTTCAACTGTTCAATGACTTCATCCTGTTTTTTGTCGACACTTTCTTTCACACTCTTCTGGACATCAATAGAGGGTTTCATCAATTCTGATGTTGTATCATATGCATCCTGTTTTCTGTATTCATAAGTCTTGATAACATCACGAACTTCTCTTGTTTTATTTCCAGCTTCAATTCCACTTTTAAGAAGCCTTTTCATACGTTCTATATCCATATACAATTGTGTTAGACTAATCTAAACTATTTACATATGGAAATCCCTAATTATGATATTCAGGGTTCAAAGAATTCATTCAGACAGTTGTATCCGTATATGCCAAAATACACTTTCAGGATGCTGCTGGCTGGTAATTCTGGATCTGGAAAGACAACATTGTTCATGCATCTGATTATGGAACCATTGGTTTATTATGATCAGATACATCTTTATGCAAAAAATTTAGATCAAGACAAGTATCAATATCTGCGGAAAGTAATGGATGAAATAAGCAGTCACATTGGATATCCTGCCTTGGTTTGCAGTCAAGAAGAGATATTGCCAGTTGAACAAATAAAAGACACAGATTTGCAGCGATTGGTTGTTTTTGATGATTTTGTCACTGACAAGAAACAAGATCAGATAATCAGCTATTTCATTCAGGGAAGACACAAGAACTGTTCAGTCATATATCTCACACAATCATTCTATGGCTGTCCAAAATCCATCAGATTGAATTGCAGTCACTTCTGCATTTATGATTTCCCATCCTCAAGAGAAAGGAACTTGATTGCACAAGAACTTGGAATAGACAAGAAGAAATACATTGAAGCCACCAAGAAACCATATTCCTTCTGTTATGTTGACAAGCCGATGAAGACAATCAAGAGGAATTTTTATGGTGCTGTTTAATCTAATCTAATATTATATGGCAATCAACAATTTTCAAAATCCAGAAAAACTCGAGAATCCCAGAACAGAAAGAATCAAGAAATTGACTTTGACCAGACCTGACGATTATGTCGAAGAACCATCTGAAATCGCTGAAAAAATCAAAATGGAAGTATACAGGAGGACACAAAAAGTATTGAAAAACAATAAGAGACTACCTGTTGTCTATGAAACCATACCACCTGAATTCTTGGAAGAAGATTAATCTAACAATATGATATAATGGGTGCTTTTAATGCTCCAATAAATCAAGATGAAACAAAAACTGGTGAAAGAGGCCCAGCTGGTCCAATTGGTCCCAAAGGTGAAAAAGGTGATAGAGGTGAAAGAGGTCCAAAAGGTGAAAAAGGTGATAGAGGTCCATTTGGTTTCAAAGGTAATAAAGGTGAAACAGGTGATGGATTTAGATTAACACAAGATGGTAATTATGATATTGAAAATAAACGTTTGACAAATGTTGGTGATCCAGTAAATCATTATGATTCTACTAACTTGGGATATGTTAATGATGCTGTTTTATCAATTGAAGGAACACGTGTTAATCCATTTAAATTTCTTCTTGAAGATGTATCAAAAACAACTATTCTTAGAAATGCGAATAATCTACAATTAGAAGTCTATAATAAAAGCCCTTACTCAATAAATAAAAAAGCCTTGTCTTTTGTTATTCCTACTGCTGGTCTTACAACTGTTCTTCGTTTTGATTTGTCACAATTGGAAGTTTCAAAGTACACTTTAGTTGTTGAGTTTTATACTGATGGTAATCCAAACAATGCAACAGTTAATGATGATGTTTTGTCATCAAATTTAATTGAAAGAAAGGATTCGATAAAAAGAGCATTCCTAAAGACCCATCTTGTTGATGGTTATCTCAAGAGAATATTCTTCCTTGAAAAAACGAGAGTTGGTCAGACATCAATGGAATTATTGTTGATCTCACCATATTTAGAAAATAATAAAAAACATTATGTTATAGTTTATGGTGTTTATGGATTTTCTAATATCATTTTATCACATATTCACGACCCAGCTTTTGAAATAGAAGAAGGAAGAATTGTATTTGATCGTGAGCTTAAAATGAGTTTTCATAGAATAGTTAATGTTGGACGCCCTATACTTCCACAAGACTGCGCAACTAGAAAATACGTTGATGATGGTGTAATAGTTAAAGCGGATAAAACATATCTCAATAATAACTTTGTGAAAAAAGATGGAAGCGTTGCAATGACTTCTGATTTGAATCTTGGAGGTAAAAAATTGACTAATGTAGCAGCGCCAACAGCAAACAATGATTCAGCCACAAAGGGGTATGTTGATACTGAAATTGCTGGAATTACTGGCATTGATGTTTCTCCATTTCTTAAAAAAGATGGAAGTGTTGCAATGACTGGTGATCTTGACATGGGTGACAATAAAATAACAAATGTTGAGGCTCCAACTTCTGACAAAGATTCTGCCAACAAAAAGTATGTTGATGACCTTGTTTTTTCAGCATCAGGAGCTCAACGCAACCCATTCGCTTTTCTGTTAAAAGACAAATCCAAGTCTTCTGCAGTCAGTGGTGTGGAAAACCTTCAAATTGAGAATTTTGACAGATCACCTTATCACATAAACAAGTCATCATTGTCTTTTTTTCATCAAACGAAGTGGTAACTTTACATCCAAAATTCGTTTTAATGTGACATCTTTAAGAAACAGTCAGTACACTTTTGTTGTTGAGTTTTACTCACCATCTGATCCAAGAAGTGCAACAGTCGAAATGTTCCTTCCAACTGTAAATATACGAGATGCGGGACAGCCGTTTCAAAAACCTTTTCTCAAAACACCACACGTTGATGGTTACATGAAAAAACTTTTCCAGATAGAAAAAACCAGTGGTGGTCAAGCGGCGATTGTGGTGGAACTTTCCAGCACAGCTCCTGCGTCTAACACCAAAACACATATCATCGTTTATGGGGCCTATGGCTATCATACCAATTTGTCTTACTTTCTCCATGACCCGGCTTATGAAATTGAAAACGGCCATGTTGCGTTTGGTAGTAATATTGACATGAAATTAAACAAAATCATCAACCTGCAGGATACCCCCACAAACCCACAAGACGCTGCAAACAAAGGTTATGTTGATAATCAGGTTTCGCTAAAATTAAACACAACAGCACAACAAAATCTGAATATGAACAACAATGCCATTACTGATCTTGCTCCACCCGTCAATTTAGATGATGCGGTTACAAAAAGATATACTGACGAGTATTTTCTTCGACGAGACGGTTCGACTGCAATGTATGGCGATTTGTCGATGGGTGGAAATAGAGTGACGAATTTAGCGGACGTGGTGAATGAAACTGATGTAGTGAACTTTAGAGTTTTAAATCAAGCTGGAATAGCTATTAGAGCGAACACTTTATTATTGAATGGAACAAATGCGATGGCAGCAGACTTAAAACTTGGAGGGCATAAAATCATTGACTTAAAAGAAGGAACAAATAAAACCGATGCCGTAAATTTAGATCAATTAGAAAAAAGTCATATTTCATCTGCTTCTCATCCAAAGAATGCTTTCAAATATTTGATGAATGATATCGATGAAGTCAGTACTGAATATGGCTTGAAAGTTAATGGATATGTCAATTTACCTCGTTCACCACATTTGATTTCAAAAAAGGTCATTGATATAGACTTGAATAAAGAAGCTAATCATATTTACAGAGCTAGAATTGGATTTAATATGTACACAATAAAAGATGGAAAATACACATTTATTCTTGAATGGCTATTTCCTGATTATGAAGGAATGAGTCTTAGTAGTGTAACATTCAGTGCAACTGGTGGAATTACAATTCATAAAACTGTAGGGAGAAAATTTGATAACAGAAATGAAGATCATTCGAGATATTTATTATGGATTGAAAAACCTTCAGTAAGTTCACCACCATATTAATGCTAACCCAACTTATCCAAATAAGTACAAAGTTCATTGTGTTGCATATGGTATTGATTTTGAAGCAGCAGACGTTCCATCAAGTGTTTACGACTTCGCAGAAGCTTATAAAATCGTGAATGAAAAAATGCAATTACAAACTGATTTAGATTTGAATGGACATGCCTTGATTAATAATTCATCAAACTTATTTGACGGTCAAAATGGTGAATTGACAATGCTAAATAATATTAATATGAACAGCTTTCTTATAAGTGAGGCTAAACTTGGTGGTGATTTAAATCTGAATGGCTATAGAATTCATAATAATAGTTTGAATCTATTTCGTTCAAGCGTTACAGGTGTAATCATGGAAACAGCTTTCGATTTGGGTGGATTTGCTCTTTACAGACCGAAATTTGGAGGTGATCTAAATTTGAATGGGAATGGAATAATCGGTCAAATACAATATTTAAATTGCTCTGTCAAAGCCAAACAAGGACATAATAAGAATGCTTTAAAGCCTGTATTGATAAATGGCTCTGATTTTTTAGTCATTCATAACAATAACTTTTATATTAAGAAAATGTATATCATACAAGGAACAAAACCCGGAATATTTTATTTCAAGACAAAAGCTGAAGGTGGTGGGCCTTTGCCATTACCAGCAACTATTTATGAACACAGACAATCTTCTTTAAGTAGAAAAATCACAACGGTTAACGTCAACAAATCATTATCGAGAGGCTATCTTATAATTGACTATTCACATCCCAATACTAGAGAATTTGATACAGCATTCACACTTGAAGTGGTCATGAATTAATCTAAAATAATATTATATGGGTGTATTCAATCATTCACTAAATCAAGACAATAAAGGTGATAAAGGTCTAATTGGTCCACAAGGCCCACAGGGTCCACAAGGTGATGGATTTACATTAACACAAGATGGGCATTTTGATATTGGAGGAAATAAAATAACTAATGTTGATGAAGGAACATCAGATGATGATTGTGTAACAAAAAAACAACTAGATTTGAAGTTAGATAGAGCAACTTTTGTTATTTCAAATTCACTGCCTGGTATACCTGTTCTTGATGGAATTTCAATTGCTTTGATACCAGCTCTGTCTGTATTGACAACTGATGCTGATGATAGAGTTTCTAGTTGGCTGGATCCTGTTAATAATGTCACTTTTACACAAACTTCTAATTCGAAAAAACCATTGTTACTGAGAGATTCAGTCAAGAAAAAGTTTTTCATACGTTTTGATGGCAGTGATGACTACTTGGAGAACAGTTCATTTGATGTTTCTAAAGTTGCTGGACAGAGTGGAAATACTTGTACTGTTATAATCATTGCAAACACAAAACAAACAAAATATCAATCACAATTTCAATGGGGTAAGGGTGTTGTTAGATTTGGTGTTCATCTACCTTGGATTGATGGAGCATGTTATATTGATTTCGGTTCTACATCAAATGGAAGACTTGCTGTTTCTTCTTTGGCCAATCTGACGGGAAATATTGGAGTTTTTACTGTTCGAGTTGATGGTCATAATATGGAATTTTTCAGAGGTATTTCATCAATGACACCAGTTGGAACAGGATCAATTTCAGCAACATTGACTGGTAGTGTACAAGAAATGTTTATTGGTTGTCAAGTTCATACAGATGGTTCTGCAATTAATTTTTGTGAAATGGATCTTTATGCTTTTGCTGTTTGGCAGAAATCACTAACTAACCAAGAACTGAGAAATATGTATCGTTTCATTGAAGATTATTTTGATCTTTAATTTATATAATTGATTATTATATGATGAAAGACATTATTAAATACGTGAAATATTTATTCAAAGATACTATAAACAATATCCATATATTAATGACTCAATTTTGAAATCAGCTATGGTTTACCAATATTTGTATCACAAGCATTTCAATAAATTAATTACAATTTGTGACATTTTACATGAGCATAATGATATTGGACTTATCGGCCCAGGTAGTGGTTGCTTGACATATTTCTTGGAACATACTCTTGGTTGGATTGATACATTACAAACACATGGTATACTTCATGATGCTTATGGAAGATTTTATAACAGTTATTCATTAGATCGGGGATATTGTTATGCCATATCTAAGCACCTCACAACAAAGCGAAGAAAAAGATCTCCATTATGTGGTCAGATATCTGGAATACTGTATTGTATTTTTAATAGAATTATTATATAAATGATATATATGTCAGTCAAACGTAAGAATATATTCAACTGGAATCATATTTCAGATGAATTAACAGAAGATCAGGTAAATGAATTAAAATCCTATTACCGAACATATCACAGAAAGTGTTGGGCTCATAAACAAGCTGTTAAACGGTTCAAAAAATGGAAATTACTGGGGAATTCCTTGTCTATCATCTTTGCAACTGGAGGTCTCGCCACAAGCGTTGCAACAGGTGGTGTTAGTTTGGTAGCCATCAGTACAGCAGCACTTTTGATACAAGGGTGGATGAAGCATAAAAACCTAGATTTGAAAATCCAAAATTGCACATATGCTTATCAAAGCTATCAACATCTACTCAATTCAATAAAAGACAAGTTGAGAAGTGGTGATTTTGATGCTTCAAGTATACAAATCTCAATGAAGAATATCGATGATTATGTGACTGATAATAGTCCAATTATTGATAAGTACCTACTGAAATATGATGAAAAATTCACTGCTTGATAATACGAATAATCTTATCAAATCTCAACAATAGAATCTCAACCCAATATTGATCATAAAATCCAAGCGTCTTTTTTGATCTAGTAACTTTTATTTCATCAAATGGAAGATCAAGCATTAAAAAGATTTGCTTAAGCATAAATTTAGTGCTAATCATTCTTTTACGATTCTTATTCACCAAAGGAAGGACAGTGTCTATCTCTTCGAATATTTTCAATATTTTTCCCTTATCTTTTACTGAAATTTGAAATCTATTCTTGCGACATATACCATTTATCACATTTTCAATATGGTACTTCCGGTGATATACTGATTTCCGCTTTATTTTATACATATTATTATGAAAGTCAACGTACTCTTTACAATAATCATAACCATGGACTGAACCACAATTTAGACAAACATTTTCACCATCATCGTTAAACATTTTCTGATTATCACAGCAAGGTGCTTTCACACTTTTAACAACTTTGACCAATAGCTGATCACAAAAAGAACATGTCAACTCTCCCATATTCTTTAATTCATTGTGGATTACTGAATTACAACTCATTCTATAATATTATGTGATATTTTATTTTTATGTAACCATCGGATGGTTCCACGTGAGAAATAATAGCTATAGACGATGACTCATTTCCTGTTTTTCCGAGAATGTCACGCATTTTAATAAACTATAGATGAAGTGTGCAGACCTTGGTTCCATCAGATTGAACAACTATATATTCCATCAAATTAAATAACTATATATTCCATCAAATTAAATAACTATATATTCCATCAAATTAAATAACTATATATTCCAGAATACGAGACCAGAAGGCGAATAGTGTTTGGGGAAAACGAGATCAATTGATTTCGTACCCCCAAACACTATACTACTTATCTGTCATGTATATCATTTATATTATTATTCTTTTGCAAATACAATAAATTAATCCAGAGACTTGACCACGTAATGGAGATCTTTTCACCCATTTTGGTGTAAGGTTCTTTGGTATGGTATATGTGTACCCTCTGTCTAATGAATAACGGTTATAAAATCTTCCAAAAGCATCATGGAGAATACTATGTGAGTGTAATACATCAATCCAACCAAGTGGTCTTTCAAAAAATCGTGTACTGCAACCATTTCCTGGACCAATAAGTCCAATACCATCATTAATATATAAAATATTGTTTATTGAAATTTTTATTTTGAAATGCTTGAAATACAAATATTGGTACACCAAGCATGATTTCAATATTGTGTCATCAATATGAATATGTTGTTGTTTGGTTTCATCAAAAAAATATTTCACGTATTTGATTATGTCTTCTATCATATATTATATCGTTGCATTAAAATTTGATGATGATCTAAAATTGTTTTTTCATCTAATATAAAATCTAAGTATACACAGAAAAAACTAATACAACCGTCTAGGGGTGCTATGGAATTTGGGTTTAAATCACCAAAAGTCATTTGTTGACTACCGGTTCTATTAGCAGATGCAAAACTTCCCATATGTTTTTTGTTCCAATAGATTTTACTTTTATCCGTATTTGGAGAAGATAAATTATCCCAATGAACAGATAAACAGTGCCAAACATTGATTTGACCTAAATTATTTACGGAATAATCTGCTAATTTTGTGAAATTTTGTATAGATGCTGCTGGGCCAAAATATACACAATTTGATTGATCAACACCACTTATTGCTAAATTTGAACCATTGTAATAGCTGACAAACTTATCATAACCTCCATCGTCATGACCAAAAACCCATTTTTCCATGGATTTCCACCTGTATTTGAATTTAATTTGTAAACAATGAAAATATTAACAGCATTATTATTTAAATTAATTTGACTTATCATTCTCTGTGATCCATTAAACTTTAAAAAATAACGCCCATTATGTTTCTCAGCCTTGGTACAAACTGTGGGTCTTATATTTGAAGTTGATTGAGTTGCATTATTTTCTTCATTTGAGAGATCGTATAATGTTTCAACTTTTCTATTTGCATTCATATCTAAAAAATTATTATTCGCTCTATCGATTTGATAAACACATTTTGAGTATAATCTGATAAATTCAGAAACCCATAAATCTAAAAAACTATCTCTGACAATATCAGAAACTTGTGATTTGATAACGACATGATTGACATCATTGCCAGGTTTTACATTAGTTAAAAGTTTGTTTTCAAGATCATAATGCCCATCTTGTGTCATTTTAAATCCATTTCCATTATCACCTTTATCACCTTTTGGACCTGTTTTACCATTTCTTATACTATTTTGATTTGGTGTAAAATTGAATATACCCATATAATATTAATTTAGATTAATTCAAGTGTGAATGGATCATGGTCAATATCCTCCCCCATCATATTTTTAAAAATAAAATTTTATGCAAGAAACTCAGCAGTAAGCGTTACTCTTGTTCTCTGGTTAAGTCCGGTAATTTTAAACGTTAATGCAGTAGCTGTTGGAAAATACAAGTGTGTCCTAATGTTTGAGAAAACTACCCAGCCAGTTTCCCCTTTGGAAATATTGTGAGATGTAAGCCGTTGTTCTTTTCCTCCAACGGTAACATAAACACGAAAAGAACCATTTTGTGGCATGGAAGTGCGGTCATAAAAATGTAAATCGGTGCGAATCAATTCTTTAAAAAACGGTGTATATGGAGCCCAAAACGTTGGTATAGAAAAAACATCTTCTGATGCGGAAGAGCCGGTTAACAAAGAACTTGCTATTTTATAAACTAACCCTGGTAAAATTAAAGGTTTTGAAAATCTGACAGCCCCATTTAAGTAATTGTATAAAGCTACATTGTTATTGTAAACCCCGTAATTATTTAAATCCAAATCGGTTTCCATTTGCATTTTCCCATTATTGACGAAGAAGATCTGATCAAACACAGTGGATGGAACTTTTGCAACAGTGCCATTTACACCATAAACAACCATGTGCCCAGTGGGGTTGGGAAACGCGGTTTTTCCATGTAGATCAAGGTAGATATATTCTCGTTGACCTGTCTGTGTTTTTTCGAAGTGCAGTATTGTTTTGACATATGCAGCAATGGTTGCCGTTGCTTGGAATGTTTTCGAGGTTTGTGCACCAAATGATAGCGAGTCGGCAGTAGCATGAACACTAACATTTCGCATTTCCGGAGGGAAAAACTCAACAACAAGGGTATAAAAACCTATTGGAAGTCTGAAAAGGTTGAAACCAATTCTGGAGCGATACTGTTCAGTTCCATCTTTATCATCAATGAGTGTAAAATTATACGCGTTTCTGTTTATTTGGTGAGGTGATGTTGAATAGCTAGTAATACTAAGCACAGTTATGTTATTTTCAGAAGAAGATTCGTTAACGTCTTCCATGAGGTATTTAAAAGGGTTTTCTTGCTTACCTGTCCCTGAAGCTTCAACGTGAGTTGAGTCAACATACCCCTTTGTTGCAGTATCAGAATTTTCTGTTGGTGTTGCACAGTCAATGATTTTATACCCTCCAAGTTTCATATCCGCCATCATCGCATTTGTTCCATTCAATAATAAGGTTGCCGCTCGAATGGTTTGAGAAGCACGATTCAAAACTCTGAAATTCACCGCATCGCCCTCATTCACCACATCTGCTATATTTATCACATTATTTCCACCCATGTCCAAATCTCCAGACATTGCAACACTTCCATCTTTTTTAACAAATTATGAAACATCAATGCTAGCAACTTGTGTATCGACATAACTTTTGTTCACAGCATCTTGTGGGTTTGAGGGGTTATCCTGCAGGTTGAGGATTTTGTTTAATTTCATGTCAATATTACCACCAAACGCAACATTGCCGTTTTCAATTTCATACGCTGGGTCGTGCACAAAGTAAGACAAATTTGTATGATATCCAAAGGCTCCATAAACAATGAGATGTGTTTTGGTGTTAGACACTGGAGCTGTGCTACTTAGATCAACCTGTATTGCCGCTTGACCACCACTTGTTTTTTGAATTGTAAAAAGCTTCTTCATGTAACCATCAACGTGTGGAGTTTTAGGAAAAGGTTTTTAAAACTGCTGTCCCGCGTCGCGCATGTTTACAGTCGGAAGGAATAATCCGATTGTTGCATTTTGAGGGTTTGATGGTGAGAAAAACTCGACCACAAAAGTATACTCACCCTTACTCAAAGATGAAACATCAAAACGAATTTTGGATGTAAAGTTGCCACTTCTTTTAATGAAAAAAGACAATGATGACTTGTTTATGTGATAAGGTGATTTGTCAAAATTCTCAATTTGAAGGTTTTCCACACCTTGGACTCCAGAAGACTTAGATTTGTCTTTTAACAGAAAAGCGAATGGGTTACGTTGAGAACCTGATGCTGAAAAAACAAGATTATCAACATATGATTTGTTTGCACTATCTTTTAAATTTGTAGGTATTGCTAAATTAGTCAACTTTTTGTTTTCGATATCATATTTCCCATCTTGTGTCAATTTGAATCCATTATCACCTTTGTCACCTTTATCACCTTTATCACCTTTATCACCTTTTGGACCAGTTAGACCTCTATCACCTTTATCACCTTTTGGACCAGTTAGACCTCTATCACCTTTTATACCAATTAGACCTGTGTCACCTTTTGGACCAGTTAGACCTCTATCACCTTTATCACCTTTTGGACCAACTGGACCAGTTAGACCTCTATCACCTTTATTACCTTTATCACCTTTTGGACCTTTATCACCTTTATCACCTTTTGGACCAACTGGACCTCTTGTACCTTGACCACCAGTTGTATCATATTGATGTGGTAAAAAATTGAATATTCCCATATATTATTAGATTAGATAACTCCATAAAAGTTTCTCTTCACAGTTTTCATTGGTTTGTCAATATAACAGAAAGAATATGGTTTTTTAGTTGCTTCGATATACTTCTTCTCATCAATTGCAAGTTCTTTGGCAATAAAGTTTCTTTCTCTTGCAGATGGAAAATCATAAAGGCAGAAGTGGCTACAATTAAGCCTAACAGATTTTGGACATCCATAGAATGACTGTGTTAGGTACACTACTGAACAATTTTTGTGGCGACCTTGTATAAAATAGCTGATGATTTGATCTTGTTTTTTATCCGTCACAAAATCATCAAACACAACCAACCGCTGCAATTCAGTGTCTTGAATTTGTTCAACAGGTAAAATTTCATCTTGGCTACAAATTAAAACGGGGTAACCAACTTGTTTGCTTATTCTATCCATCACTTGCTGTAAATATTGATATTTATCTTGATCCAAGTTTTTGGCGTAGAGATGGATCTGATCATAATAGACTAACGGTTCCATAATCAAGTGCAGAAACAGTGTTGTCTTTCCGGATCCTGAATTTCCAGCCAATAACATTCTGAATGTATCTTTCGGCATATACGGATACAACTGTCTAAAAGACTTGTTTGAATCCTGAATGATGTCATAATTTGGAATTTCCATATGTTAATAGTTTAGATTAGTCTAACTCAATTATATATGGATATTGAACGAATGAAAAGGCTTCTTAAAAGTGGAATTGAAGCTGGAAACAAGACAAAAGAAGTTTGTGAGGTTATCAAGACTTATGAAAACAGAAAACAAGATGCATATGATGAAACATTTGAATTACTAAAACCTACAATTGATGTTCAGAAGAGTGTAAAAAAAGCATCGACAACAAACAGGATGAAGTTATTGAACAGTTGAAACAAAATCAAAAAGCATTGACAAGTGGATTAGAAGATTTTGTGCTTTTAAACACACTACCTGAATCAAAACCTTTGGAAACAACAAAATTACCAATTGATTATAAACCAAAAATGATGTCAACTTATAAGTCAGATGTTGATAAGGGTTTCACACAAGACGAGATTGAAACATTGATGAAATATAATTTATCTCCCCCATCAAAAGTTTTAGATATGCAAATGGATGGATCAATAAATATTGGTGACTATGATGTGGGAATTGGTAAATTAACCCAAGAACTTGGACGTCAAAAAGGACGACTATCAAAAGCCAAAAAGCAGAGGGATGATAATAAAGAAAAAATTTATGAATTAACACAAGACATCAAAACATTACAAAAGTATCGAAAAAGAATTGATCTTATTGAAGAAGGCTCAAAAACTATTGGTGAAGGTATTAAATATGGAGCTGGTGTTTTTCATTACAATAATATTGGTGACTTGCTTTCACGACTCCAGTTACTTGGTGGGTCTATTTTTGCTGGCAATAATAGTGCTGGTGTCAGAAATGAGTTTGTGAATATACTTCACACATTAAGAAAATTGGGTATTGTTTCAAATAATTAGCTCAATAAAATAATCACCAAATATCTAATCTAATAGTATATGACAGAAATATCATTACGATTCAACAGTAAAAACAGAGACAAAATTGGTGTTAGTGAGAGTCATGATTTTACAAAAAGGTTTAATACTCCTCTCTCATTATCAAATGATTTGAAACATGAAATGGCTGTGAAAACTATTAATATGACATACAGTTGGTATAACATCAGACAATCTTATGGGAATAATCAAATAAAATACAGCCGTGACAGTGGTGCAAACTGGGAAACAATAACTTTTGTTGATGGAATGTACTCATATGATGAAATCAATATTTACATTCACGAGTATATGAAAAAAAACATATACTGAATCCATCTGAAACAGACGAATTAAAATTTAAGTACGGTATTAATATTCTTTTCGTTTTATCAACATATCGTATTTTGATCGAACTTGATGATAACTATCAAGTAGATCTAAGAGATCTTGAATTCAGAAAATTAATTGGTTTTGATTCAAAATTAATTCCAACCACAGAATATGGAACATATCTACCTGATATAACACGTGGAGTAGATGAAATATATATCAATTGTGATAAGGTGACTGATAGTATTGTCGATGGCAATAGTACAAATACAATCGCTGTTATTCCAGTCACAGATCTTGTCAGAAGTTTACCATTCACCTACAAACCTCGCTCTCTTTCATGGAATCCTATCTCAACACGTTCAATCAGCTCAATACGTTTTTACATCACAGATTCTTTAGGAACTCCAGTCAATTTAAATGGGGTAGATTGGTATATTGAGATATTCTTGAGAGGGGTGGAATTATAAAACCAAATAGTATATGAAACGATTTGAGTTTAAGAAGTACAATTATAGTGATGAACAACGAGGTGAAGGTGTCATAAAAAAGTTGAAAAAAAAGCAGCATCAAAAATTGGTGAACACGCTGGCAAAAAAGGTGGTGATAAAATAATAGAACTTTTGAGAAAGATCAGGAGTGGGAGTGAGAGTGAGAATGTGGGTCTGATAAAAAGAAAGAGAGGTAGGCCCCGCAAAACAGATAATGCAAAATAAATAACTTTTATCTAACCCAATAATATATGTCTAACTATCGAGAATCCAAATATATCGAACGTTATGAAGATGTTGTTTTCGAACTTGAGACACCATTAAACACCGTAGTTGCAAACAATGCTCATCAGAAGAAAACAGGTTACCGTTTTGTTGTTGACAACAGTGGAGAGACTACACCATTTTATTGGTTCAATGGTCGTTTTAATGTTGATTTCATTGAAAAGAAGCTTGCAGATGGAGGTGATATTGCTGCTGATGACAGAAACGGTATTGTGAATTCAGCTCACGCTCTCATTAAAAGCATAAATATAAAAATAAATGGCGTCGATGTTTATGAATGCAGAGATGCTAACCAAGCTACAAATATTAAATCATTACTTGAGTATTCACAAGGTTATGCTTCAAGTCAAGGAACAAATGAGTTCTTCTATCTTGACACCAACAGACATGCTGAAGACAGAGCAGCTCAAGCTAATTATAACAAAGGATTCGCATCTCGTAAAAAGTTGCTGAATGGTGCAAATGGTAAAGCAAATCCAGAGATTGCACTCAATAGATATGCATTTTTCAAGAGACTTTATGATGAACTTTTGCCTAACTCGAAAGTAGAGGTTAATTTGGAACTTGAAAGTGATGCTAATTTAGTTTGGCAGGCTGCCGATAATTGTCGTGTAGTACTAACCAAATTTCAGCTACTTGTTCCTCGCATTACTTTCAATGCAGCAGGAAAGTCACTATACATGAGCAAATATCTTGACACCAGAAAGTGGACTTATCTGAGAGAAATGGTTGAGAGAGGTCATTCAACAAGACAACAGACAGCTAATTTCCGTATTTCAACAGGAATAAACAAACCAAGACACGTTTTTGTTTTCATTATCAATGATGCAAATGATGAGTCTCAGACAGCCAATAAATTTCTCTATAATACATTCTCTGTTGCAAATGGACGAACAATGACAAGTTGCCATCTTGAAGTAGGCAATGGAAATGATTATCCAGAGGTTCATTATAAACCCTCAACAGAACCATCAAGAGTATTCAGAGATGTTTTGAAATACGTTCAGGTCATCAATTACTTCAGTGATAGCACCCTGCTTAACAGAGATAACTTTAGCACAATATTCCCTTTCATTTATTTTGATTTGACGAAACAAAAACAGGATATTAAAGATGGGATGACCAAACTGACTTTCAAATACACATTGAGTGCTGGAACAAATGCAGATTACAGTGTGTATGCACTAGTCCTCTATGAACAGGATGTTGAGATGAGAAAGACTGATGGGAAGTTAATTCTGAGATCCATGTAATTTAAACAAAATAATTAAATAAATTAAATAAATAATTAAATAAATTAAATAAATTAAATTAAACCAGTGTTTACACTAATTGATTTTAGTATAACCATATAATATATGACTACTTATCATCCTCATGGAGTGAAACTTTCACAGGGTCAGAAAGAAAAGCTTGCAAAAGCTTACAGAACAAATTCAGCTGTAACAATAAGGTTATCGCATAGTGAATTGTCTGGAAATGATGAACTGATGTTGACTAAGACACAAATCAACAAACTGATGAAATCAAAAAGATCAGGAAAAGGTTCAGACAACAAAATATCAAAATCACAAATCAGAAAAGCTGTTGTGCATGGAGGTTCTCTTTGGTCAAGTCTTTTGCCGTTTGCAATTAAAGCAGCATCTAAAGCAGCTCCAGCATTAGCTACAGGTGCTCTTTCATCTCTTGGGAGTATGGCTATTGATAAAATGTTTAGAAAGAAACAAAAAGGAGGATTTATCATTCCTAATCAAAACTTGTCCCAGCTATTGAATGTAAAAAATTTGTTGAATACAAGACAAATGGCTGATCTTATTCAAAAAATGCAGTATGGTGGAGACGTTGTTATCAAACCAACAAAAACCCAAAATGGAAAAGGTCTTGGAACAATAATGGCAACTATTGGAATTCCTCTAGCCATAGAAGCAGTTAAAAAATTATCAGGGAAGGGTTTACAAGTCGAACGCAGTCGTCCAACACGATCAATACCTGTCCATGTTCCGGATTCAATTATGACAAAAAGTGATGGAACTGGTTTACAAGTCGGACGCAGTCGTCCAACACGGTCATTGCCTGTGTATGTTCCAGATCCTAAAAGTGGTGGAAAATATGATGTGTTTCCATGGAGATCACCCCCAGTTTTTGGTACGTGGGATAACCCAATTGGTTATGGAATGAAAAAAAAAGACCAAAGGAAAAGGGCTTCTACTGGGAAAAAACAGTCCCTTCAAATCAATCCCCATACTTGGAGAAATACTGTAAGATTCGTGAATAAACCATTATCCAACTATGATTTATTGAAATGGGTGAAACAACTTGGAATAAAACATTTCAGAGGAGTATTCAGTCGGGACAATCTTCCAAAACAAATAAAAAACAAAGAATGTGGAATAGTCAATCTTGACAGTCAGATTGGACCAGGTATTCATTGGGTATGTTATCGGAATATGGACACATACTGTGAATACTTCGATTCATTCGGATTGATGATGCCGACAGAAGTTCAAATATATATGGCCACAAGTGGGAAACAACTTGAATACTCTGGTGATGAGATACAAGAAAGGGATTCAGTATTGTGTGGATATTGGTGTTTGTACTATCTTCTGGAGAGACAAAATGGTACATCAATTCTGGATACTATACACAATTCCAAATTCAGTCCAACAGATGTGAGTGTCAATCACAGATTCATCATAAACTATTTCGAAAATATCTAACCCATTTGTATATGAGATCATACTGCGTTAAACAGAAGAAGGTCACTGAGTGTGTACCGGGAAGTGAAAGATATCAAAAAACCAAAAATGGTCGAACTATGATGAAATGCACATGTGCTGAGTGTGGAATCACAAAGACTAAATTCGTCAAACAAACAGGTGGGGCTTCAAGATCAACCATCAGAAGAATTCAAAATAGAGGTCCTTCAGCCGTTGATAAAGCTGCATATATAATGTCTAATTTTGTGACTCCAGCTCCTAGTTTTGCTGGTTTGGCAAAGATACTTGCAGGTCAGGCAGTCAAGGGTGTAACAGACAACATTAAACATTATAGAGGTGGAAAATAAAACTTATCTAAATCACATATATACAATGGTGAAATCATACTGTGTAAAACAGAAGAAAGTAACAGAATGTGTACCGGGAAGTGAAAGATATCAAAAGACTGAAAATGGTCAAACTATGATGAAATGCACTTGTGCTGAGTGTGGAATCACAAAAACTAAATTTGTTAGTAAGCAAGGAGCTGGCATACTAGATTCAGCCGCAGATATGGCGCTAACAGGATTCTTGGAACATGGAGTCCCTTATTTAGCGAAGAAGGGTGTTGAAATGGGGAGATATTATGCTTCTGAAGCAATGAGAAATCCAAAACTTCAGCGGCGTGCGATTGACTATGGCATAAAAAAAGCAACTCCCATTTTACAAAAGGTTGGGACAGAAGCTTTAAATCAACTCTCAACAAAAGTGCGACCAAACATTCGTTACAAAACAGACATCAAAGGATTGGATTATACACATGGTGGTGCTATTGATGTTGACAAGCTATTAAAGAGTGGAGTCGCAGGAAGCCCATGGCAAGTTGATTTTAAAAAAGCAGCAGAATTAGCAACAGACCCAAATCTTTTTAAATTTCCAAATCCCAGTGAAATTAAAGATGCTAAGGAAAGAGTCAAGGTTTATAAGAAATTATATGAAACTGCAAAAGCTAATGGTTACAAGGGAAGCTATAATAAGTTCATACTTGAATCTGGTTTTGGGTCTAAACCAACATTCACAATTCCAATAAAATTCGGATCTGGTTGGGGTGATAAGGTTTTTGACACTAGTATGCTTAAATATGGTGTTCTTATTCCTAAAACTTTTACCAATCCTAAATTTATGAGTGCTTTTGGGAAAGCTATTAAGGGAAAAAATAACAAAGGTTGGACTTCTTATGGACAAATAATTGCTGATACTGCCAATAATTATTATGGTGGAAAGATTGATATTCATAAAGTTATTGGGAAGCTTCCAAAACCAAAAGCTGGATGGACACCAGGAAAGTATAAATACATGGGACCCTACAATCCTCTTAATGAGCAGTTGGAATATGATAAAAACACAGGTGAGGTTCTGAAGTGGAATGTCCAACCTTACAACAAGGTGGATGAAATAGCAGCTTACCACGATATTTGTTATGATATGGGAAAAGATAAAGGTGATTGTGATAGAACAATGATAAAATCTCTCGATCAAATACCGTATGGTGAAATGCCAAAATGGGGTCAAACAGCTAGATTCCTAATCAACAAAAAGGAGAAACTAGGTTTAGGTGTTCCAAAAAACGGAAAAAGCCGTCGAGTGAAGAAAACTGGCAAGAAAAATTAGCAGATGAGTTACATACACCCATAAAACGCAATTTTACTCGACGGCGTGTGATTGTAAATAAAATTGATGAAATATGGGCTGCTGATCTTGTTGAAATGCAAAAATTCAGCAAATGGAATAAAGGTTATAAATATCTTTTGATGGTTATTGATGTTTTCAGTAAATATGGTTGGATTGTTCCTCTCAAGGATAAAAAGGGTGAAACTGTAACTGAAGCATTCCAAACCATCTTCAGAGATAGAAAACCACAATTTCTATGGGTCGATAAAGGTAAAGAGTTTTACAACAAACACTTGAAGGACTTGCTAGAGAAAAATGAGATACACATGTACTCCACCGAGAATGAAGAAAAGTCCTCAGTGGTTGAAAGATGGAATCGAACAATGAAGTCCAAAATGTGGAAACAGTTCACAGTTCAAGGTAATACACAGTACATAGACATATTACCTAAAATATTAAAACAGTACAATAACACAAAACATTCAAGTACAAAGATGACACCCACAGAGGCTTCAAAGAAAAAGAATAAAGGAACTGTTTACTTCAATTTGTATGGTGATATAGAAACATTAAAACAGAAACCAAAACTTAAAGTTGGTGACAAGGTTCGAATTAGTAAATACAAAAGAAAGACTTTTGACAAGGGTTATACTCCAAACTGGACTGAAGAATTATTCACAATAGATAAAATCCAATACACTAATCCAATAACATACAAAATAAAGGATCTTAGAGGTGAAGATATTGAAGGGAGTTTTTATGAACCTGAATTATTAAAAGCCAAACAAGAGGTATTCAGAATTGATAAGGTCGTTCGGAGGGATTACAAGAAGAAACAAGCTTTAGTAAAGTGGAAGGGATATAGTGACGACTTCAACAGTTGGATACCCATCAAGGATTTAAAAGATATATGAAATTGTCTAACGTATATATAACAGAAGATACAGTTGTACATACTGTTATTTGCTATTATGTAGCCAAGAATATTATTGTTCCTGGCTATATTATTTAAAACAAATTATAAACCAATTAAAAAATAAATTATAGTATTATGGTATTATGAAAAAAGAAATTTTAATTTATGATGAAACTGAAATAGATATTATCAATAATGGTGATGATGTTTGGTTCAAAGCTAAGACTGTTGCTAGAATCTTAAAGTACGCGAACACTCGAAAAGCTATTCTTGATCATGTTGATTCTGAAGATAAAACTACACTAAATAACCTCAAATCTAGGTGTAACGATTCGTTACCCCCAAAAAATGACCATGTGATTTATATAAATGAATCTGGAGTATATAGCCTTATTTTAAGATCTAATATGGATAAAGCAAAAGAATTCAGACAATGGGTAACAAAAGAGGTTTTACCAAAAATCAGAAAAGAGGGATATTACAAAAAGTTCAATGACAAAAACAATAATATGCTATTGATTGAAAATGAAAATGATTTGCACTACAAGATTGTTTCATTTATCAGAAAAAAATACGATGATGCATTAATGATAGCAGGTCTTGGTGAAAATCAAATAAGCTCAAATATGAGAATCAAAAGTTACAACAAAGGATATATGTCTGGACAATGTGATTTGATGTTAATGAATCCAACTAGAAAATTCAATGCTTTGTGTCTTGAATTTAAAAGTCCAGCAGGTGTGTATCAGGTGTCGGATAAACAAACAAATATGAAACAGTTATATGAAAAAAATAAGTGCAAATATATTATGAGCAATTGTTTTGAAGATTTGATTCAAGAAATAACCAAGCACATGGAAGAAAGCAAATTATATTTATCACGAAGGATGCAGCACACACAGTAGCCATATTTAAAACAAATTAAAAATCAATTAAAAAAATAAAAACTATAGAATATATATGGAGAATCAAAATGTTAAGAAAGGTCGAGGCAGACCAAAAATTCCTGCTGAAGAAAAAAGAAAAAATAGAACAAAATATATGTTAAATAAAGAATGGTATTGTGATATTTGTAAGACAGGACGAAACTACACACTCGCTGGAAAATGGTGTCACATAAATACGAATAAACACCAATTGAATATGAATGGTAAATGATGATTTTTAAAACTGTTCAAAGGATCCATAATTTGGATCACTTGAATTCTTGAGCATATTTAAACGAGCATTGAAATAGCTTAAACAAAAAACAACTATAGTTCAATATCATGGAAAAAATTATCTCCCCCATTAGTATGGATAAGAAGAGTCTTGAAAAACTGAGTAAATCTCAATTAATTGAATTGCTAATGAAGCAACAGAACAAGAAGCCAAAGATTATAGTGGTAGATGATACCAAACCTGCACCTGCACCAAGACAAACTGTGAAAGAATTGGTTGATTATTTTGAGAGGAAAAGATTACCACCCCCACCTTCTGAATGGTTAGAAGAAATAGAACAATTAAAAAAGACACCAGTTCCAGCACCTAGAACCAAAAAGGTAGTTCAAAAACCGGTTCCATTAGCAAGGACTAAGATAGAGCAAACAGAGAAAGCTTTTAAGGGTTATACTAAATCTTTTGAAATTGGTGTGAAAAATAATGAAGACCCGCTTGAGCAACTACAAAACACAAGAAAAGCAATCGAAACACATATTAAAAAATTGCTGAATGAAATGAAAGGACTGAAATTTGTTGAAACATTAAAGGTAACATTCACAAAGATAACAGATGGTGCAATATTTTACAAACCCGCATATTTCAATAGTCCAGCTCAAACAATCATGAATGAACAAGAGATCAATGAATCACTACAAGAGTCAAAACAACAAATAATAAATAAGATTGCAGTTTGGGTCTCTGAGGGGTCTGGTTGGACAATCGAATCTGTTGATAGTCATTACCTCAATGTGGTGAAATATGAACCGATGAGAGGCTCCTCATACATAAAACTACCAGCAGAATTGCGTAATAGTGCTAAAGGTTTAATTAACTTGAAAAATGAGGATAATGAATGCTTCCGATGGTGTCATATCAGACACTTAAACCCACAAGAGAAATACCCACAGAGGATCAAAAAAGTTGATAAACAATACATTGAAAAATTGGATTATTCAGGAATTGAATTCCCAGTAACCACCAAACAGTACAACAAGATTGAAAAACAAAATAAGATCAATATCAATGTTTTTGGTTATGAAGATAAACAACCATATCCAATTTATGTTTCAAAAGAAAAGTATGAAGACTGTATGAATCTACTACTGATAACTGAAGATGAAAACAAGCATTATGTGTTAATCAAAGATTTTAATAAGTTAATGTTCAATCAGACGAAACACAAGGACAGAAAACATTTCTGCATGCATTGTTTGCAGTGTTTCAGCTCAGAAAGAGTATTAACTGATCACAAAGACAATTGTATTCAGGTGAATGGAACACAAGCAATAAAAATGCCAAATAAGGATAACAACATTCTTAAATTCAACAACTTTCATAAACAACAACCCATACCATTTGTGATTTATGCTCATTTTGAAGCCATTACTGAAAAGATTCAGGGTTGTCAACCAAATAATGACAAATCATATACTGAGGCTTATCAGAAGCATACTGACTGTGGTTATGGTTATAAAGTTGTCTGTTGTTATGATGACAAATACACAAAACCAACACAAATTTACAGAGGTGAAAAGGCAGTGTACAAATTCATGGAAAAAATGTTAGAAGAAGTTAAATATTGCAAGAAGATTATAAAAAAGGAATTCAACAAACCATTAAAAATGACTAAAGATGATGAAGAAGAATTCCAAAAAGCTGAAGATTGTCATATTTGCAATAAGAAATACACTGACAAAGATATTAGAGTTAGAGATCATTGTCACATCACTGGTAAATAAAGAGGCTCAGCTCATCAAGAATGTAACCTGAAACTTAGAGTAAATCCAGAAGAAATAAAAATACCAGTTATATTCCACAATCTGAGAGGTTATGACAGCCATTTCATTATGCAAGAAATTGGATCCATTGTCAAGAAGCATACTTACAAAAATAAGAAAGGTGAAGACTGTCAAATGACAATCAATGCAATCCCCAACAACATGGAGAAATACATGGCCTTCATGCTTGGTAATCACCTAACATTTATTGATAGTTTCCAATTCATGAGCTCTAGTTTGGAAAAACTAGTCAGTAATCTTCCAAAAGAAGCCTTGAAATATACCTCAAAAGTATTCAATGGTGAAAAGCTTGATCTGATGGCACAAAAAGGGGTCTACCCTTATGACTATATGGACAGTTTTGATAAATTCAATGAAAAGATACCAACCAATGAAGACTTTTACAGTGTATTAAATAATGAACATATATCAGATGAAGACTATGCACATGCTCAGAGTATTTGGGATAAATTCTCTCTGAAAAATATGGGTGAGTATCATGACCTGTACCTAAAATCAGACATCCTTCTACTAGCTGATGTGTTTGAAAACTTCAGGAAAACATGCTTAGAATACTACAAACTGGACCCGTGTCACTACTTCACATCTCCAGGGCTATCTTGGGATGCAATGTTAAAAATGACTAACATAAAACTGGAATTGATGACAGAAATTGATATGTTTCAATTCATTGAAAAAGGGTTGCGTGGTGGAATCAGCTATATAGCCAACAGATATGGAAAAGCAAACAATAAATACATGAAAGATTACAATGAGAAGGCGCCATCAAAGTACATCATGTATCTAGATGCTAATAATTTATACGGTTGGGCTATGAGCCAATATTTACCCACAGGTGGATTCAAATGGATGACTAATGAACAGATCAACAAATTAGACCTATCTATGTACAAAGAAGACAGTAAAAAAGGTTTGATACTTGAAGTTGACTTGGAATACCCCAAAGAGTTGCACAGTCTTCATAATGACTATCCACTGGGACCAGAAAAGATTAAAGTGACAAAGGATATGCTATCAGATTATTGCAAAAATATAGCTAATAAATTTAGTATATCAACTGGTTTGGTACACAAATTGATACCAACATTAAGCAACAAAGAAAAGTATGTGGTCCATTATAGAAACCTCCCATTATACACAGATCTTGGTTTGAAAATAACTAAAGTCCATCGAGTGCTAGAGTACAATCAATCCCCATGGCTCCGGCAGTACATTAACTTCAACACTCAGAAAAGAACCAATGCTAAAAATGCTTATGAGAAAGACTTCCTCAAGCTAATGAATAATTCAGTCTTTGGAAAAACAATGGAGAATCTAAGAAAGAGAGTAGATGTCAGATTGGTTACTGATGAAAAGAAACTGTTAAAATTAGCTAGTAAACCCACTTATGTTAGTAGTAAGATATTAAATGAAAATCTAGTTGCTGTGCATAAGATCAAAGAAACACTTACCTTAAACAGGCCGGCATATGTGGGTATGTGTATTCTAGATCTCAGTGAGACACTAATGTATGATTTTCACTATAATTACATTAAACAAAAGTATGGTGGCAAAGCTAAACTACTCTTCACTGATACTGACAGCTTAACTTATGAAATTGAAGCTGAAGATGTATATAGGGATTTCTGGAATGATAAAGACAAATTTGACAACAGTGACTACCCTGAAAGCTCACCATATTTTAATAAGTCAAATAAAAAAGTGATTGGAAAAATGAAAGATGAAGCAGCAGGTGTACCAATAACTGAATTCGTAGGTTTGCGATCAAAGATGTGTTCCTATATGAAAGACGACCAAAAAGGAGGAAAGACTGCCAAAGGAATAAAAAAGATTGTAATCAAAAAGAGTATCAAACATGAAAATTATAAAGAGACGCTATTCGATAATAAACAGCTGCATCACAAAATGAAAACAATCAGAAGTCAAAATCATCAAATAGGAAGTTATGAAATAAACAAAGTATCACTCAGCTGTTTCGATGACAAAAGATATATTTCAAAAGACGGAATCAACAGTTACGCATATGGTCATTATCTAACCAAAAACTAAATCAATTATTCTTTACTTTGTTATATATCAGTATTCATTAATGAAGAAGATATCCATTTCTTTACAAGGATCCTTTATACCACAGCACAGAAAAACCAGTCAAAACCAGTTTTCCAAGAATTTCATACTTGCTGGTTTTCCGGGAAAAATCATTGAATTTTGATATCATCCGATCATTACAAAAGTATGAGACCATTTTGTAGAAAAAAGATTTAAATATATATAAATTGCCAAAAATTGGAAAACATATAGATTACCATCAAATGGAAAGTAGGATAGGGGTTGGGTTTGGTTCGAGAACATTTTCTCACAAATGGTCTCGTACCCCCAACCCCTATACTACTGACTCTGTCTGCGCGAAGTCGTACACCAGGGAATGTAAAATACCGGTCACTGCTCGGATG
Source organism: Pachyseris speciosa (assembly GCA_016490735.1). NCBI lineage: Eukaryota > Metazoa > Cnidaria > Anthozoa > Scleractinia > Pachyseridae > Pachyseris > Pachyseris speciosa. The sequence goes on along the minus strand of JAEMWC010000001.1, from coordinate 1,847,258 downwards.
GTACTTGATGAAAATTCATCAGACAAATCCGTGTATACCGGACTGCACGCTTTAGCATTCTCGGATGAACCATCAAAGTAGCTGTTCAAACTGTTTATCCAACGAATTGCCAAGTGCGCTTTTCTGTCCTTCTTCACGTCCTCTGCAACTCCAGACAGCAGCTCTATGTAACCGGAAAACATGTGGTGGACTAAATTACGAAGTTCACTGTACCGAACATCAAGTATTTCTTGAATTAGCGTTCGATGCGGCGCGTAATGTTTTGCAACGTAGTGTTCACTCAGGCGCTCCGATACGAAATTCCAACACATGGGGCGCTTTTTCTCTAGCTTGAGGATGAGCTCATCCAACTCTTTTCTAGTGAGCATCTTCGCATTTTTCTTCCCACCAAGATTTGTCGCTTTTCCTTTCCTGCCTTTGCCCTCCGATGTCGAGTTGCGTGATGTCAATGCAGCCCTCGGAGCGGTATTTTTACCCGCTGCAGGACGTGTGTTTTTTCTCTGTTTACCACTGGAGCTTTGTTTCTGATTTTTTTCTTTTGTCGATTTCGCTCTTTGTGTACCGCCTGCTAATGTCGAGGCTTCCTCACTGTAACTGCTTCCTTCCCCCCCCTCCCCCTTTTCAATGTTGAAGTTGGGAAGCCACCATTGTCAGGGAAACGGTTAGGAGGCGCAGACAACATTGAATTGGGGGGGGGAGGGGGGCTTTGAAACTCAGTTGATCACTGTTTGCACACACAAAGGCTTCTAAGCTCAATTTTCTCAACAGTTTTGACCAAGATTGCAGATATTGGTTTGAAATACATCCGTATCTTTGAGATCTTTTTGGGTTTCGGTCACTTTTTGGAAGGTGTAATCTTTCTTCATCGCCCCCATCCACTGCAGATACTCTAACAACACTTTTCTCAGTTCTTTTCTGTAGAGAGGAAGGAGAGCGTTCTGCGCTTTAAGGTGAACCACATTTTCCGAATCACCGTTTCTTTGGTACTCATCGATCAAAGCACTGAGCTGGACCTCGTGGCGTTCCTGAGCTTCATCTAATATGCGCGACCAAGGGTTTAAGTTCGCTGTCACTTCTTGGGAAGAATCCGTTTCTTGGCTAGATTGAGAGTCTTCACTGTCTTCGCTATCTGCGAAATTTCCATTACCCCGTTGAAGAAGGTGGTCATTATAACCGTCGCTCCAAGACATGTTTTGGTTTGAACAGCACGAGCTTTGACAGCAAATTAAACTGAACGGCAAGTGGAGCGCCGCCTTTAAAACAAGCAGTGAAAATGTGAAGCTTGTGGTATACGGTTTAGTGTGACAAGCTACTGGTACTGCAGGCAGGGTTACTAAGCTCTGTTCTCTGTGTTGGGCCCTTCATCTTCTCCATACAAAGTGAGCCACTCAGGAACTGAATCTGCTGTTGTTTTACAATGTTTGATTCTCTTGGCTGCTTTTCGAACGCCTCTTGGTAGAGATTTCAGTGATTTCTTTACTCCTCTTGGTGTTGATAACTGATGGACGATCATAATACTAATAACGGAAGCTTTAGATAAACAATAACTAGATTCATCGAGTCGCGAAATCAACAACAAGTTGGCGATGTTCAAGCAAATGCGCCCGTTCGAATTATTCTGCCGTTCAAGGATCAAAGATCAGCCGACGTTGTACGAAGACAGCTGTCCGATCTTGGAAAGAAAGTAAACAGCGATCTACGCCCAGTGTTTACAAGCAAGAAAATCGCCGACGACATCAAAGTAGCAGAGGCCAAACCACCGTTAATAAATCAACAATGCGTTGTCTATAAATTCAAATGTGATCTGTGTGATGCAGATTATGTTGGCTATACTCGCCGACACCTTTTTCAACGCATTGAGGAACACAAACACTCTGCTATTGGAAAACACCTGCGTGACGCGCACAATCAGACAAACAAAGATCTTCAGGAACAATTCACCATTCTAAAGAAATGTCGTGGGAAATTTGAATGCTTAATTTACGAAATGCTTTTTATCCAAGAAATGAAACCTAAGCTGAACACTCAATCTGATTCAATCAAAGCAAAACTATTTAGTACCTAATTATCACTTTCTACGTTCCACATTGTAGCGTTTTTAATTACATGCAACGAGATTCCCACACACATTTTAGCATATAAAGAACTCACAAGAATTTGACTTTTAGTTTTTACGAATTTGAAAATGATGAACGATTTATCGAAACGTCATTCACAATTTTTATCACTAATTTTTATTCACGATCATAATAATCATAATAATAACAATAATAATACTAATAATAATAATCAGTTTAATTACTCTTTTTATAGCTTACAGCTAAATTACAAGAGTGGTCAAAGTACTAAACATATATATACATTAACATGAAACATTTTACTAAGAATATCTAGAGTTTTGTTCTATTGGTTTCTTTCTTTGTGAAGGGACTTCAATCTTATTGTTTGGTATTCTCAGTGTAACGAAGACGATTGATTGCATCCTAATTCCCTGATACTTTGTTCTAAACATTTCGTAGTTGTTGGAGCTTTCATTGTCAACAAATGCATTTTTATTCACTTCAATCCTGTGTATTTGAATCATTTTTGTATTCGCTAATAAAAAGGAATAATGTCTCAAGAAACGTTGTGTTCGAAAACATTCAGTAGTCGCGTGTTGAAAATTAAGCGCTCCGAACGTCCATTGTTGTTGTTCGATGGTAGAGCTCTCCTATGGGCTTCCTCTCTTGAGTTTGTATGCAAATATAGGGTTGAGAGAAGAGTAGAGATCCGTTTTGCATAACGCGTGCGTGACTAACGGAGCGGAAAACAAGAAAAGTTTGCTAAGAATTTATTTTCTCTCTTACGTCTCTCATCGCCAAAGCTGAGAGGTCAGATAGCATTGGGATTTTCAGTATTTTAGATAGAAGGGTACGCAGTTTTGTAACAACCAGTCGGGATTGAAATAGAGAGTTTTCGGTTAAGATTTCTATCATATGTGTGTTTTGGTTGTATTTAAACACTTCCAAAGGAATCAGTCCTGATCGTCCAAAGCGGTTAACTGGCTGAAAGCCATGACTGCTACTCAAACTCGTATTACCGAAGGTTTGTGAATGATGTGTTCGGCAGAGGACACGCTTTTATGGGTTCGAAAACAATAGAGTTTTCAATTAACCATCATCGCATTTTAAAAGACGACAACTTTCCTTTTGTTTTTTTTTTGTCTGTCGACATACAAAATGAGTTTAATTACTTTATCATTACTTGACAACTGCTGTTCTCTGATTGGTTGTCTGTTTTGTGACAACATGTGACAACATTTCACAACATGTGACAACCACCGTATATCATCAAGTCTTTTGTTTTCATTGTTTGAAAGTACACGCGTAGGGTTAAGGTGATGGTACACGCGCGGGTTATCATCCGTTCCCCTTTGTGTCCGTGCAATCAGCGTGACGGTACACGCTTGGGGTTGTTTATTGATGACGTCATCGACGTTAATGTATTCCACAGCAATTTAATGAGAAACCACGGCAAAAAAACGGCCAAACCGGTCCCTACTACACTACTTGGGACAGTCAATGGGGGTGGTCACAGCTAGAGTTTCGCAAAATTCTCCGTTATCAACTTTTTTCTTACTGGTTTTTTCGTGAATAATTTTTTTTTGTATTTGGTGGATTGTTCTTCGATTTCCTCGTTGGTTTTTTATTGAAAATTCTAATTATTGTCACATTTTGTATTTGCTTTGGCTTTTCTTACAATATTATTTAATTCCACTTCTTTTCTGTTTGTTTAACACAATCTTTGAATATTTTTGTATATAACATTCCCATTTACCTTTTAATCTTTTAATTCGCTATAGGCTAGTCAACTTCTCTATTTTCTGGATATATTGAAAGATCTCTCAGTTCCTGTTGTTGTCAGTTAAATAGTAAAGTTACTATTTAAGTTCTGCTTTCTCTATATGACTATTAACATTTTCTTGTATCATTGCTTTACATTATTTTTGTCAAAATCTTTCTAGTGCTTGTTTTCGTTTCAGAGAATCTTCGACAATTTCTTCCTTTAATAATATATAATATAAAATAATCACGATATTTAACCAGGAAGCTCCACTGTCCGAAGTGGTTTTCCAGGAGTTCCTGCATCCAGTTCGAATTGGAATTTGGAAATGGAGTGGCTGGAGGAAAACCTGTCGGAACGGAGTAATACCTCTCGGAGCAGAGCACAGAGCCAACAACAAACTCAACCCACATATTACGATGAGTCCGGGAAGCGAACCAGGGCCACAACCCTCCTCCCCCTACATCTGTGGGGGATAATATTTCTTGAACGATGCATTCTCTCCTTACATTTCCATTAGGACGTTTCTTCATCTCCTCCACTGTTTATTTCATTTTTTACATTGTCATTCCTTCCTATTACTTCCTTTCCTTTCTATTTCATTATCTCGTTTGAGTGTTACAACATTCGTTAGTTATTTGTATTTCTCTCACTATTTCATCCCACTGAACTAATCACGGATATTTCTTTATGTAATACATAAAATATTAGCGGGAGACCTTTATGGGCAGTTAAAATGGCGAGCCGCAGGCGAGCCGTTTTAAAGCCCATAAAGGTCGGACGCGAATATTTTGTTACTTGTGAAATGAAACAATAGATTGTGTTTGTCGTGTTTGTAATGTTAATCAGTAGAGATCTGTTTCAAAGTTAATGCATACTAATTAGCGGAGCAGGACACCTTTATGAAAGTTAATAATTTTTATTGGGGTTTAGAGAGGTATACATGTGACTCAAATACTACCCGTTGATTGGTCGTTAGTCTTATGAATTATTAATGAATTTTACAAGAGTATTTAAGAATCATACTAAGTTCTTGTTTACTTTATTTCGACATTTACAATCTTGCGTTACTCGTTATTTTATAGTTTCTCAAGTAATAGTTTCTCAAGTAATATCTTATTGGCTTTATTCCTTAACAACTTGTGCAAACGCTTATAACATTGTTCGGTTGGAGTTGAGTGTTGTTACGAATGGCTGGGCCCAAGAATGTTGGATGTTCATGGCCTGATCTAGGGGAGGGGTGTAGGGGGGTTTAACTAATATAACTACTATTGTGAAAGAAAAAACTATGTAGTTTATTGTTGGTGTCAGTTTTGTTATTCCCCAGTGGTGCAACCCCTCGAAAGCAGAATTCTGGGTTTGTCCCTGATGTTGTTGCCTGACTATGTTGCAAGGGTTTGCAGGCGAGTTCACTGTTAAAATCTCTCAGATGCCTTCAATTCTTTATGAATTTCTGTTTTCTCTAATTCATTTTGTGGGGAGCAAGGATGGCGATTCCCGGACTCGACGTCGTATGTGGTTTGAGTTTGTTGTTGATTCTCTTCCCCGCTCCGAGAGGTGTTTCTCCGGGTTCTCCGGTTTTCCCCTCTCCACAAAAACCAACACTGAATTCCAATTTCATCTGCTTGTAAAGCGCATTTGATCATATACACATGGAAAATGCGCTATATAAGTTCTAAATTATTATTATTATTATTATTATTATTATTATTATTATTATCATTATTTAATGTTTGCCTAATACGTTTCTTCCTCAGTCCTTGTGTTTAACTTTCATATTGTGTCATTACAATATTCTTTTTATTCAATCCTCCTTAAATCAATATCTCTTTTTATTTCTAAGTTACTATTAGAAAAATTCATGTAACCTCTATATGTAATTCCATGCAATTTCACTTTATTTTCCCTTGCAAAGTTTTCCTTGATTTTTATTTTTATATTCTTGTTATTCAATCTTCCTTAGCTCTAAATCCTTCTTGGTTATTGATGCAGTGTCTTCCGCTTGAACTTTATGCCAATGTTTTTTCTTTGGTTTCCTTTCTTGTTTATTTATTATCATATTTGATTTGAAATTCTCTCACCTCAACTCCTTTTCAATTTCTTCGTTTTTTATCCTGTCTTGAATGAAAGCTTTATAATGTATTTTTACTTTCCAGTTCTTGACAAAGTCATGTTGTTCTCAAAGTTCAATCGTTGTAGAATAACTGCACACCATAATGTCAGTAATATTTTTATTTTTGGAACTTTTCAGCGTTTCTCGGCTATTCCAAAGATCTTCGTGACCACTAGTCACCAGGTTGCCAAACGACCTCAGGATGCTTCTGCTCTGTGGCTGGAAAAATTGCAAAAGGCCAGTTTTGAGATCTGTATCAGAGAAACTAAGATTTTCGATGGACTTCATAAAGGCATAAAAGTTGTGAGTAAACTCAATTCAGTTCTCATGCCTTATTTGAAACACAGATGTTATGTTACAAAAATAATATCCAGACAGCAGTAAAAGTAAGAGAATTAAGTCATTTTTTTGAGGTTGTCAAGATAAATTTATGTTTCGCTGACCTTGACTTTCGACGTTTATGGCGGCGATTGAATTAAAGATAGTTTAGCTAACCTCCATTCCTGATAGGGTATCAGGAATCACCGAACTGGCCCAGCTTTTTTGTTTTCAAAAGATTGTTTTTTCTTGTGCAGAGTTTTGGAGTAGGCCCCTAATTTGATCATCGGTTTTCTACAGCACTGGTTGGCAACTACTCATATCAAGGTCAAGAACTTTACCGTGACTGACAGTCTAGTGTTTACCAACAACCACTCCCCATCTAAGCAAGAGAACAAGGCTTTTTGTCAGGTAGGGTTATTACAATAATAACTAATATATAGATTTTAGCCAAGCCTAAAAGCGGAGCTCCACGATTATTACTATTTTTTACTGGTATTGAGCAACACCGCATGGCTTTCCTTGCGCCAATATTTTATGTTTAGAGCAGTCAACAGGAATTGACTGAGGTTCAAAAACCTCAAAACATTACTAGAAAACAATACAGTCTATGCCTGTGTTTGTTCGAAAACAAGTTTAGCAATCAAAGAACGATCAAATTTTTCATCCAACATCGTTGGACGAGCATGTTTGACGGTTTAGCCACCTCTCTCAATAGTGCATTAAATGGCTTTCCATTTTGATCTAGATCAAACACGTTGATCCAAAATTTCGCATTCCGAACAAATTTTTGATCGTTTAGCTACCCCAACAGAGAAATCGTGCACAAACGGTAAAAAGCAACCAAATGAATCACATAACGTCGAAAATTTCAGCGATAATAAGCAAAACTCATTTTTTAGACTCACTTAGTCCGGTGTTTGGTCAAAGATTGTTGTGCGTTTAGCCACCAAACGTTATGTCTGACAAACACGATGTTGGATCAAAATGCTTGATCTTTTAGACGGGGCTTAACAAACATATTTCGTAGTAAGTTAAGCTTAGACGTAAGCCTAAATGTTGTAGAAAAGAGAAAAAGGAAAACAATCCTGATAGTTTGGATAGGTAATCGCATGGGGCAGACTAAAATTAAGAGAGAATGCACAGGAAAATCGAGCAAAACGGAAAATTCGTGGCCACAGACGAAAACCTAACCTACCCTCATTTTAAGTCTATAGAGAGGTACTGACGAGTTTACAAACCTCCTGGGGTTTATTTTCCGAAATACGGTCGATTTTTGGAATTATTTGAGATTTTTGATTTCGCCCGTCTGACGCCTGAAATTAGCCGCCTCACAAGGGAAAATAGACCGGCCGAAATAACTGCTTCGCGTAACCAAACATGTCAACCTATCGGCAATCTAACACTTAATTTCTATAAAATGGACATCTAGCATCCTATTTACGACAGATTTCCGATTCTGAAGTGTAAAATCAACGCTTGTTAACCGCTTTCTAAATGGCCAGTTGACAAGAGCTCACGAATGCGAAAGTTTATAGGCAAAACTGAAATCGAGCTCCTGGTTATGGGAATTCTCCGAATTGGGTTTTTTAGCGAGCGCTTCAGAATAAGTCGACCAATTTGAAGACATTTTGCACAAGTGACCTCAAATTGACCTCAGAGTGTTTGTTTACATTGACTAGTCACATCGGTTACATTGAAATGGGCGCTCCATATTAGCTAATATTCTCATTCCATATTTCATTTGATAATGAATTTGACTTACCACTATATAATGGAGTCGAATAGGTGCAAGGATTGTCTTGAAGCGGCAGAATGAAGCCGAGTTGTTGTCCAAACTAGATCTGATGTAAAAGTTTGAGAAATTCCTTTGTCAAATTTGCCTATAATTATATGTGAATGTAAGAAACCCAGCCCATCAACCAAATGCCTCGGTAAGTTGTTGAGACATCTGTGACACACTTAGATCTGTTTTAGTGTTGGAGTGCTGGAACTGGAGCTGATAAGAGCTCACTCTAGAGCTGGTAAGACCGGACCGATGCAGGGCGTTATTGTCGATTGCGTGACAGATTTTGAAACACCCTACGGGATAAATCTTGTCTCCGAAAATCCCCCCACCCGCAAATCACTTTTCTAATGGTTCATCTTTAAAGATAAAATATCAATAATAATCAAGGGGTATATTCACTTAACAATAGCCGTGAAGCGTCTCAGTTGCATATCTGAACAAAACGTGTGCCAGCATTTCCATCATGGTGTTTCGTCCGCAAAATTCCTCAAAGAAAACACATTAATATAACTATTCGTTTCTTTATTTTTCGCTAGGTTAAACGAATTATTTATGTTTGTCCGGGTCGAGAAACAGTCCTTCAGGTGCAATCGAGTGGCAGCTGTTTGGATTTAGCTCTAAAAATTGGCATGTGCTAAAACCAGGAACACCGGGACAAAACCACCGGAACGGGGCCACCGGAACCACCGGAACGAAACCACCGAAACCTGCGAAACAACCGAAACAACCGAAACTGTCGGAAAAGAACGAACGGTACCACCGGAACTACCGAAACGAATTCAAATCAAACTCTTGTTAAAGAGAGTTTTTAAAACATCGTTGGCTTTGCATTGTCTTAAGCCGCGCATTTGGCGCGCGTAAAGAGAGGACGCTAAATCAGGGACCGCACAAAGGGAGGGGCTGGAGGAGCTTTAGCCCCCCCCCCTCCCCCCACTTTTTTGCAAAAATAAAAATACATTAAACAAAAAATATTTTAACAAAAATAACGGAGCCAAAAATAGCAAAAAATCGTTTATTCGAAAGTGACCAGAGTTACTGGCAAAGACAAACACGCAGATAAATCGACAGAAAGAAGTATTAGTCGTTACAGTTATGAAATACGAGCTTCAGATCATTTTATGATGTAGTTTTACTGAAAAGTAAAAGCTATCCTTCCATGACAGGACCGATGTTAGCAAGGAGAACTCGCGCGCCGAGAAGGATCGAAGAGCCAACATATCCCAAGACTATTACAGGCGAATATAGTTTGAAGCTTTTGACTTTATGATGAACGCTATTGACCAGCGTTTTGACCAGCCAAGCTTTGACACGTATGCGAAAATTGAGTCTCTCTTAATTAAGACCCTCAATTGGCAGGACAAATCCGAAGAGCTAAAGATTATGGAAAAACTGTAAAACGATGATGTTAATATTTCAATATTACTGCCCAGATGGAAATTTTACAAGTGCTGCTGAAGGATGGTGATTATTCGTGTTTTGACGTCATCATAGTAAAAATTAAAGAGCTACCCAAACAAGAACGGGAAATGATAAATAATGGTAATTGAACTGAGTGGAGTGCAATTTGGTCTGAAATCATACGCGTGATTCAAAATCGAACAAGTCGCAGCGCGAGTTCGATTTGAAATGACAAGTATGATTTCAGACCAAAATTGCATTATTTTTGTCAATATTAATATTTGCTTATCCATGAAATTTGATGGGTTAGTATAATTTCACTTTCATTTTGATCGGTTACAGAAAGGATGCGATTTAGAGTAAAAAATGGTGTGATTTGGGAATAAATTGCCCTGTTGAGATCCAATCAGATTGCAAGGATCACCAGTGATTTCAAAATGAATGTAATAAAAGAAGTTATCACGTTATGTGAGCTCATTCTCGTAAATCCGGCAACCGGTGAGGCCGATGAAAGATCCTTTTCGACTGCTCGGAGGCTAAAAACATGGCTCCGTTCAAGGATGAACCAGGAACGATTTAGTAACCTGACAGTTTTAAACATACACAAAGAAAGAACTGACAGGCTTTCCACTATTGACATTGCAAACGAATTTACCGACCGCAACACAAACAGAAAGCGTAAATTTGGCACTTTTCAAGTAATGATGTGCAGTAACTTTAATATCATTCACTTAATTATTTTCAGTTACTGTTTTGTTAAATTTCAGAGCCGTGGAAATATTTTGAATGAATAATTAAACAATTATTGAACTCGGCTTTTGTATGATATAAAGATATGCAGATCTCGGAGGGTGTTATCCTCCTCAAGCCTTCGGCTTTGGCGGATAACACTCTCCTCGATCTGCATAATTCTTCATATCATACTCAGTCTCGTCCCATAATTGCTAATTATACAGCGTTGAGTTCAAGGCAGCTCAAGCAAAATCGTTGGATTTCTGGCGTATTTATAGTAATTACAGGTTGATATCAGCAGTATAACAGTCTATGATATTTCAATATAGTGATGGTGAATTTTGAGACTCGATAGCAACATCCCTGAAGATGTGGAAAAAAATTCCACGCGTTTTCTTTAGCCCCCCCCCTCCCCCCTCCCCCACTCAAAAACATGCTGCGCGGTCTCTGTAAATCCCTGCAGGTTTAACGAACGTTGCGTTTACAGCCAAGACCAAGTGTCTCCCGATGGCGAGGACATATCTTGAGCTGATCAATGTTTTGCGGGCGTGAAAAGTGATGCGCTCTTGCGAGAATAAGCTCAACTTATCTATAGTACTCATGCTTATCTATAGTACGGCTGCAGTTGAGCAACGGCATGCATGACTTTGACAGACATTATCCTTGCTACTGAAACCACATTGGCCGCCAACGATCTCTTGAAATGAACACGTTTCACCTTCCATAGAGTAAAAACATGATTTCCGCACTCTAGTGCAAAACCTGACCGTGGGGATTGGTCGATTCACGTCTTTGGCAAAAACGCGCGAACACTATTTGCGCAACCTGGAATTCAGCTAAGTAGGGTGCCGAGTCGATTGGGAAATCTGGATCCGAATTTCCGATCGAACACAAAATCCGAAAATGGATTCTCGCGGCGGATTTTGTTAATAGTAATCTTTCCCCGACATGGATTTCAATCATGAAAATCCGTCGCGAAGTCCGTTTTCGGATTTTGTATTCGACTGCAGTGAAATCCGAAATATCCAGATTTTAAGATCTGAATCCAAATTTGCCAATCGACTGCACCCGAGGGGCTGTTCTCGACCCCAGGACTAACATAAATAATGAAGAAACGAATAGTTATTAGGGTGTTTTGGGGAAGCAACATCATAATAAGGATGCTGGTACAAGTTGTGTTGATATGAAAATGAGACGCTTTTTCAAAGGGCCATTGTTGCGTGAATTTACCCCTTGGGTATTTTTTGTTTTTTTGTTTTTTGGCTACTTTATTTTTAGGGATAGACCATTGGAAAAGCGATAGGAGGCTGTGGTAAGGATTTTCGGAGACTCAAGAAGCACTTTTCATTTGAATGGAAAAACCGGGGAGAATTTTCTGTCTTAAGGAACGGAACAATTTTTCTCAATCAAAATAGAACTGGAATAGAGTGTTCTTTTTACACTGAGGGTGTACTCTTTAAGAAACTAGGTACTAACAAAAACAACACTAAGTCGCACGTCGGAAGTCAACCAAGGAGCATGGAACTAGTGGAACGCCGCAGATGTTACAGGATTTTAGGATCATTCCGCCTAAAACAAGAAAGAGGAACACCTCAGATGGTATTCCTTATATGTTGTGAACAAATTCTGGTGGAAAAATCCGTTCCATTTGATTTACTGAGGGAACAACCGGGTTTTCGAAAGTGCCAAGGATTTCGCCCGAGGGGTGTTTCAAAATCTGTCACGCAATCGACAATAGTTCGGGTCTAATCAGCTCCATAATGACCTCTTATCAGCTCCAGTTCCAACACTAAAACAGATTTAAATGTGTCACAGATGTCTCAACAACTTACCCAGGCATATGGTTGATGAACTGCAGCGTTTCTTACGATCAGATATAATACTAGGCAAATTCGACGAAGGAGTTTCTGAAAGTTTTATATCTACAACAGTTTGGAAAAAAACTGAACCCGATTGCAGCCTCTATCGGCTTCATTCTGCCGCTTCAAGACAACACACGCTACTATTCGACGCTATTATACAATGGTAAGTCAAATTCATTTTCAAATGAAATATGGAATGAGAATATTAGTTAATATGGAGCGCTCATTTCAATGTAACCGATGTGACTAGTCAATGTAACCAAACACTCTGAGGTCAATTTGAGGTCACTTAGCGCAAAATTTCTTCAAATTGGTCGACTTATTCTGAAGCGCTCGCTAAAAAACCCAACCAAAATTTTAATTTACGTTAAAACACTATATCTCGAGACTTCAAAACTAAAATTTGGGGCAATTCGGAGAATTCCCATAACCAGGAGCTCGATTTCAGTTTTGCCTATAAACTTTCGCATTCGTGAGCTCTTGTCAACTGGCCATTTAGAAAGCGGTTAACAAGCGTTGATTTTACTCTTCAGAATCGGAAATCTGTCGTAAATAGGATGCTAGATGTCCATTTTATAGAAATTAATTGTTAGATTGCCGATAGGTTGACATGTTTGGTTACGCGAAGCAGTTATTTCGGCCGGTCTATTTTCTTTTGTGAGGCGGCTAATTTCAGGCGTCAGACGGGCGAAATCAAAATCTCAAATAATTCCAAAAATCGACCGTATTTCGGAAAATAAACCCCAGGAGGTTTGTAAACTCGTCAGTACCTCTCTATAGACTTAAAATGAGGGTAGGTTAGGTTTTCGACTGGCCGTCTTTTGCTCGATTTTCCTGTGCACTTGCTCTTAAGGATTAATATCACTTGTGTTTTCAGAAATGTGCTGAAATTGCCCTCGTCGCGCAAAACATGAGTGATACTTTACGAGAACTCATTGCAATTACGAGTTAATAACATAAGGGCAAACGTTTCTTTCAGTTCTTAACACTATAGAAACACAGACGTCGAAAAACTTGTACAGTCAGCCAAGCGGAGGAAAAACACTCGTTCGCCTGCTAGCAAAACAACAAACAAACAATTTGACTAGCTACTTCTTTGTGTCCAAAACGAGTAGATTGTTAATTATATAATCGAGACAAAAATACAGTCTCCTTCCTGAACAAAAGTAACAACGACTAAACCAAATGCTAAGCTTCAATTTATTTAAGTTACCTGTGTTGTCGAGCTTTCTACCTCTTGAAAATACACATCCACCCACTTAAGTAAAAACACGCATCTACAAAAATAGCAAACGGTTTGTCCAAAGAAAGAACTTCTTCCACCAAGTTTGAGCTACTCGTTCCTCCCATTAATGCCGGTGAATTGTTAAGTGAACTTTCTTGGTGAGCTGCAAGATGCCGCGGTAAAGTGAACAAGCTCTTGAAGCGTTAATTCATTTTGTTTTTCAATCACACAATCCGGGCGCCATACAAGTGGATCCAAAATTTTAGAATTTCCTGAGAAAAATATTTTCCTCTTTTATGCCTTTTACGCGAATTAAAAGACAACTTCGAAGGAGATGAAGTTGGTTTGCTCAAAAAAGAAGTTGTTTTGCTTAAAATGAAGAAACCAACTGAATGTGAAATCTCGAGCCGCAGAATAGTCCAGGAGCATATGTACTCCCGTGGGCAAATCGTGAAGAAAGCAAACAACTAGGCTAGATATGTTCAGGTGACCTAAAAGAACAAGAAAAGTGATGTTGCCACTTGTGCAAACCGCAGGGAGGAGTTTTAAGGGGTGTTTTAAAAAATGACGTCAAAACCCCATCATGGGAACGAGGCTGGGGGTAAAAACGTCTCATATCGTTGAAAAACACAATGTTAACCTCGCCATATTATCAGAATTTGTCACGAATGTGGTTATGTACGACCTAATCTAGAACTATCTGGTCACGTGACCACTTTGACATGAAAACGAGGCTCAAAATAGGCGATTTGAATGTTATAATGAGTTAAAATCGAGAATTCGCGCTAAAAAATATTCACTTGTTGAAAAAGTAAAGAAATACAAAATATGTTTTAGTTTGTGGGAAAACCGAGGAATATTACGCATTCTTCTCGTTTTTGTCAGGGCATTTTCTTTCATTGGAGCTTAGAATATTAGCTTTAATTAGTATGAAAAATAGTAACTACACTTTACGCGAAGACCTTTTTTTATTGGAGCTGATACCTGATATGAATACTTGCACTTTACACATGTTTTAATTTAAAAGACTCTTGTTACAGCAGTTAAATATTTAAACTATAGCTTTCATTTGTTAACAACATTATAATACCAATAAGCTGATACCTGATATGAATTCTTGCATCTTATACATGTTTTAATTTAAAAGACTCTTGTTAAGTAGTTAAATATTTAAACTATATCTTTCAGTTGTTAACAACATTACAATACCAATAAGGTATTAATTGATGAAAGCAGTTTTCAAGTCACTAGCAATCCTCAAATGAGCTCGCCATCCACATCGTCATCAGTATCAGACATGTATTCATTGTCAGCTTCATCATCATCTTCATCATCGCTGACTTCTTCATCGTTATCACCACTGTCGTCTTCTGGCATATTCTCGCAACCTTCGCCCGTGTCAGAACAGCCACAGAGATCCGTGCAGTTCAGTCCAGCCTTCCTGCACTGACAGCGTTTGGTGGTGCACTTTACCTTGACACATTTGCACTTAACAAGGTGAATGATGGCGTCGGGTGCTGGGAGGAGTGTTGTCATAATAGGAATCCATTTCTTTTCTTCCTCTTTCCATTCCCAGCCAAAGTCCATTGGTGATGGCAATGATGGATTGGGGGTTCTATCATTATTCCATACAAGTAGCTGATAGTGTGCACGAAGAATGGCCTGGCTCAACGCTGCTAATGTGGGGGGAAGCCGCTCTGATTTGGCTTGCTTCTTGGTGAAGAGCCACCATCTCAATGCCTTAACTGTGGAGATGTTGGTCTTGGGAACAAAAAACTGGCAGACGAGCTTTTCAACTGCTTTTTGGGACTCACTGCTTGGGAAATCACTTGTTCCGAGCTGCGATAATGCACTGATTGCATCTTAACTTGCTTCGTTGAAAATATTCCAGCACGTAGATTTCCCCTTGTTCGAGAATGAGCCTGTGTTATCTGCTCCTGTCAAGGCATGGAATGTCGGTAGTGCTGCCGTCTTCAAAGGGCCAAGCGCACGAATGATTGGCTGCAGATTAATCTCGCGATAGTTCTGACTTTTGCCGGTTACGAACACTGTATTCTGGCAGAGATCGGGATATCGCCTTAGACAAAGAATAAAGACATCTGTGTCTGGGGAATGAATTCTGATTTCAGTTGCTCCACTGGCTGTAGCATCCAGGGCATACAGGACAATCTTGGTGTCTGCTTCCTCTTGGTCACTCTTCAAATATGACATGTCTTTCTTGTTTCCCTTGCTTTCACAGCCGTAAACTACCACTACACGTGTTCCATTTCGCTCTGCGTGCTCGATGGTCCTTTCTGCCAAGTACTCGGTCAGCTCACTCTTTGTTTTCGCATGGGAAAGCAGCTTCTTCATTGGGACCTTGGCGATATGTGTGGTGGAGGTTACACGGTAATAGACTGGATCATGGTTTCCTAGTCTCTTCTTGCGAGTAGCTTCTTTCAGGGAGGACGGGAGATCGTAGCGATCAAAGATGAGGCGTATTTCGTCATTGTCTCCATACTTCTCAAAGATGCGGCATGCGAAGTGATCTGCAAGCTGTGAGCAGCTCTTTATCCAATCTGGCTTGTCTAAGGATTGCACTTCAGCCATTGCATCAATGATACAAACTTGCATTCTTTCCCCCTGACTCGTAGCATCTTGACTTACAGCCCTGCAATCATCAGTTTTGGCTGGAAGCTTCTCTAGAATAGACATCAGCACACTCTTGGCTGGGCAGTGCAACATTTCTC
This sequence comes from Pachyseris speciosa, assembly GCA_016490735.1. Lineage (NCBI taxonomy): Eukaryota > Metazoa > Cnidaria > Anthozoa > Scleractinia > Pachyseridae > Pachyseris > Pachyseris speciosa. The sequence continues at coordinate 1,831,270 of JAEMWC010000001.1, read as the reverse complement.
CATCAGTAGCGAACATCGATCTCGGAACCACTGTAAATTCGTATGTTCCAACTGCTACTTGGATGTCGATCTCTAGTCGGCTTTTACAGATCACCATCATGCGTGCAAATAGGTTTCTGTCTTCTTGTAACTCCAGAATCTGGCCGTTACCAGACACCTTGATCTTCTTTCCCATGGTTTTCCAAGTCTGAAGTTTTCTTTTCTTCATCGGGGACCAGAGATTGATTTGTCCTGACTGGATGCGATCTTTCACAAACTTCTCGAACAGATTCTGGCCAATCTCACACTGTTCCAAAAGATCCTCCTTTACTTTGCTTGGCGTTACAACCTTTGTGACAAGATTAAAGAGGTCGTTGCTCTTCTCAATGAATGGATTCGTGAAATTTTCCAGTGTAGTTACCAACTTCTCTAGGTTTTTCTCTTCACGAGAAATTACTGACGCTGATAAGATGTGATGATGGTTACCTTCTTTCGCCGGGGTGGTCCCAGACATTTCTTTGGCATCTTCAGACAGACGGGCAAGCTCCGGGGCAATGAGGAAAAATTTGGTACGGGCATGTGGATTGAGGGTGATACCAACTAGTCCTCCAGAGACTATCATCGAGCGATTTACTTGCTCCAGGGCGTGGTCTGCACCTTTCTTGTCCAGAAAAGAAAGCTCTTTGATAGAGGATAAAAAAAGGCCTGCAAGGTAAGTGTGTGAGCTTGTTCGCCCCTCTTAACGTGATTACCATCGAGTATTTGCTTCACCGTTGTAGGGCCATACACATCAGCCTCAGACCAACACAGGTCGATACCACTGTTCTCAATGAAGGAACCGATTGTTCTTAACTGTGCCATGACAACGTGTAGTTCGCCAGGACGAAGAATTATGTGATTGAGGTCGTTACGTGCCATTTGAAGTTTCTTGGCAGGCTGGTACAATCCCATATCAAGTGAAACGACAGTCTTGTTACCAGGACCCATAACCTTTGCAGTGATCGATTGAGCCTGCATCAAGATGGTAAGAATTGTGTTCCATTCATGAGCGGGGGCTGCTAAAAGTGGAGGGGACCCGATTCTTGCAACTGATAGGGTTTCGTGTACAAGGGAATTAAATCCAGACCAGACAGGTACGGGGGTCTGACGCTGTACTTGTGGTTGTTGATTTCCATCAACGGAGCTTGTTTCTTCTCTCTCTTCTACTGGAGACCGGGTCATATTTAGTCCCAGCAGCCAAGCAAAGTCTTTGAGCATTAAAAGCTCACCCCCTGTGTTGAAGGAAAACGAGGGGTATGTTGGACTTTTAGGCTTGGGCGGGGGATCAGGACATTCCAGTAATCGTGCCTCAGGAAGATGTTGTACCGAACGATCGACCTTTCCTGCATCTTGTAGTCTAAAAAAGGTGAAAAAAATATGGAGGGACGTCTTATGTATACTATAGCAATACACCTGGTCAACGAAACGAGAATTAAAGCACGCAATGGTGGTTTTAGAAAATAGTATATATTGTAAACTACCTGAGTTCTGCTGTTACATCACCAGGGTGCTTTCTCTGGAAAATTGCCATTGCTGTGCCGTGCAGGGTTCTTTTTCCGTCGGGCGTATCTTCTGCAAAATCCACGCTGTCAACGGCGAAGAAAACGCGACGTCCAGAGACTACGTCTGGGGGAATGAATATGCCATCATTTTGTTCCATGCGCTGAAGAACATGTTTCTCGATTTGGGCTTCTGCTCTTAAGATGCGGTTATATTCAACCGACATTCCAAATCCATGCAAGAAGTTCACTATCTCTTTGCTTCTTATAGTTTGGTGAATGGCCAAACCAACTGCGAGTTGCTGGGGCATTTCTCTTGTTGTTCTCAGTACATCGGACTTCGCATATTTGACTTGACGATCTGTTAGTGTCATTGAAATGGTACTTTGAGCGAGGGTTTTGGCCCGCTTGTGCACTTCGGAGACTTTGTCATCTGACAAGTTAAATGTAAAATGATGCTTGTAAATTTCGTGCCTTTTTTAGAACAGAACGATTACTGCATTTACTGAGTTGTCCCAGCGTTTGTTTTTTGTTCAGACCCAAGTAATTTATCAAATTTATTACGTTATCACTATTCCTTTGTCTCTTCACGACTGTTGTAGCAACAGATGAGCCTTTTATTAAAATTACTTTTACATAATCACCAATATATTGCAACATTTTATTAAACATGTAAAACAAATTCGTTGAATCCCCCCTCCCCCACCCCGATATAACGCCTCAGTATTAAAGGTCAAACCTTCCCATGGGAAAATGTTCAATCGAAGACCAGCAATCAATGGCCTCTTAATAATTTTATATGTATCAAAAGAACTTAAGTTTACCTGACGTTAATGGCTTTGGACCCTGAACAATCCTGAACAATCCATCTAAAGAAGTAGTAGAGCTCTTTTGGCACATGGTTGTCATTTGCATCATCGAAGCGGCCTGTAAACACCCATTTCTTGCTTTTATTGATGCATTTTCGTAAAATGGCAGCAGCGTCATAGATAGCCTTCATGCTGTCGTCTTTAGAAACGGCCTCCTACAACAACATTATTGATTCGTCTCTAATCTCTTTTGAAGTCAACCGCTCTGACTCATTCATACGCTTCGGCCTGTGGAATTCTGCCTCAGGAATTTCACTTGATATAAGCCTCAGAGCCTCGTTTTCATGTCGAAAGGTCACGTGACCAGAAATTTACAGATCAAGTCGCACATTATAACTTTCTTGACAAAAATTGATAAAATGGTGAGATTATAATTGTGATTTTTAACGATATGAGACGTTTTTTACTCCCAGCCTCGTTCCCATGCTGGGGTTTTGACGTCATTTTTTAAAACACTCCTTAAAACTCCTCCGTGCGGTTTGCACAAGTGGCAACATCACTTTTGTTGTTCTTTAAGGGCCCATTAAAGTATCTTTTGATGCCGTTGCTAGGGAAAAATCAATTTGCTATAACTCTACACATGTATGCTTCAATTGGACCAAATTTGGACAATACTCATAGGGGGCAAATATGGTCCAGTTCATGACGTCATCGGACCACGCCCAATGTCACGTGACCAGAAACAGAAAAATGCATTTTAACTGAATGGCTTAAGCCTTCTTTCCGCATTTTCTGTATAATAACAATTCAAAAGCCGTTTTGAAGAAATTTAAGCATGCGTTTTGGCTTATGATGAAAAATAAAAAAACGAGAAAGGAAAATATGTTTCTTTGACCACTCTTTTGAGCATAATTTTTTGGTTTTTCATTTTGTCGCAAAACCCATGCTTGAAATCCAAGAAAATATGATGTTCTTTTGAATTGTTTCAAAATCCAGCAACTACAATTATCTCTCGAGGAGAAAAGTTCTTTTTCCACCGGAAGTGGCCAGCGAATTTTCAGCGGCCTGGTGCCTAAGCATTCTAGGCCAGGCTGCTAGGGCAACGAACGTTCTGTTTCGTTCAAAGTTCGTCTTCGAAAACGAAATTCATGGGGATGAAAAGGAGCTGAAAAAAGTAAATCTTCACGCTTCAAATGGTATTTTTGTCAATTTCGGTCGCGGCAATGTATTTTTCAAACAGTTGGAGATGCTGTGGATCATGAAACCTTCATTATTAGGTAAGTTTACATGATTTTTTGTATTAATTTTATTTATTCATCCAATCCCTAAATATGAGAATGAATATATGAAAATCTTATATTTGATTTCGGTAGAGCGCTGCACCGGTATCGCAGAGGTCGTAGGTTCGAATCCCGTACAAGCCTGAATTTTTTCAGGTTTTCTTTCCACTACTGCACTACGATGATCATTCACATATTCAATACCTAAATAATTAATACATCTCGAACTAATCTTAGGGGACATGATTTTATTGACATTTCATGGAACATGCCTATGTAATAATTTTACTACTCAGCTGAGATGATTTGATTTGCGTTCATTTGTATGGAAAATATTTACAACAACGTGTTTCATTTAAATTAATTACATTGTATAAACGTTCCACCCCTCTGCTCCTCTTAAACCTTCTGCGCGAGCGGACAGGTAACATTTACACAGCATGTTGTAATACCTATGCTGTTTCTTTCACCTTTGCAAGGATTTCATGAATGTAGATTACATTAAAACATTGGAATAAACGTTTTGTCACTTGTTTTTGTGTTTCGTTACATTGCCTCATGCACACTTACATAACTCACAACTCTATTCCACTACTTCGTTATTCTACAGATATGTCACGTAGTTTAAATATTTTAAATAGGGTTTTGCTCCAGATGAATGAATAGTTTATGAAAATTAGTGGATGCAAAAATAAGCCACAAGCTTGTCACAACACTGCTTTGACAGATGCTTCTCTTTCAACATTTGGACAAATCCTTCTTTTGAAAGTAGAGCACTTCTCCTTCTGAGCAGTTCATAAGTGAGCCCAGCATTCACGATTTTCTTCGCCATTGAGGATGAGATATGTTTCCCCAACTTGTAAATCAGCTGCCCTGATTGTACTCGCACAAATAGCATTGATTCAAATTTGCCTCTTTGTTGTTTGGCAGATCTAAACTCCAAGAGGTGAAGGTGGTGCTTCAGTTCGCATTCAAAAACTAGCCTCTTCAGGGCAATTGAATCATCAAGTGCTCTGTGCGCTGAAAAAATAATTTAGGCAGAAGATAAGATTCACGTAAGTCTGGAATTATGTATATCTTTCAGGAAATATCAAATTTCATTGTACAGTGTACATGTATACAACAAACTATTTCATGATTACTCCCCATGTTGCAATGCAACTTCTACAATATTTACATGTAGCCATACATGACATGTAACCTGTACCATATACCATACAAACTTGTTTGGCTTCATTATTGGTCTCACTAGACTCTTGAGTTACGTTAACTTTGAGCTAGTTTCTACGTATAGACAAATAATTTTGCAACTAACTCAATCAGTTGATTTCAGAACATAGTTTTGTAACCAAACTTAAAAACTTTGCCCAAGTGGTCTTGGTTATAGGAATCTGACTTTAATTATAAATGATGACAGTGTCTTGCAAAATGTATTCATTACAATATTTACCATTGTATGTCTCACTGGGGAAGTATGTAGAGTAGAGGGCCTCCATTCCAACTTTACTCTTGCGGTTAATTTTTTCCAACTTTCCAGTTTTTCTGAGCTGGGAGTTAAAAAATCTGAACATGTAATTGAAATAATTATAACCCACGCAAAGGAAATCATGCTATTTACAAATAATTATTTCTGAAACGATCACAGAATTAGTAATAAGGTATTGAGAAAATTTTATTATCTATTATTATTTATTATGTTGTCGTAAAATTTTCATATTTGCAAGAATATTACATGTACACTGTAATGTACAAAGTGTTTCACCAGGATATCCAAACACTGAGACATGGGTAGAAAAAAAAAGGCACAGCTGAGTTTTTTTTTAACAGATTTGGAAATGTTTGGTACCTGAGTTTTTGATATGGCTTCTCAAATTATTCATGAATGATTCTTGGGAAATTCAAAGCAAAAGTTTAAGCAAAATTTTAAGCTATTTAAGTCCAGATATCCAAACCTCTATCACCATGTTGATTTCCTGTGTTTTTCCCTTTGTGAATTACTAATGAGTTTTGGAAGTTTATATGAACAGCTGAAGGTCACTGTTTCTTACCTGTCTAACAAATTGAAGAGTGTCACCAAATGATACTTTTGATAACAAAGAGGCATCTACCAGCTGTTCCCTCCTTTTGAGTTCTGCATATAGCAGTGGGTAGTCATAGACAAATCCATTATGTGCCAGCAGGACTGTTTGGAAAGAATGTTTTAGCAATGTTGTCAATGGTATGAAAATAAAGTTGTAAAGTTGTGTACATGTATGTAAATAGTAATATTATCCACAGAGATCAAAATAATGGGCGGTGATCGGTAATTACTGGTCAAATTTGTCATCCAAAAATACAATGAAATAATATACTTTCACAAGAGGAAACTAAACCATTAATGGCCAAGGGTTTTATGTGTGTCGTGGCTCTTAAAAGGACAGATGAACATGGAAAAATACACAATCAATGAGGCAAATTCAGTTCCTCAAATGTAACAATATTATTGCTGGTTGGGGGGGGGGGGGGGTTGGTGTTTTGGGTGAACGGAGGGGGGGAGGTCATTTTCATTTGTCCTTGGAAAAAATCGCCTATCAATTTGTTTTCCCTTTTTTTTTCATCCCTGTATCCATACCTGGAAAATGTTGCGTCCTTGTAGCCAGAGACACCTCCTTAATTAGACAGTTTATCCAGTTAATAAAGTCTGGAATGACTTGCGAAAGCTTAGGCTTATTGAGAATATCTCTCTTTGAAATGCCACACTTTCTTGTTACTGCAATATAAAAAGGCTCACATTACAATGTGTCCAACGTAGTTCCAACAAACATTATTTCCATCTCATGGGGGAGAGGAAGGGGTAGGGGTCTTGAAAGCAAACTTTTTTATGCAAAGTGTGAAGTTTCATGTAATCTGGGGAAAACAATTCGTACATTAGGCTTACTGACTGGGATTTCCAGTTTGGAAAGGCCCGCTACTCATTACTGCGCATTCACATTTGCCTTACTACATGTAACTTGTGATATTAAGGTGACTCCAACATTACAATTTACTGAATCACTGCTTTCCTCAACAGAATGAAGATGCCACCAACCAACTTACCAACTGGTGCAATCCTCTTTGCTGTATACACCAAGGACTGAAACTGTAGTGGACTGGCAATTTGTATATCTTCAGGTAGTGGCTGAACTACTGCTGCAAGCTCAATGATGTGGTCTGTGTAGACAGATCCACCTGTTCCTTCACTGTTGTACAGGAAAAATAATGGGGTCAGGCTATCAAGCTCTTCTTCTGAGTCACTAGTTGATGTTCCAGTGAGCTGTTCCATGGAAGCAAATTCAGGCTCTTCTCCATCATCTGAAAGGTCATCACCACTGTCATCATCCTCACCACTTGTTTCTTCTACAGTGACCTCTGTATCACCAGTGTACACTGCTGTTGCCCTAACAGATTTTAGTGATTTCATGAACTGTTTTTCTTGTTCATGACTCTTGTGTTTTCTCTTCTTACTAGCATTCCTGTTAGCCCAGAAATATAAGTTAAATGTAACAACAACAACCATTTTATTTTGCTAGATATAAAAGATACCTTAGAGCAAAAGATAAACTTAAATAAGCAAAAAATCTACTCAGAGTAGTAAAAACTAAACGAGCGGAGTAGTTACAAAAATTAAGCTTAAAATGGGTTGAAGGAAGAATAAGAAAGAAAACAAAAGATTTTAAGGTGGATCCCCCCTGAATTTGGTGCCACAAAATTGCTGTCATTTTGTTCAGTGACAAATGGCTACATGCAACTGACCTGGATACATCCTGTTACAGCAGTTTATCCATGATAGATTCTTGGTCTTGCATAACATCATCTACGTGGCCTTTTTTGAATAGATCAGATCAGAGCCCTTCGACTTATCTGGGTCTATTTCTGGCCCCATAGTGTGTCTTGATCTACAAATTTGGTCTCACTCACACCTCCCCTTGGTAATATGCCTAACTGATCCTTCCCTCCCCTAAGGGCTAACAAGCCATATTTTTTTATTAAATTGATATACAATTTGAATGAAAAAATTGCCACAGAAGTAAGAAGATGTTTTGTTACCTCTTCTTCTGGTGCTCTGGATTTGCTCTCTGGAGTTTTGCCTTTTCATATTCATCCTGTCTCTCAATGATGTACTCAAGTGTATTGAGTGGGACTGGCACTTTAAGAAGTTTGAACAGTAAGACAATCCAAATGGGTCCAATATTCTGACAGTAACAACACAATTATTGGTGTAACATTGTACATTGTATCAAGTTAGACACATACAGTATTAAGTGTAAAGTAACACTTATTATTTGCTCAATCCAGCCTAAAATGTTCCTATATTGTTGGTTGCAGTTTCTAATAATTACATTCATCTTGGATTGCCAGTTGTTGTTCAGGAAATGACCCAAGAGAGCAAAGGAAAATGAGCCAAATATCTAATAATAACATAGGCGTTGTCCCTTGGCAATAATTTATAGTATCTGCCCATTATTCACTTGGTTGCAAATTGCTTGCTTTTATCATAACAAACATACTGCATCATTAAGGGATACATGTATCTTTTTGTGTTGGCTTGGAGTCCCTTGCAGGCCTTCAATATGTTTCTGTACTCAAAGTGGTACAGTAAATATGCATTTATTTTTAATTTTTAATTTTTATATTATTTTTTATTTCTACTTATTGTAAAACTGAGACTGACAGGGGCTGTTATCCCCTCGCTAAAGTCTACATTTGGCATCTCGTGCACACCACCCCCACCTCCTAAAGCCCTTAGCGACTTACCTGACAAGGGGTGTTCTTGACTTTCTGGAGGTCAGCGTGGAATGTTTTTGCACGATGGTTTCCACAGATTACAATTTCTGTCTCTGGACTTGCTAGGAGAATCTCGTGGCAGGACGAATCGTTGTCCATTGTGCATTTGTCGATCGAAAAGGTACCCAGGAGATCCTCCAGCATTTCCCCGAACATGTCCCCCTCAGCTCCACCGCTTGTTCCTTCCCAGTTAGCACTTTGGCCGCGCTTTGTTCGGTGTGAGTACGCAATAATTTTGCCAGTCTTCGCATCGTGGACGGTAGCTGAACTGTTATTCGAATAGTGGCCGCGAGTCAGATAAAAGCCGTCGAACTGGATGTGTAATGATGACTTATCTCCACGTCGAACTGCCTCAGTTCTTGCTTCTTGCACGCTCCAGTCGGCGATCCCTTTTACGAACGGCGCAATCCATTCAACAATATGGATCCACTGAGTGGAACTGACGTGATCCAGACCAAGAGTCCCGAGAATTTTGTGGTAATCTTTGAAATATTGCCCATTGACAAGGAATGAAAGAGCAACGAGATTACGGATTACTGATCTTGGACGAGTTGTGGCCTTAACGACAGGAATGCTACTCTTCAAGTTGACTTTTTTCCCACATCGACTACATTCGAACTCAACTCTTCAACTGTGTTTTGTTTTACCGAACAAAATTCGAATTCAGTTTCTTTTTCACAGTCACAGTGTTGTAAATTACTTAAATTACTGTTAACTAAGTTCTCAAGCGAGGCTGATGTTGTAAGGAGAAGTTGTCCATCACAAGTTTCGAGCTCACCATTATCAGTCAGGTTTTCTATCGAGTGCTTAGCACTTTTTGATAGAGTTGCTTTCAAGGATAATTTACAAGCCTCCTTGCTCACTGTCTGCTGCTCCATGCTGTCTTGGGAGAGTGGTTGCAATTTAGTAGCCTCGATAGCTTCGTTTATTTGTGTTATATCTAAACAGTGGAGTTTCTCAGGTTCGGAAGGACATTTCACGGACACAGGTTCACAGGATTGCACAGTTTTATCATAAGAGATGTCAGAGAGCTTCGGAGCGGTCAAAAAGGCCGCGGACACAGAGTTTCCTATAAAGTTTCCAGGTGATGACAGCCCAATACTAATTTCAGTTTGTGTCTCTGCATCTTTGAGATTTCTATTCCCAACCTGACACTGGAAATCTTTAACTGTCACCTTTTCGAGATTTCCCCATCGACATGCAGCCATCGATGCAGCTTTCTGTTTACGTCCGTACGTGGATGACATTTTCAGGCAGAAAACTCAAGTTTCAAAAATAAAGGCACGACTCACGTGTTGTAAACGTAAAGTAGAAAATTAATTAATAAAAATGTAAACAAAAAGTTTTTCTTGTGTTTGTTGCAACGAAGTAAAAAAAAGTTACCGGCGACTTGAATCAGCGACGGGCCGGCGCCGAAAAAAGTGCGCGAAAATCATTTGGCTGACCGGAAGTGAAATTGCACTTGGGTAGCAACCGTGTATCTTAGCAACGAGATACTTCAATGGGCCCTTAAGGTCCCCTGAACACATCTAGTCTAGTTGCTTGCTTTCTTCACGAAATTCCCACGGGACCCAAATTTTGGACATATGCTCCTGGACTAGAAAGCGCGAAAGCTCGTTTTGGCTCGGGTGCCTCGTTTTGGTTAACCTGACTTGAGCCTGCGATCCAATCGAAAACCATTACCTGGTCAGTGGTGAACTTCAAAAAAACAGCTAACCTCGATGAGCTCTATCCTGCGATATGGTCACGTGATACTGGTCAGCGGAAACCTTGTTTTGACAGCTGTCAATTGGCCATGACACGGATGCCCTATACCAAAGATGTACGCTGTAAACTAGGTGATCAGCTGGAGTATGGCCGCCATTTTGGATTATTATGATTATTATTAGGATATTATTAATTATTGAGCAACGTCGTCGTCGTCGTGCGCGCCCACGAGTAATACCGCTAGCCATTTTTACCATGAGAAAAGCAGTTGACGGGTTTCTATAAGTATGGTGCTCTGCTAGGTGGCCCTTGGGGCTACCATAGCTCCGCTATAACAACTAAACTCATATCAACACCGCTTAAGAAATTAAAATCTTGCACAACTGTTTTACTTAGCTTATGTGTTGTTAATTGAACAAATTGACGTCAGTTTTGGGAAAATCCAAACCGGATTTCTGAATACTACAGATTTGCTCTTTTCTTCCTGTGGAAATCCCCAAACGGATCATGAATCCATAAAATCCAAACACCGGATGGATTCTTCAGATCAAATCCAAATACGGATTTTTGAGATTCACCACCTGAGCTTTTTTGGGAACGGATTACAAAAACGTATTTTTGGCAAGCTTTGCAAAAAATGGTACACAGCAGTTATCGTTACCACCATCCTTGCTACAAATTTTCTCCATGAATTAAAATCTTTTCTGTCTTTACTCTTTTTGATAATAAAATTTAACCAATCAGTGCGCCAGAATTTTGAGTTACTCTAAATAATCCTATTTCAGTTACAACAACAATTACAGTCAGTAACTTTATCACGATCGCAGTCGCCATCGTCATCATCATCGCATCACCATCACAAGTACATGTATTGGGACCACGGCACCTCAGCATTACAAACGTAATCAGAACGAGAATCACATCTCAAATTTAATTTATAGCAAGACCACTTCTTCCAAAGGTACCGCTATGTCTCTAAACCTCATCCATCGCCCATGAAACTGGAATGGGTTACTGTTGAAGTAAATGTTCTTGTAAATTGAATTTAAAATTATTTGATGAAAGATGATTTGTTCTTCTTGCACTTAGATTTTCCAGGTATACCAGGTCTGATTTGATCCTCTTTACTTTGCTTTTATTTCTATGTTACAGAAAATCAAATTCAAGGAGCCATTTTTTCTTCCTCCTGTGATAGTGGTATCACCAGCAATTAGCTATAGCAATAAAATTTCCCTAAGACCTGCTTCAGGATGCAGCGCAGTTACTGCCTGGGTACAGGTACGTACATATGGGTTATTGGCCTAGCGTGAGGTCAAGATGGCGGGATATTGGCCAAGTTCTTTTTTTGCGTGTTTATGGACCTCGACGTCGTCTCGGTCCATAAACACGCAAAAAAAGAACTTGGCCAATATCCCGCCATCTTCACCGAACAAGCTTGGTCAATAAAGGATTTATTATATGACTGAAAGGACACTATTAAAAGACAGTAAAAAACGCGGGACGAACGGGCTATCCTGAGCGGTCTAGATGGCTCCATCTTGACTTCGCGGGTAGCCAATCACAGCAGGAGAATTGATTCATCTTGACCGCTGAAAGAGCCAGTCATATAATAAAGTACCTTATTGAACAACATTTATGGCGATATTGATTAATTAAGGACGTTCGCGCTAATTGTTTGTAAACAATTTTGTTTGCAAACGAATTTCGGCGGAAAGTTGGCGAAATTTTGGCTTTAATTTCTTAGGCTAGTGTGTTAGTTTCTTCTACTTTCGCCATGGTGTAATATCCTCGTGAGCAATGTCAAGCACGTTATGGATCGAGCAGACGCTGAGGAAGAAATGTTCACAAACTGTACACATGACGAGACGCAGCGGAGTCTATCTGGAAGTATTACAAAGGAATGCGGGGTTGTGGACCCCGCATTCCTTACATATTTGACTTTCAATCTGTCAGTGAGTCAGCCCGTGTAAAGAAGAAGGCGTGAAAATTCGCAAGTGCGGCTGTCAAAACTAATTTTTGTCACCGGAAACACTGTGATTGAGCCGTGAGAAAATTAGGATCACTTTCTATGCGGCGGGGAGAGTGAGAAAGTGACGAGACAACAAACAATAATGCAGAAGTCCAAATCACGCATTCGTTTTTTTTTTTTAATTAAGAAAACCCGGCCGAATTAGGAATACCGGTAAACTCGCCTACGCCTCTACAACTCGTTCGCTTACTGGTAGGCGAGTTCACTCAAGTAATGTATGTTCAGTTATAACTCTAATTTTTTATTTTGTGAGCGTTTACAATTATAGCACGTTTTCCTTTGTCTGTGAAAAATTTACTCAACGCCGGCTATGTTGATTTGATTAAATTTCCGTGGATTTTCCTACGACGTAACAGGGAGCAGTGGCTTTCATTATTTGACGTGAGATGGATGTGAAGATGAATACAATAAATAACTGTGAGAATCTGTGACTTTGGAGAGCACACTGGTACATAAGTTATTGCCACGGATAGAAACTTTGATATCAAGAAGAGCCAGCGAAGCTTCTATAATTTCCAAGGTATATTTCAGAGCCAGATGAGAGGAATTGACGGAGGTTATAAATTCATTGAGTTCCTCAAAACACTGCACCGATGCCGTCGTCAAGGTAGTGACCGTATAGTTCAGGTTTGGGGTCTTTGTATTGATTGAAGAATTGGTGCTCAACGTATAACCTACATAAAACAAAAATCAAATGAAGAATGATCCTCGCAGTTGTGAACGCAATTTATGCAACTGCGAAAAGAAGCCTGAAAAAAATTCAGGACTTCAACGGGGTCATCGACTTCGTCGTGGTCATCACCGGTATCGCGAGGTCACGGGTTCAAACCCCGTTGAAGTCCTGAATTTTTTTCAGGCTTCTTTTCGCAATTGCATCATTTGCGTTCACAACTGCGAGGATCATTCTTCATTTGATTTCATTTCCGCAGTTCATGTATGATTTATTTCATATATCATTCACAAAAAACAAAAACAAAAAAAAGAAAAAAAAAAGAAAAAAAGAAAAAGAATGGCGTAGCTGGGTACCATTAATTTGCTTTTAATAATTATCAGCGAATGAAAAAGAAAAAAAAGGTCGGGGGAGGTGGTACTCCCTTATATGCGCTATATCAGGTATATGGGGCACCAAAGGGTATGGATTTTTAGCCGTGTTGGTCTGAAATAGGTTATCGATTTTGAACATTTTGGTCTGAAATAAGGTATGGTTTGTCCATTCGTCTTGGATTGGGTATACTTTTTTAGAAGAAGCTACTTCTTCGACAGTAGGCGATAAGACCATTTGCAAAAGCCCTTCTTGTTTGTCCTTAATTATCTTTTATCGCGCACATGAAATAAGTCTGAAACAGGGTATCAAATTTTTGATCAGGTCTGAAATAGGGTAGGGAGAACCGCTGTTTCTGTTCTGAAATAAGGTAAGTGTTTCGGGAAGGGGGCCGCACGCCCTACCCAATTTTTCTGGGAGTACACCCCCACCCCCACCCCACCCCCACCCCACCCCCTCCCCGGGATCAAGTTAAATGCCTAATTTAAGCCTGTTCCACCTCACGAATTTTGGGGAACTTTAAGTACGCAAGTACATGTAAGTTGACTACTATCTATCATTGGCAGTCACAACATGTGGATGCCACTGGTAACCTTGGTGATACTTGAACAGTTAAAATGAAAATGAAAACAAGAATTGTTAAAGGCAATACTAGCACACTTCGACAAAACATCTGGATGCCACTGGTAACCTTGGTGATACTTCAGCAGTTAAAATGAAAATGAAAACAAGTATTGTTAAAGGCAACAGTAGCACACTCCGACGAAACATCTGGATGCCACTGGTAACCCTGGTGATAGTTGATCAGTTAAAATGAAAATGAAAACAAGAATTGTTAAAGGCAACAGTAGCACACTCCGACGAAACATCTGGATGCCACTGGTAAACTTGGTGATAGTTGAACAGTTATAATGAAAATGAAAACAAGAATTGTTAAAGGCAACAGTAACACACTCCGACGAAACATCTGGATGCCACTGGTAACCTTGGTGATACTTGAGCAGTTAAAATGAAAATGAAAACAAGAATATTATTGTTAAAGGCAACAGTAGCACACTCCGACGAAACATCTGGATGCCACTGGTAACCTTGGTGATAGTTGAACAGTTATAATGAAAATGAAAGCAAGAATTGTTAAAGGCAACAGTAACACACTCCGACGAAACATCTGGATGCCACTGGTAACCCTGGTGATAGTTGATCAGTTAAAATGAAAATGAAAACAAGAATTGTTAAAGGCAACAGTAGCACACTCCGACGAAACATCTGGATGCCACTGGTAAACTTGGTGATAGTTGAACAGTTATAATGAAAATGAAAACAAGAATTGTTAAAGGCAACAGTAGCACACTCCGACGAAACATCTGGATGCCACTGGTAAACTTGGTGATAGTTGAACAGTGATAATGAAAATGAAAACAAGAATTGTTAAAGGCAACAGTAACACACTCCGACGAAACATCTGGATGCCACTGGTAACCTTGGTGATACTTGAGCAGTTAAAATGAAAACGAAAACAAGAATTGTTATAGGCAACAGTAGCACACTCCGACGAAACATCTGGATGCCACTGGTAACCTTGGTGATAGTTGAACAGTTATAATGAAAATGAAAGCAAGAATTGTTAAAGGCAACAGTAACACACTCCGACGAAACATCTGGATGCCACTGGTAACCTTGGTGATAGTTGAACAGTTATAATGAAAATGAAAACAAGAATTGTTAAAGGCAACAGTAACACACTCCGACGAAACGTCTGGATGCCACTGGTAACCTTGGTGATACTTGAGCAGTTAAAATGAAAATGAAAACAAGAATTGTTAAAGGCAACAGTAGCACACTCCGACGAAACATCTGGATGCCAATGGTAACCTTGGTGATACTTGAGCAGTTAAAATGAAAATGAAAACAAGAATTGTTAAAGACAACAGTAGCACACTCCGACGAAACATCTGGATGCCACTGGTAACCTTGGTGATAGTTGATCAGTTATAATGAAAATGAAAACAAGAATTGTTAAAGGCAACAGCAGCACACATGACTCCGACAATACATCTGAATGCCACTGGTAACCTTGGTGATACTTGGTGATACAGTTAAAATGGAAACAAGAATTGCTGAAGGCAACAGCAGCACACTCTGACAATACATCTGGATGTTACTGGTAATGTTGGTGATTCCTGAGCAATTTATTTTGTATATTTTTCTTATTTTATGCTATTTGAGACTAGATCAACAGATTGGAAAAGATGCAAGTTGTTTACATCTTTTCCAATCTGTTGATCTAGTCTCAAATAGCATAAAATCAAAAAATATACAAAATAAATTTCTCAGGAAAAAATGCCATCTTCTCAATGGGGAGTGCATGCCCCACAGTATCTTCTACATTTCCCAAGATATTCATTTTTGTGGGACCTGAAAAAAAAATGGCCATTTGTCATAAATGAGCTGCTGACTGCATTGACACCAACTAGCAACAATACATGTAAGCCATTGATTTCCAGTTACGAAACATCCCCAGAGTATTTTTTTAATGTTTAGTCTTAACCATTTTACATACCTGAAATTGAGCTAACATGGATATTGTGTTTTCCAATTTCTGTTTGTTGTCCAGTCTTCTTTTGCACTGTCAGTTGGTCCCATTGAAGGACTCTGGACCATAACTTCTCAGTGCCCAGTTAGCCTCCTGCAGGGAATTAATCTTGTAGGCAGCAAAGCCAAAGAATCAAGAAGCTGCTAAGTATTTTGTCTTTCCATGTGTGACATTGGAAAGAGTTGAATACTGCTCAGCTCCTCCTCCAACAAAAATTCAAGATCATCATGTATCCCGGTTGATCTGTAGGAAAGGAGAGGGAGTGGAGAACTGTGATACTTATAAAGAGATATAATTAATGCCTAAGGTGGGGAAATTTCATCCAGTTTTACCAAATTTCAGGCCCTAGTGTGGGATTTTGACCAAAAATTATTTTGAAAAGTCAAATGTCCTAATATGTCCGAGTTACCCCCCTCTTGTTCTTATAAACATTGATAAGTAGCAAACTACAATTCTATCCTGTTCTAGGAATCCCTCTTATCCCCCTCAATAAGGCCTAAGACACGAAAATAACTTGTTTCAGGAAATGTGAGCATAATTTACGAGTGACATTGTGCGGATTTCGTAAAGGGAACGGGAATTACCTTTCGTTGACGGGGTCTGTTGTAGTATTTTGGTCCTCAGATAGTGAGTATTTACTCCTCTGTCGCGAAATCTGTTCCTTGGGATTTATTTTTCGTGCTACAAGAACTATTTCGCGCCACTCGCAATGGAAAGCCGCTGATCAGTGTTTCCGAGTGCAAGGTTCGCAGAAAAAAAAATTGAGAATTTCTCTAAGCTTACCTTTTTGGGGCAGCTACGTGGCAGGGTTAGTAATAAGCAGCCAATGTCTTCATCCATTTCTTGTGAAACAAACGATGATGACCCTGACATTTGCAAACGGCGATTCGTTTGAGTCTTCATCACAGGATTCGAACTACTCGCGGCCGTGCGAGTGCTCGTTTATACGTCGGCTTGAGCTTCGCAAAGTACGCTAATGACAAGGCTGTTTAAAAAGCATCTTAGCTGCTCAAAGATCTCCTCTTGATATAATTGCCAATCTCGTGCACGGAGAAAGGAATGCCGCAATTAATACAAATGATGAGGCAACGATTTCATCCTCTGAAGAAGCTTTTCCTCGATACGGTTCTCCATCTATCGTCTGTAAAGTTCTTCGCCTTGAATACTCGGACAATATCCTCCGGAAAGCGGAGGGAATATTCCTCGAGAAATATTCCTCGGAGCCATCGACACACTTCTACGTGGCTCGGTTTTCTCAAATGACTGCGGAAACGAGACAACGTGACTGAACGCACCTCAATCGTCAAGACTAAATTTGATACTGACATATTAATCCTATTTGATCCGTGTTCACCTCTCTTTGTTGACAGAAGTTTAATTAAGGAGTAAACCGCAATTTTAATTAGTTCGGAAGTCAAGTACTTCCAGTTTAGGCCCACTTGCGTCTCCTCATGAATGGGGAGAATAACCACGAATTTAACTCTTTTCAATTCATGGTGATCGCTGTTTTACCTTCGAGAGATCACTTTCTGTACCTATCCTCCGCATATTGTGAGAACAAATATATAACAATTAAAATATTTCCTGATTGTTTGTGGAATTCCGCCTAAATTTTGGCTGTGTGGGATCTGTAAATGTCCATTCAAAATATCTACGTTGTATTACTGAGTTTAATGCACTTAGTCAAATAACCATAATAAAGAAACCTCTTATATGTTTCAATGTAAAAACCACTGAAGCCATTTTAACTAAGGAGAGCCTCTTTTTCAATGTTAGTGTGCTTATATAGGTCCGTGCTTTATATCCGCAACGAATTCGGTGACATAAATAACTCACAATATTCTTACCGCATCAGAAGTTTAGAAAATTGTGAATGTTACAGCCTTTCCGTCTGAACTGTTGTCTCATCTTAAGTAATATTTTTTCGAGATGAAGCTTCTAAAATTAGTGGACTATATAAAATCTGGCTTCTATGTATATGTATCTTTGAAAATTAATCGGTGACTGACTTGAGTACGTGAGTACCTTAAGGATGGAGGAATAACTGTCACGAATATGATCGATTTCCACTTTGTATGGCTTTATTTACGTTTTAACACAGTTCCTTATTTTTGTCTGTACTCGGCATACATCCATAAAAGATACCGAGGTGTGCACGAGAAGCTTTAACAATAACGCCAGCAATAAGGAAACAATAAGAGCAGATTACATGGTGATTGGAGGTTGGTGAACTTTATTTACCAGTAAAAATATGATAATTAATATAAAACACAGTAACATAACTAAGGTGAAACAAAGAAAACTTTTTGTAGAGGGATGTAGCATAGATGTACAATATGTTCTTGCTAGCACTATTTCATAACATTTTGTTTTGTGATCCTTGAAATCGATTTAACCTCAAGAAAAATCAATCTCTGTCTGACATCCAAATTTCTTTTTAGCGTGGTACGCAGTACTTAGTACTTTAAAATTCACCCAAGCAACCAAAACTTGATAATCTCTTGTGATCAATTGTACTGAAAAAACATAACCAGCATAGCCATAAACCTAACTAAAGAACCCTAGCCTTCCATTATTTTTGAGAGTTATTACGTTTGTTTCCCTGTTAGATTTGGATCCTTGTCTGAATGTAACATGTCTTTACCACGGAGTATGCAGGGCTTTTGGGCCTTACGATGGTCGCTGTGTGTGCATTGAAAGTTGTCCATCGTACCAAGAACCCGTATGTTCCTCAAACGGCTAAACATACGACAATAAATGCTTGTTCGAACAGGATATGTGTCTTCTGCGACTAAACTTTACCTTGCAGCATCCTGGCAGCTGTGAAGGTGAGCGGAACAGTTCATAAATTGACCAATTTTACAGAAGCTTCTCTTTCCCTTTTAGTACTGATGAAGACGTAGAGCCTATTCATGAAGTCAACATCAATGTAAAAGTTATTCTTAGCGACACCAATCTCATGGCAAACATATGCAGAAAATTGTACGTGCAGTAAATAGTTTTCCACTTAAACTGAAAAAACAACAACAACAACAACAAACAAACGGAAATGTACACAGACAATGACAGTCAACCTCAACCCAGGGATTTCAAATTGCAAGGAAGACACTTTTTGAACTTTTGGGCTCCGTAGCCCGAGATCAGTTAGACCAGTGACGAAAAATACATATTTTTGTCGTGGCTCATTTAAGTATCGTCATGCAGACTTAATATTTTTGGATTACCAATAATCTTATATGTACTCCCAAAGAAAAGAACTGGTATACTACCAAAACATATTATCATTACTTCAGGTAACAAAATTAATCATGTTCTTAAAACACAACGTAATGAATTAAGCTTCTGAAGGAAAAACTCTTAAATCTTGTTTCTTTTCAAAGAAAAAAAAAATCAATTATGAAGTTTTTTAGTGTTCCAGAAATATCTAGGAAGCCGCTTTGAAATAGAGGATGATAGAGGAAATCCCAAAGCGCATTTTACTTATACATTACGTAATGCATTGTTGGAACGATACAATACTGAGGACAACAATTTTGCCGCCTTGTGTATCATCCGGTATTCATAGCCAAAGAACTGCTTCCTCTTTTAGCATCAGAGGAGGAAAAAAACCTGTAACTGGCGAATTTTCGTTTGTAAGGTTGAATGCGTCAATGGAAAGTGGTTTTTGGTTTCGTAAAATGTAAAGAACACTCACCAAACATTGCCGGAAGCGATTATTACCATGAAATTCTGCCGCATCCATTGTTAACATGATGTATAAATTGTTGTCAGTACTAGTCATTGAATCAGTTTGATTTACCGATCATTAAACAAAAATGCTGCAGTCTGGCTTCCACGTGATGGTTCCATCTACTTTGTTTCTTTCTATTGTAGGATTTCCTATTCAGCATGGCCGCCTTCACATGCCTCATATACCTTCCCTTGGGTATTCCCATTGTCAAACAATTCATTTCAAGCCTTACATATTCTACCCTGACAAACCCGTTGAAGTGCAGGTCACTGTCAATCATATGAATACCATAGCTAAGTCTTCTGTCCATAATGCCGCTGTGTCGTGGGTTGAAATTGTGAGTCACGAACACTTCACTGCGTGCGTGATGGCGGCGGGTTTTAGCGAAAGTCAAATGCTAACGTTACAGTGGATTGGATGGCATACCAGGGAGCCCCGGTGGGTGGTGTTGCTGGCAAGGTGCAGTTTTCGCAGTGGTGGACTGGTACTACTTGCAAAACAGTGAAATTTCCACGTGTGAGTAAAAGTACTTTTTAATGGTGTTAACAAGTTGATGTTTTTCAAGTCACAGTTTTGAGATTGCAAGCTTGTTCGGAGCTCGCAAAACGTTTTGTCTCAAGAAAAAAATAACTGATTTCTGTTAAATTGGTGGACTGGTACTACTTGTAAGATTACGAGATTCCAGTAAATAATTAGCAGTGCTAATAAGTTGATATGTTGCGCCGAAATTTTCGATGTATAAGCTCAAAAAAGAACATAAAAGATTCCTCACAAGAAAAGTGATAACTGATCACACAAAGATTATGCACACTCTTTAAATTTTGAACGATTCCTGTCAACCCGGGGTACGAGTCGCGTCAGGTTTTTGAATTTTTTCAGTCACAATTGGTTTTTATTATTTCATCCTTTACTGCTTAGGGGGAGTTACACCTGAATGCTACGTTTTTGTCACCTTTTGACCTTTTCTCCTTATCTTCTAGAGATTTCATGCAATCCAAAAAAGCTATCATAGTTGGGTAGTGCATAACCCCATAAATATCTCAGAATTTTTGGGTGATTTTTAGAGTGTTTCTAAAGAAGGAGAAAAGGCTCAGGGGGGGGGGGGGGGGGGAGTGTTTAAAAGGAAGATGAGAAAATGCAAATTGTAAATGATTAGAAATTAATAGACCAACACCAAACAGTTCGTCCTTAACCTGACATGCACCCGTGTTGCAGTGGACTGTCCGAGTGTTTGTGTGTCTTATTTTCCCTTTTTAATTTCTTCATCAAATCACTTCTTATTTCATCAACATGCAGGTATAACGCCCCCTTAAAGGGACACTGTTCCGATAATGCGCACGCGCGAACGTCATCTGTTATCTGTCAAAGAAAAAAACAATAGAACTGTCACATTTATTGAGACGCTAAAATAGCGTTGATCGACCTGTTGTTTACATCCTTTACATATTATTTGCTCGCGTTATAACAACCTTTTGAATTTACCGCACTCATGTTTTTTCGGTGAGAAACGCGATTAGTTCTGTATGCTTTAACGGTCCATCAAAAATACAGAGACTGCATTTGTTAAGCTTTTCAAAGGCACCGAAATCATTCTTCAACGACAAATACAACTCAAGATTTAGCGTTTTACGCAGCATAAAAACTGTGTTATTTCACAGCACTTGCGGTAAACTGTGAAGACTTCATATGTTAAACGCGTAAGTGTTTGTGGCTTTTACACTTCATCTGTAGAAAAATTCAGTCAGTTTCAAATAGAACATGTCTTGAGCCTTATTAACCATGTAAAAATTATGTTGGAACATGGAATTACACGCCGCTAAACGTTCTTAATTTTCAAACATGCCGCTTAGCGAAAACCTCGTCACGATTTTTATTAACTAATGCGAAAAAAATTGTGTACAAACAACTTGTTTGTTTGTAACGTTTTAAACAGTTTCTATTGTGTATTTTTATCGCGCGTGTCGTTCTAGGTGTTATAATTTCGTGTTTATCACCTATTGTTTTAGTGATACATTATTCAAATTTTATTCCATGTGTTTCTCTACGTTTTTTATAAATGGCAGCCGGAGTTGTTTTTCAGTGTTGTTGGAATTAGGATTTTGTTGTAGTTTCGGGTTATTTCGTTAACCGTTTACAAACTTTCTAGAACCGAGCATTAAACAGAAGATGTAGACTCAGAGTGTTGAAAATATGTGAGAATCGTTTGCTCGCGTTCGAGTTTTCATATAGCGTGCGGCTATATATAGTTCTAGAAAAGTTTTCAGGATGCAAGCCGCCGGATTGTTGTCAGTGGAAGCGATGGAAGGTCTAAAGGAGCGAAGGAAGACAACAAAATCATCTGTTACGAGGAAAGTTAATGACATTACGAAGTTGTCAGGAGTGCTCGATGGAGCCGATCTGCAAAATAACCGCTCTGCAGGCTGATTTTGGGCTGGCTGGCAAAATGTTTGCTGAAATAAAAATCTTGCTGGCAGTGTTATTTTAACGAAATCTTGCTGGAATTTGTGTCCGTAATGAGTCTTACTGGCTGACAGGAATCAAAACACGTCATTTCTGGCAGTTTGTCTTAATTCAATTTTCATGCTGGCTGAGAGTACTGAGGGCGCACTTTTATCTGTGTGAGACTGAAAATAAAGTTAATGAAAAACAAACTGTCCTTGGGCTCGTAACGCAACTTTCAAGAGTCTCAACGTATTGAATAGCATGTGCTGTCAGTTGGCTTCGTATTTTGGTGGATTTTTATCTGCGAGAAGATAGGACTTCGGGGAAAAAACTAAAAGTAAACAACACGGGATACAGATAGAAGCCTACTGCCCGTCTTGGGAACGATCTGACATCCGAAATAAACCATTCGACATATTTTGCCCAAAAATAAAGTTAAAATCAATACTTAGCTGGCTGGGTATTTTTCTTCCTTACGCGACTGCTGGCTGGCAAACTGGAAAGATCCCACCATTCCATTTCGTGTTTGTGGCATTTTCAACTTTGCTGGCTCGTTGAGAAACGACACGCTCGTAGCTGGCTGGGATTTTTATTTCTCAAAAGTTTTGCTCGCTGGCATTGAAGAGCGGTTATTTTTTTGCCAGGAAAGTTAAATATTAACGAAGATTGACAGGGGGACACTCAGCTAGTGTTTAGTACATCGTACGATAAAAATTCTCAGAAAAGGTCGTTGGGTACTCCTGAGTTGTTGTGTGCGGTTGAAACTTTCGACGTAGTGATTGCCGCAGAGAAGGACCTAGATGAAGCAATGGAGAAATTTCGTCGTGCATATGAAGATTATCATCAAATCTTGACCACGTTGGATGAACGTCAGTCGTCCATCAAGTATCTCGTTGATCAGGTTACGAAGTACGAGGATTTGAATAGACAAATTGACCGGTACGTGCAAATTTCTATGAGAGTTTCAACACCAGCGATGCATCGTGCCGAACATTTTGACACTGTCAGTCATGTTGACTCTAGAGTTGGTGATAGTTTTCCGTCGCTAACCTACCTTGTTCAGCCATCTGATCCTGTTAGTCAAGTTGGGTCCAAGTCAAGGGGCATAGGGCGTTTTTATCCTCCTCAAACACGTTCTGCTGTTGGTACCTCAAATGTTTCAAAGTGAAAGAGTCAGGCTCGCCGCGGAGAAGGCCGCTATGATTGCAGAAGTTTCCTTGTTACGTGAACAAGATTCTCTCACCCAAGAAAAACTTCGTTTGGAACAGCAGGAAAGGTTCCTTAAATTGAAAACTGAGATAGCCAAAACTGAAGCCATCTCATGAAGTACGTTTTAAAGTGCCTGAAGCGTCAGTAACAAGATCTTTGCATCCATTTACATCACCTCAGTTTCCTGACTTTAGGATATTTCAACTTCCTAAGGCTGAGATTATTACCTTTGATGGGAACCCTTTGAACTATCATCTGTTTATTAAGACTTTTGAGAACAATGTGGAGAAGTTAACCGAAGATGGTGACTTGAGGCAGTTCAACTCTTGATACAATATTGCACTGTTACAGCAAAAGAGACTATTAAGAGCTGTGGAATGTTGGATGGAAAGGAAGGTTACGCTAGGGCGAAGAAGCTTTTGGAGGAACGCTTTGGAGAGAAATATGTCGTGTCCAATGCGTGGATTGACAAGTTGTCCCATGGACCGCCCATAAAACTGAACGACCGTGAAGCCTTAAACGACCTTGCTGGCGACTTAGAAAGCTGTAAAGTTACCCTTACAGTAGCGGGCAGCCTGAATCAGATTAACAATGAAGACAGGATTATTAAAATCCTTCAAAGAGTGCCACCTTATTTGCGTTCTCGTTGGCAGAAGTTGGTGCAAGAAATCATAGAAGGTGGTAGAGACCCAAGTTTCGCAGATCTAAAGAAATTTATTAGAGCAGTTGCTAAGGAGAAGAATGACCCAGTCTTTGGTTCCATTTTAGACGCGGTTACTAAAGAAGATCGTAACAAAGTGAAGTCGAAGTTCAGGCCCTCCAGTTCGTGTGTGATGCATAGTTTTTCCACTTCAGCAGATTCATCTAATAGCCTCAGACAGAGCGGGAGATGGACGTGATCTCATTACAGTTCACACAGATGCAAATTTTGCCGTTAGACCTGGCCTCAGATGTTTCTTGTGCGACGGTGGTCACAAGTTGGAAGCCTGTAATCAATTCATAACTAAATCAAATGAAGATAAGCTGAAGTTTGTTCGTGATAGAAGGCTGTGCCAAAACTGTCTTTCTTACACACATTATGCTGATGGTTACAAGGGTCCTCGTGGCTGTTCCATTGATCAGTGCACTATTACACGAAAGCATCTGCAGTCTTTACATGACGCCTTGGCGGCAAGTTCCAGCGGAAATGATGAACTAAACAATGATGGTGATCAAAACCAAAACGTGAATTCAAGCCCCGCTAACTAAACAATGATGGTGATCAAAACCAAAACGTGAATTCAAGCCCCGCTAATCTGCAAACGCAAGCCGGAAGTTACGTTATGGTTAATGGCCACACTTCTGGAATACTTTTTAGAAAAAAGAAGAAATAGGACGTCTTCTTCAGACGAATCGAGCAGCTTGCCAGAACCAAAAAGGCCGAAGAACGACCAGGATATCGAGTCGGAGGACGAAAACTTAACAGCTTTCAACATGGCTGAAGTCCTGCATAAAACATTACAAGACATTAACAAGAAGTTGGAAAAACTAGATGCAATTCAAACAACAGTGAATCAAGTTCAAGCTTCGCTTCGTAAACTGGAAGGAAGGATTCAGAAATTAGAAACTGCCCAAATTACTGCCAACCACGACGTAGAGAAATTAAAAGCAGACATGAATGATGCCATGAAGGAACGCAAAGAAACGACACAGAGCTTAAAACAGTACCAGGATAGAACAGATCTTGCTTTCGCTAATTTACAAGGGTTAAACGATGATTTTCACGCCAGAGTTAAGGAGTTAGAAGACAAAATCCTCTATTTAGAAGCCTACTCTAGACGAGAAAATTTGGAATTTGAAAACATCATCGAAGAAGGACCAGATAGAGAGGACACTGAATCAGTTCTTCGCACCTTCCTTGAGACAGAACTCGGTTATAAAGATGCAGTCACTGTGGAAATACAAAGAGTTCACCGCTTAGGAAAAAGAAAGGAAGAAAGCCAAGGCCTATCATTGCAAGATTCCGCAGGTACAAGAACTGTGAAGAAATACTCGCTTTGGGATCGCGGTTGCGGGGCAGCACATTCAAAATGTATCAAGATCTTCGCTACGAGATTGTTGCAAGACGAAAAAAGCAAATGGACACTTTTAAAAAGGCAAGAAGACATAACATCCCGGCATCTTTCAGCGAGGTTCAACCGGATAAACTTTTCATTAGAGGTAAATTGTGGCCAGTGGGTATGACTCTCGAATTACCAGAGTAAACTTTGTTTATTGTTATTGTTACTATTTCCCACTTTTACCTCCGCTCCAAAATAACGTTAATTATCAGATGGCAAGCGTCCGACTTCTAAGACCGCCTATACTTCCTAATGCCAGTTAACAACAAGAGGTGGTCGGGAAAGGAACTTGTTCTTTTGATGGAACTTTTTCTAGTAACGCATTTATCTTTTCTAGTTGTAAGCCCTAAATTCCTTATGTCCCTAGCCAAAGTAATTTCTTATTCATTTGTGTGTGTTTTATATGTTCTGTATTGTTCATTTGTTGCTGTGTCTCTTGTGCGTGTGTTCCTTGTAAATCGGTACCACGAATATTAATTGTATTGTGCGGTAATTGCAAGGCTTTGACAGCAAGGCGTGAAGGAGTTGCATTACAAAAAATCAGAAATAGCGAAAATCTATGGCTCTGACAATAGCCTCCATAAATGTCAGGGGACTAAGAGATAATAGGAAACGAAGAGAGGAAGAAACTTCGATCAAAAAGCTTCTCAATCTACATGCTACAAGAAGTTCATTGCACTAAAAACACGAATCACATATGGTCCTCAGAGTGGGGATACCAAACTATCTTTAGCACGTATGCGAGCAACAAAGCGGAGGTATGTATTCTCTTCAATCTGCAAGTTCTAAAACTCTTCATTGACCCCTTAGGACGTTTTATTATTTATGATATAAAAGCCAATGATAAACATTTAACCTCGGCTAATATCTACGCCCCAAATGATAACCCAGCCTTCTTCCTGAATTTCTTTGATCACCTAACAGATTTTAAATGTGACGACATCGTTATAGGTGGCGATTACAACCTTGTACTCGATCTTGAAAAAGAGAAGAGAGGCGACCTTGCCAAAACACACCAAAATAGTGTTAAGATTATTCAAGAATTTTCCGAGAAACTTGATTTGGTAGATGTCTGGCGGATACTCCATCCGGAAAATAGCTGATATACGTGGAGACAGCGTCATCCAAAAGTTCACCGTAGGCTTGACTTTTTCTTAATCAACCAAAGTGCTCTTAATATCACATCCTCCGCAGATATTATTCCGGCGTATAAAACAGATCACTCAATGATTATATTAAATATTTCCCCGCATTCAAATCAGCGGGGGCCGGGTTGCTGGTTTTTAAGTGAAATGAATTATGTCAGTCAAATTAAAGCTACAATCCAAAAAACGCGTTAAGAATATAAAGATGATAGCTCGGTCAACCCATCACTTCTTTGGGAAATGATCAAGCTAAAAGTACGGGAGAAGTCGATAATAATAATAAATAAATAATAACTTTATTTAAGTGTCAAATCTTCTAGCTAGCCTATAATAGGCTTACTAATCGGGGACACTATTCTACTTAAAACGTACAATAGTCTTTAGAATTTACAATATTAAAATCCTTAGACTACAATGACTATATACAATAATAATGAACATATCTAATAATAAAAATTTACTCAATTACAATCTATAATGTTTGTCTATATAATTTACATCTAGCAACTGCACGTGGGGCAGTTGCCATTACAAAGGTCGTTCTCCACCAAACTTGCGAGATCTCTTTTTCTAATATTGGCCATGAAGGCCGTTAACGTCTGTCTCTCTCTATCACCTGGGCTAAGTTTGGACCAAAGTCGTGGTCCAAAGAACTTCAATGAATGTTTCCCAAACCTGACACTGTTGAATCGTGGGATATAGAAATCAGAATTTCTCAGGAAGTGATTAGATGGCGTTCCGCTGAATAGTTCCAGAATGTTCTTAGGAAGTAACTTATGTTTGACCTTGAACATAAATATCGCTATGTCTTGAAGACGCTTATTATATAAGGTAGTAAGGTTAGCACGTTTTAACAAGTTGTTGTATGACAAATTCCAGTTACAGAAAACCGCCCTGAGACCTCTTTCGTTAACGCGTTCCAGTTTCTTTCTATCCGAAGCCTTACAAAAATGCCAGACTAGACTGCAATATGTAAGATGGGGTAAAATCGCTGTCTTATAAATCTGAAGTTTGGCTTCGGTAGGGATCAGGTTCCTAAGCCTCATTAAAACGCCAATCAGCCTACTTGCTTTTTTACAGATAGCTGAAATATGTTCTGAGAAATGCAGATCCTTATCTATAGTGACACCTAATAATTTAAGTTCCTCAGTGATGTTAATGAGATGGCCGTTTATGTCTAACGTCAGTTGCGATGGCTTTTGTTTACTTCCAATGATCATAGCTTGATATTTGTTCAAGTTGCCAACCAAATGGTTATCTTTGTACCACGCAGACATTCGTTCACCTTCATGCTTGATCCTCTCCATAAGGACATTGATGTTACTATGAGCATAATAGAGTTGGTGGTCGTCAGCATACATTGAGAGACCAGATGAACGGTCCAGGTAGACAAGATCATTTTGATAGATGTTCCATAGTAGCGGTCCCAGGTTGGAACCCTGTGGACAGCCCATATCGATTGGTTTCCAGTCGCTGACCTCAGTTCCTAATTTAGCTCTTCCTTTGCGGTCCATGAAAAAGGAGCGCATTAATGTTATCGATTCGTTAGAGAAGCCGTATGCCTTTAGTTTAGCCAACAGTAGAGTTGGATGCATAGTGTCGAAGGCCTTACTCATATCTGTCGATAAAATGCCTACGGTTTTCCCTGTGTCAATGGCTTGTTTCCAGTCTTCAACTAGACGAACCAATGTTGACTCACAGCTATACAGCTTACGGTAGGCCGACATAAAGGGATCAAAAATCGGTTCAAAGAATGCTGACATTTGTTTACTCAAAAGCTGTTCAAATAATTTGTCGACCGCTGTCAAAATAGTAATAGGTCTATAATTACTCTTCTCCAGCGGGTCCTCTTTTTTGAACACTGGGATCCACTCGCCTTTCTTCCATGAATTCGGCCAATACTTTTCCGAAATACATTGATTGAAAATCTCAGTAAGTGGACCTGCCAGCTCCTCTGCCGCTATTTTTAAAACGTGTGGTGGGATCATGTCGAAGCCAACGGCTTTGTTAGGATTTAAGTTATTTAAGCTTAGAAGAGTCTCCTGAATGGAAATCTTTCTGAAGGAAAACAAATTAGACTCCCATTTACTGCTTATAGCACGAACACTTGGGTGCCTGCTGCATTCTTCCGAGGTAAAGTTGAACGAAGAATGATTTTCAACAGACCTGTCTCCCACAGTGGCGAAGTAGTTTGCAAATTCATCAGCTACCAGTGTTTGGTCTTGCACCGGAGTCCCCTGAATATTTAATGTGATTTCTGTTTTAGCTTTATGCTTTTTATTGCTGAGGAGGGGCATAAAGGTCTTATAAAATTTGCTGGAGTCACATTTTGAATCACTTGATATTTGCCGCCAATAATCTCGAATGGCCGTTCTCCTCAGGCGTGTGGCTTCGTTGCGCCATTTTTTCATGGATTCCAAATTCTCCTTAGTCTTGTTCTTGTTGAATTTCTTTGCACTCCTGCGTTTCATCCTAATTGCGGCTTTCCATTCAGTGGTCATAAACGGAACGTCTTTTTCGCGAACTCTCATGGATTTGATCGGCATATGTTTATCCATGACTTTATTTAGAGCTTCACTCCAGTGGGAATATTTCTCTTCTGCGGATGCCAATTGATTATTTAGCAGCCATTCACAGTCTCTCAGGTCTTTTTTAAAATTTCCCATGTCCAAGGACTTAGTGCTTCTGAAAGTGATTATCTTAGCGGTGTGGCGTTTGACTTTCTCAGTGAGAAAGCCGTAAACCATGTGGTGATCACTCAGCCCCAGATCGACTGCTCCAGAACATGAAAATAAATCCGCCTTGTTCGTAAGAATGATATCCAGTAAGGTTAAGAACAGTAAGGCTAAAAACAAACAAATGCAAAACCGAGAAGAAACTTGAACAAACAATGGCAAAATTGGAGGAGGAATTTGACAAAAGTAACCTTACTGATAAGCAGCTTACCGACCTTGAGAAGCAACTCGCCGAACAAAAGAGCGAACTAGAGACAATAATTGAGTTTCGCACTAAAGGTGCTATTCTGAGATCAAAGACTAAATGGTATAATGAAGGAGAGAAAAACACTACATACTTTTTTAAATTCGGAAAAACGACATTTTAAACAAGGGACCATTAACCAACTTAAATTAAATGATAATGACTTCGTCACGTCAGACGAGAATATCCTTAAAGAATGCGTATCGTTCTACAAGAATCTTTATGGTGCCAGGCGAACGCCATGTTCTCCACATGAAACGACAGATTTTTTTGAGTATGAGAATGACAAAGTCCTTCGTGACTTTGAGATGAAAGCGTGCGACGGATTGTTAACCGAAAAGAATACCTTGAGGCCCTAATTTTATGAAGTTTTCTGGAAAGACCTATCATCAACCCTTATTGATGCTTTCAATTTTGCTTATAATACCGATCAACTTTCAATAACTCAGAGAAGGGGTATTATCAAACTTATTCCTAAGAAAGATACAGAACCTTAATTTATTAATAATTGGAGACCATTAACTCTTCTTAATTGCGACTACAAAATTGCGGCCAAGGCAATCGCCAATCGCTTGAAACCTTATCTTCCCAACCTTATTAACAATGACCAGAAGGGCTTTATGAAGCGTAGATTCATCGGAGAAAACATTCGACTTTTACATAGTGTAATTTGCTACGCTAAAGCGAAAAATATCCCGGGGCTAATCCTGTTTCTTGACTTTGAAAAAGCCTTTGATACGATAGAATGGCCTTTTATTGGTAAAACTCTACAATACTTCGGATTTGGGTCCAGCATAACAAAGTGGGTCAATCTTTTCTATTGCTCCGCAGAAAGTTGTATATTAAATAATGGTTGGGCTAGCAATTTTTTTAATATTCAAAGAGGAGTTAAACAAGGCTTCCCTCTCTCGCCTTACTTATTCATTTTGTCAGTCGAAGTGTTAGCAAAGGCAATCACTGAAAATAAAGATATTGAAGGTTTCCACGTAAACGGAACAGAAATCAAGATAACTCAATATGCAGATGATACATCGCTGATTTTAGATGTATCAAGGAAGTCCTTGATAACCTGTCTTAAAATCTTAGATGATTTTCATGAGATCTCCGGCCAAAAGCTTAACGATAAAAAGAACAGAAGCCCTTTGGATTGGTGCAAATTGTGGACAACAAGAGTTAGAAATTCCTGGCCGGAATTTTTAATGGCCGAAATACAAGGTCAAAGCCTTAGTTGTTTGTTTCTCAAACGTCCAGGAGACATCTGCCAATTTAAACTATAACCAAAAGCTAGACAAAGTTCGGAATATTTTAAGTTGCTGGAGATACCGCAGACTAACTTTGATTGGGAAAATAGCTTTCTTAAAGAGTCTTGTCGCATCCCATCTTGTCTACGTTCTATCAGCACTCCCTTCAGATGTGAGAGTTATTAAAGAAGTTAACAAACTTTTTTATTCTTTCCTCTGGAACGGAAAAGGTGACAAAATAAAGCGCGATATAATGATCAAGGACTATTCAAATGGTGGCCTCAAGATGATAGACATAGAGTCTTTTAGCAAATCTTTAAAAGCTACATGGATTAAAAAATATTTGGACAGGTCGAGCCAAGGAAAATTGAAGCTCTTTTTTGACCTTGAACTAAACAAACAAGGAGGCACAATGGCAATTACAAGTAATCTTAACACCTAGGATACTAGGAAGACTTTAAAAGTTAACAACCCTTTTTTGAAAGAGGTCCTGTCAATCTGGGCAGAAGTTAACTTTGAAGATACAATACCCTCGGAGCATCAATTTCTTAATAAGAGCTTATGGTATAATTCACTAATCAGAATCAATAACTCTCCCATTTTCTATCCAGAATGGCTTCACAACGGTGTTAAGGTAAAAAATTT
>JAEMWC010000001.1:1782500-1795000 GCA_016490735.1 Pachyseris speciosa | reverse complement strand
AGCTGGTTGGTGTTTTGCTAAGATTTCGCGAAGAGCCTTTTGCGTTAATGTCGGATGTAGAAGCTATGTACCATCAGATAAAGGTTCACCCGGATGATGTTGACGCCTTGCGTTTCTTATGGTATCCGGATTCTGATTTGAGCAAACATCCGGAAGAATTCCACATGTCAGTTCACCTGTTTGGTGGTGTTTGGTCGGCCAGTTGCGCAAACTATGGGCTTCAGAGAACGGCAAAGGATAACAGCGAGCTCTTTGATCCCTTGGCCATTGCAACAGTTATGAAGAACTTTTACGTTGATGATTGTTTGAAGTCGCTTGGGTCTCAAGACACTGCCATTAATCTAGTGGACCGGTTACGTAAGTTACTGCAACGAGGTGATTTCAATCTCCCGAAGTGGATTTGCAACTCGAGATCAGTGCTTGAGACGATTCCCCAGGCAGATCGTGCTAAGGAGGTCAAGAAGTTGGATCTTACTCATGATGTTCTCCCCATTGAAAGAGCTCTGGGAGTTTGTTGGGACGTAGAATCTGATGAAACCACCAACACGACAAGGTCTGCTAGGTGTTGTATCGTCAATTTATGACCCATTGGGCTTCATATCGCCGTTCGTGTCATCAGCAAAGATTGTCCTTCAAGATATTTGTAGAAGAAAGTTGAAGTGGGACGACCCCATACATAATGATTGCCTTCCTTTAGTTAATCGGTGGATTGAGGATTTGTCAGCCTTGGGACAGTTTTCCATTGATCGCTGTTACAAGCCAGAGAATTTTGGAGAGATTGCCGATCTACAAATGCATCAATCTTCCGACGCCTCCGAACTTGCGTATGGAACTGTTTCGTATTTGAGGTTCACCAATAATAATAATAATAATAATAATAGTTTATTGATATCCCTCGCAGCCTAAAAGGCTGAATTACAAGGATGGTCAGTGACAATAGTACAAGACACTACGGTATAAAGACAGTCAGATAAATAATGATATAAATATGATTAAAGCACAAATAACAGAGAAAACATAACAGAGAAAAGGATTACAACTGGTCTTGATACTTAATGGTGCAGAAATCTGCGAACCGCTTTGTCTTGGGGACAAAGCGCACCGGAACACGTTCGCCTGATCGGAGGCAGTACGGCCTGTCAATTGACACGCGAGGAATTAATGGCTTAAGGACAGGAGACGACAGGCAATCACGCTTGATAAAATTTATGCAAGCTTCTTCCCTTCTCTGGGAAAGGGCAGTGATGTCAGATTGAATTAGGGCTTCGTCATAGTGACAATTCGGCAGAATGATGCGTAGGGCCCTTTTTTGTACAGATTCTATAGCGTCATCTAAGTACTTTGGCAGAGCTGCCCACACAGGGCAGGCATATTCTAGTACAGATCGTACAATGCTACAGTACACTTGCACTAGCTGCTTGATAGTGAGGCCACTCTTCTTAAGCGCGCGCAGTGCGTACAAACGCTTATTGGCCTTTTTGACTATATACTCTATGTGTACGTTCCATGAAAGATCTTCAGAGATATAAAAACCTAACAGCTTATAGGTTACAACCCTTTCAATGACAGAACTCGCAACGGTAAGGGGGCCAGGGGGGAATGGGCTATACTGCATAAAGTTAATGATCATTTCTTTGCATTTCTTAGAATTAAGTTTCATGCCTCTTAATGAAGCATATGTATAGATATCAGATACTGTAAATGGTAGGTAAGATGGCGAGCACCTAGGGACGATTTCCATGGCAGTAGCATCGTCTACATACTTGACTCTGCTCTTACACTTAGCTGCCATCCCATTTACGAGAATACAGAAGAGCAGGGGGGCGAGTTTGGTACCCTGAGGTGTCCCACCATTGAGCCCAACAGGGGGAGATAAGGAATTCCCAATCCTAACCCGCTGACTCCTATTTGTTAAGAAAGAAGCAATCCACCTAACAAGATGGGGGTCAACATCTAAATTATTTAGTTCACTTGACAGTACATTGTGGTCCACAAGGTCGAAGCCTTTACTGAAGTCTGAGAAGAAAATTCTAATGTATCTGCCACAAGTATCCAGTGTTTCTAAAATAGTGTGCATAAAGAAGATAAGAGCCTGGGTTGTCGAGCGACCAGAGAGAGCAAATTGCTTATTATCCAATTTGTTAAACACACCGGTAATCAGAGAATCGGCGGCAAAACCTTCAAGTACTTTGGCTATCGGAGAGGTCAGTGAGATGGGTCTCAAGTCATTTTCAATGGACTTAGGAGGTCGGAGCTTTGGGACTGGGGCCACTATGGAGATGTTCACTGTTCATTCTTGATGTCAAAGTCACGTTTGTCACCACTTAAAGTTCTATCAATACCGCGTTTAGAGTTGCCCGCTGCTACTCTGGCCGTCAAGTTACATTGTGTGTTTCTCAGGGAGTTGGAAATTCCAGTCAACCGTTCTGTGTTCTGGACAGATAGCACGTCCGTCCTTCAGTACATTCACAATGCTGATAAGAGGTTTCACACGTTCGTGTCTAACAGGCTTGCTGTGATTCATGGCGGTTCAACACCGGGCCAATGGAGGTATGTGGACAGCAAGCATAACCCTTAAGATGCAACTTCTCGAGGTCTAACTGCAAAATCACTCCTTGAAAATGAATCATGGGAGCAAGGTCCAAAGTTCCTCTGGCTTGATGAAAGCTCCTGGCCCAAATTGCCAACGTCCTTGTGAACAATTTCTGATGACAGCCTTGAAATAAAGGAAGTCAAACGTGTTCGCTTTACGCAGGACAAACGTGATATGGAGCTTTATGAGAAGGTGTTTACCTATTTCTCTTCCTGGTTCAAGCTTCGAAAGTCAGTGGCTTATCTATTGTGTTTCAAGTCGCGGTTACTGAACAATGTTGGCAGCAAGTTTGGCCAGCCTAGTGATGCTTTTCCACTTTCAACGGGAAAGCTTTCAGTTGCTGAATTGATGGTCGCGGAGCGAGAGATCCTGATTGCTGTACAGAGAAAATCCTTCCCCGAAGAGTGAAAGAAGCTATTAGAATGTTCCCCCACGAATGATCCTAAGTCAGTGAATAAATCAAGCTCTATCAGCCACCTTGACCCCATTATGAGAGACAGGTTATTGTGCGTTGGAGGACGTTTGAGACATGCCAGCATCGAGACTGATGCTAGATGCCCTATCATCCAACCAAAAGGAAGTCACGTCGTTGACCTGATTGTGAGGCATTATCATGAAACGTTTGGCCACGTCGGTCGAGAACACGTCTTGAGTCTGTTACGCGAGATGTTCTGGCTTATTAAAGGACGAATCACTGTGCGTAGAGTTTTGAATGCTTGCTTTAGTTGCAAGAAACGACAACAGTTACCCATGAAGCAGAAAATGGCGGACCTGCTCCTCGAGAGAGTTACTTCGCAAGAGCCTCCTTTTACCAATGTTGGTGTCGACTCTTTAGGGCCGTTCTTGATTAAGCATGGTCGTTCCTTGGAAAAGCGTTATGGAGTATTATTTACCTGCCTGGCTGTCAGAGCAGTTCATATGGATGTTGCCCACAGCCTAGACACTAGTTCATTTATTAATGCTCTCCGAAGGTTCTTCGCAAGAAGAGGATTACCGCGTGAAATCAGATCTGACAATGGCACTAACTTTACAGGTGGGCAAAAGGAGATCAAGCAAGCCTAGCGGCATCGCACATGGGTGGAGTCTGGGAAAGAATAATCAGATCAGATCGCAAGAAGAGGATTACCGCGTGAAATCAGATCTGACAATGGCACTAACTTTACAGGTGCGCAAAAGGAGATCAAGCAAGCCCAGCGGCATCGCACATGGGTGGAGTCTGGGAAAGAATAATCAGCACAGTGCATTACTTAAAGAGCAAAATCCTTCTGCCGAGAGCTTGGCCACTTTGATGTGCGAAATCGAAGCTATTCTGAATAGCAGACCCCTTACCAAGTTCTGATGATCCGAATGATTTGTAAGCACTCACGCCGAACCACTCACTTCTTCTGCGTGCCGGCCCGAGTTATCCTCCCGGAGTAAAATTCAGAGAAAGTCTGTGGAGTAACAAGCGTTGGAAACAAGTACAGTACCTGTCAGATGTTTTGGAGAGGATGGACCAAGGAATATCTGCCCATGCTACAAGAACGAATGAAGTGGCGTAAGTCTCGTCGAAATCTCAGTGTTGGTAATATTGTCCTCATTGTAGATGCGCCGTCACCAAGATGTTCCTGGCCATTAGGAAGGGTTTTGGAGGATTTCCCAAACAAGCATGATGGGTGTGTCCGAGTAGCAAGAATCAAGACGAAGTCGGGACCTTTGTTAAGACCAATTAACAAGCTGTGTTTACTAGAATTTGCCAAGGAAAGAACATTTTTTGTTTTCAGTTTCAGTTTCGAGCTAAGAACATTGCAATTTTAAATGACTTCAATCGTTTTTTAAGTGAGTATCTTTAAACAGCTCCCTTTAAGGTCCTGTTTAGGGGCGGGAATGTACAAACAACTTGTTTGTTTGTAAAGTTTTAAACAGTTTTTATTGTGTATTTTTATCGCGCCTTTTCAGTGTCGTCTAGGTGTTATAATTTCGTGTTTATCACCTATTGTTTTAGTGATACATTATTCAAATTTTATTCCATGTGTTTCTCTACGTTTTCTATAAATGGCAGCCGCAGTTGTTTTTCAGTGTTGTTGGAATTAGGATTTTGTTGTAGTTTCGCGTTATTTCGTTAACCGTTTACAAACTTTCTAGAACCGAGCATTAAACAGAGGATGTAGACTCAGAGTGTTGAAATTATGTGAGAATCGTTTGCTCGCGTTCGAGTTTTCATATAGCGTGCGGCTATAAATTGTGATCTTCATTTAGCGTTTTCATGAACGGTCGTTCGGCAATTCAAATACTAAACTTCTGTAGCTTTCAAAAGAGATCAAAATCACTGTAAAAGCAGAAATACAACGCGAGTTATAAATTTTTACGCAACCAGACTCTTTGTTAGAGTTAGTCCGCTCGACTGTGAAGAGTTCAGATGTTAACCGCGCAAGCGTTTGTCGTGTTTTCATTTCATGTTTAAAAAGATTCATTCGTATTTTCAAATAGAAAATGTTTAAGCTTTAAACTTCAGTAAAACAATGTTCGAATATCGCATTTAACGCCAAGAAAATACTTTTGAAATGTGGAATCATTTTCAAAAGTCAACGGCTTGGCGGAAATCTTGTCAGGATTTGGCCTCTCAACGGTTGTTCGGAAAGAAAGAAGAGACCCAAATGATTTTATTCACCACTTCCACATCTCCCATAATACGCTTTGTTTGCCCCCCAAAATTTTGCATAAGCATTGTTTTCGATTTCTCTAGAGGCGATTGTCCCAAGAGAAATTGAAAGCAGTAGTTACGCAAAATTTTTTGGGGCAAACAAAGTGTATTATGGGAGATGTGGAAGTGGCGAAGAGGCGCCACGCAGCTCTCGGAACAGTTCACAGGATTGGCTGAGAAAACAATAGACAAACAACAGAAACAATGGACCCTAGCCCTGAAATAATGGAGCTGCGTGGTAATAAGAACCAATGAAATAAGAGGTTACTGAGAGGTGCGTGGCATCTGGTGGCGAATAG
This sequence comes from Pachyseris speciosa, assembly GCA_016490735.1. NCBI lineage: Eukaryota > Metazoa > Cnidaria > Anthozoa > Scleractinia > Pachyseridae > Pachyseris > Pachyseris speciosa. The sequence continues at coordinate 1,789,425 of JAEMWC010000001.1, read as the reverse complement.
CGACAAATAGCTCCACTTATGAATTTTTACGCATGCATAATTGTTTGTTTACATTTTGTCAGATGACAGGCGAAGATTTCACTTTACCTTGCTCTCCTTCGCATTTCCAGCGACAACAAATATAAATGCTGGGCGAAGGCTGTATCGGTGGCTGAATACAGCAGGCACCGCGCAGGGGGAGGGGCTGGGGCCCCCACTTTTCAACCCCGCCCCCTCCTACCACTTTTCAACGGTACAATGTCTAGAGGACAATCGTATGTAAATACTAATTGCCATTTATGATTAGTTAAGCGAAAAGGTAATTAAATTCGTTTGTTTTAAAACACCGCTTTTTGTTGCTGAAAGTATATTTTTCACCACACCATGTTAGTTTTAAATGCATTTTAAGCCATTTCAGAGTACTTTAATTTTAAAATTTTCCGGGGGAGCATGACTCCGGACCCCCCGAAGCGTTCGAAGTGAGCCCCCCCTCCCCTCCCCCCCACTTGCAAAGTTGCCGCGCGGGCCCTGATACGACACCATTCCTTTAGCCGTTTTATTGTCCCATGGATTGCTTTATTTTTGCATATATTTTGCTATACTGCTGGTTCCATTTCTGCTTATTCCTTTCTCGATTATCTGAGCTTTTGTGGAAGCTGCCGGGAGAAAGAAGCCTTCGACCGGCGCCATAGCGTTTTTCATCCTCTCGGTCCTCCGGCCAACGGCATAACAACAACTCAATAAAATCCCGATTGCACGAAAATTGCAACTCAACAAGAACTATGTATAATTAATCTATAATTCTGAGAATATTTAGGCTAATATCGAACTCAACTGAGCACGATACAAGAGGAGTTTTGAGTTTTTTCTTCTCGCATCTTTTGAATAGACCTTTTCGCGGTAAAATCCGCCATTTTGAAAATGGGGCAAACACCGCACGAAATACAGTGTTTGTATGGGGATGCCGATGTCAAATAACTTCGTAATATTGGGTATCTGTACAAACTTGGAATGGTGAATGTAACCTAGACGGCCAAACATTGTTCCTTTTAAAGCTGAGGGATACAGCTGAGCTTGAATGCGAGTAATCGCGTTTTTAATTTTCCATACATTTGCCTGTAAATTTTTCCTGCCAGTCTCGCGGAGATTACAGGCGAATGTATGGAAAATAAAAAACGCGATTACTCGCATTCAAGCTCAGCTGCATCCCTCAGCTTTAAAAGAAACAATGTTTGGCCGTCTAGGTTACGTTCACCATTCGAAGTTTGTACAGATACCCAATATTACGAAGTTATTTGACATCGGCATCCCCATACAAACACTGTATTTCGTGCGGTGTTTGCCTCATTTTCAAAATGGCGGATTTTACCGCGAAAAGGTCTATTCGAGACAGGATGAACAAAAATCAAAATTTTGAGCACGTGCAGAATCGGGATGCTGTTCCTTTAAATACATGTACCAATTTTTTTGTTCTTACCAGAATTGGTTGGCGTTTTCGTACCTTGACAAGCCTCCCTTTTCAGAACATGACTCGATCTACTTTGCAAATGATCAACCTCCTGTTAGTGGTCACAACAATGCCTTTTGCAAGGTCAGTATCCCTTTTAAAGATCGAGAAATAAAACCAGCTCCGTTACAGAGTGATGTGACGCGTTGAGTGTTTTATTCCTCTGTTCGGTACTCTACCTAAATAACTTGCTGTCAAATGAGTGTATGAAGTTGTAATGGCAGAGGGAGGAAGTAATATCTCATTCATTAACAGATAAAACAGGGATTTAACTCCCGCTGCCATGATTAACTGGATTAGTTTTCCCTTAAAATTAATTAATTTTTAAACAATCAACAACCAAATACTACTAGAATTATCACTTGTCAAAATCATTTTGATTTTCTGTTTACAGGATGTGGTATTTGCTAACGTTTACAATACAACACCACATGTCTTTGTCTCCGCTAACCATTCAACAAAAAAGGGGAATCAAAATCCGATTCATAACAGCATAACTGCTTGGCTAGAGGTATGTTCATTGGCACCTATAATACTGCATTTTAGTATAAATCTACTAGCTTTCTATCTCGCATGCCGTTCTCTGATTGGTTACGCTACTCACTATCTATTCTGTGATAGATCGTGAGTAGCGGTTGTCAACAAAATAGCGCCCGCTTCTTCGCGTTTTCGAAGCGTCTGTGAGGAGGATTTGATTTATCACGCGATAGAAATCGAGAGCGAATAATCTAATTGTTAAGTAGCAGGCCTTGCATTAGGTGGAAAAATGGGGCATTACTAAACCACGAAACACCGAAACGAAACACCGAAACAGCTATTTTTTCTACTTTGTTTATCTCGAACACCGAAACTAACTGACTAATTCAGCAGATGTTGGTTATGTTGAGGCTCGGCTTCCAGCGGTGGGTGTCTCGATGCGCCCACGATTCATTAGATCAGCAATCTGGATACAAATTATCACTCAGTCTCTATTTAAACGAAGGTAAGCTGTTCGTACTGCTGAACCTTGACCGAAAATCGTACAAGTTTGAGCCAAATAAAGACTAAATAAAGACACAAACCTTCGCTAATGCAAAAGTATTCGACAGGCGTCACTACCGAGAGAAGACTGGGCACCGCAGTTTCGCGGTTTTTATTGCCATATGGCAGGGAAAGGCATTGGCCGGGAACGTTGGATTAGCATACTCCCTGATCGCGCACCGCCATCTTGGATTGTGTGGTGAATCAAAGCGAGGTTGGACGGGCATAAAGTTCTTGGGGGAGGGTTGCATTACAATCTTTTGAGTGGAGATGCACGCAATCATGACCCACGATCATATACTGTAATAACGACAAGCGAAACGAAAGTGTCGAGAAAATGTCGTTTTTTAACTTTACCTCAAATCCCTCAGAGATCGCAGTGGATTGTCGTGATAAAGCTTTTTTGGCTGGGTGTGTAGAGTCTTGTTGTCAAACGCACGTGCTTATACTTGTGGTCGACTTTTTCCTTCGATTAAAGCCGACTCAGCGCTAGCTACCACACGTTTTATTCATGAAATATTTACTCAATACCTCTCCAGAGAAATTGCTGTCAATTATTCGAATCTACCAGTGTTCTTAGATTAGATTTTTTGCTGCTTTTGGTCCAAGCTGTCAAACACTCATGGCACTGATTTGTTTGTTTTCATTGATTCAGATTTGGCTATCTGTGTTCAACGAGATTCTCCCTTGTTATCAGCGTTTTAATTTGTTGTTTCAAACTCGTTTCCTAGATCAAGTTTATCTTGTGGGCCGTTTTTATTGTCCTTCGTTCATGCAAACTGCGATGTACAACCCCTGGTTTTAGACTTGGAAGTCCGGTTATAATTTTATTATCGCTTGGCTTGAAGTGATCGGAGAGCAAAAGAGTAGAGCCTTTCTTGAACTAGAATGTAAGGAGACTGGTAGAATCAACTGCAGTAACTCTGGATATGTATTTAGTAAATACTTCATGAATAAAACATGTGCTAGCTGAGTCTGAAATCGAAAGAAAAAGTCGACCACTAGTATAAACACGTGCGTTTGACAAGTTACTCGCTGGTCACGACTCGACTAACTCACCCCAAAAAGCGGCCCTTCATCTCGCTTTATCACGACAATCCACTGCGATCTCTGTGAGAGATTTAAAGGAAAGTTGAAAAACGACAAATTCTCGCCACTTTAGTTTCGCTTGTCGTTATTACAGCATACTACAGCAATGATCGTGGGTTATGACTGCGTGTATCTCCACTCAAAACATTGCAACACAACCCTCCCCCAAGAACTTTATGCACGTCCAACCTCGCTTTGGTGCACCACACAATCCAAGATGGCGGTACGTGATATAGGAGTATTGGCAGGGAACGTTGGATTAGCCTGCAGAGCAGACGTATATTGGGTAGTCTCCTTCCCAGCCGGGTGGGCGAGCGATTGATCTTCTTTGGTGGGCTTCCAAAATGGAGGTCTTTTAAACGACCGTTCTGTAATTTTTAGCGGAGCTCCGGCGGCCAGAAGGGCCGCCAAGCGGAGCACCATAATTATATAAACCCGTCAACTGCTTTTCTCATGGTAAAAATGGCTAGCGGTATTACTCGTGGGCGCGCACGACGACGACGACGGCGTTGCCCAATAATAAATAATATCCTAATAATAATCATAATAATACAACATGGCGGCCAACATGGCGGCCATACTCCAGCTGATCACCTAGTTTACACAGCGTACATCTTTGATATAGGGCATCCGTGTCATGGCCAATTGACAGCTGTCAACACAAGGTTTCCGCTGACCAGTATCACGTAACAATATCGCGGACACAAGTTTAGAGCTCATCGAGGTCAGCTGTTTTTTTGAAGTTGCCCGCTCATCAGGTAATGGTTTTCGATTGGATCGCAGGCTCAAGTCAGGTTAACTAAACCAAAACGAGACACCCAAGCCAAAACGAGGCTTCATTTTTCGCGCGCTTTCTGCGACTCGAGATTTCACATTCAGTTGGTTTCTTCATTTTGAGCAAAACAACTTCTTTTTTGAGCAAAACAACTTCATCTCCTTCGAAGTTCTGTCTTTTAATTCACGTAAAAGGCAAAAAATCAAGAACTTCTTAAAAGATACTCCGGAAGATGAATTTTCAACTGATAAAATGGAAGAGGAAAAGAGTTTTCTCAGGAAATTCTTAAATTTTGGATCCACTTGTATGCCGCCCGGATTGTGTGGTTGAAAAACAAAATGAATTAACGCTTGAAGGGCTTGTTCACTTTACCACGGCATCTTGCAGCTCACCAAGGAAGTTCACTTAACAACTCATCGGCATTAATGGGAGGAACGAGTAGCTCAAACTTGGTGGAAGAAGTTCTTTCTTTGGACAAACCGTTTGCTATTTTTGTAGATGCGTGCTTTTACTAAAGTGAATCGATGCGTATTTTCAAGTAGTTGAAAGCTCGACAACACAGGTCACTTAAATAAATTGAAGCTTAGCATTTGTTTTAGTCGTTGTTACTTTTGTTCAGGAAGGAAACTTGTATTTTTGTCTCGACTGGATATAAATAACAATCTACTCGTTTTGGACACAAAGAACTGAAGTAGCTAGTCAAATTGTTTGTTTGTTGTTTTGCTTGGCTGACTGTACATGTTTTTCGACTTCTGTGTTTCTACAGTGTTAACAACTGAAAGAAACGTTTGCCCTTATGTTATTAACACCTAATCGCAATGAGTCCTCGTAAAGTATCACTTTGTTTTGCGCGACGAGGGCAATTTCAGCAACTTTCTGAAAACTGGCACAAGTGTTATTAATCCTTAATTTTACTCGGCCCAATGCGATTACCTATCCAAACTATCAGGATTCTTTTCCTTTTTCTCTTTTCTACGACATTTAAGCTTATGTCTAAGCTTAACTTACTACGAAATATGTTTGTTAAGCCCCGGCTAAAAGATCAAACATTTTCATCTAACATCGTGTTTGTCACACATAACGTTTGGTGGCTAAACGCAAAAACAATGTTTGACCAAACACCGGACCAAGTTTTGCTTATTATCGCTGAAATTTTCGACGTTATGTGGTTCATTTGGTTCCTTTTTACCGTTTGTGCACGATTTCTTTGTTGGAGTAGCTAAACGATCAAAATTTTGTTCGTAATGCGAAATTTTGGATGAACATGTTGGATCTAGATCAAAGATGGAAAGCCATTTAATGCACTATTGAGAGAGGTAGCTAAACCTTCAAACACGCTTGTCCAACGATGTTGGATGAAAATATTTGATCGTTCTTTGATTGCTAAACTTGTTTTCGAACAAACACAGGCGCTCGACTGTATTGTTTTCTTGTAATGTTTTTAGGGTTTTGAACCGCAGTCAATTCCTGTTGACGGCTCTAAACATAAAATATTGGCGCAAGGAACGCCTTGCGGTGTTGCTCAATACCAGTAAAAAATAATAATAATCGCGGAGTTCCGCTTGTAGGCTTGGCTAAATCTATATATTATATTACGTTCCGGAGGTCTAATAACCGGATGTTGAAGTTTGTATGTATGTCGCTATAAACGTAGGGAGTTGTTCTTTTCAACCATCATGGCGGTCTATGTGACTGATTTTCTGTGTATGTATTAAAATCGTTTATTTATCTAAAACATCGTAAGTTATTATCTGCACATGGAAAAGGGTTAAGGAAAAGGTACCATACAGTCTGGCGAATGGAGTTCATACTGCTGGCTGCGAGCAAAACCGAGAGATTCCCAAGTGTTAACTACAAGGAGGTATTAAACCCCGCAGTTTCGCTCTTTGCTTGCCTCTTTTTGCTTGTATTGGTATTTGTAACTATTAGCTTAGTTTGTTTGGTGTTCGAGAAAAAAACTAGAAGAAAAAAGAAATGTTTCGGTGTTTTGCTTCTCTGTTTTGTTTTTCGTTTCGCTTTTTCGTGGTTTACTAATACCCGAAGGTTTGTGTCTTTTTTTATTAATATTTTTTATTTTTTTCCTCCACTTTTATTAACTTTAGAATACTAACTCTACTTACAATACTAACTTAAACTACTAACCAGTCTAATTTACAAAACTAAAATCACTTACTAGTTACAGTTACACATAATGGTTACAATATTAAATTAAATGCTGCTACTAACGAAGTAAAAAAGAAAAAGACTTACAATGGGATACCGTTGCACTTACGATTGTAAATACCACACAAAAATCTATTTGTAATGCAAATCTTCAATTAACTGGGAATAGTACCCACTTTTTCTTAAAGACGTTTGTGTTATTGATCTTTCTTTCGGTTTCATATTTGATGAATATTTTACTTTGAAATCCTTGGATTTTGGGTGGAATTTGGGTTCTTCTGCAGTCCCATAGAAACAGTTTCCCAATTATTATAAAGTAAATCAGTAGGTTAAGTAAAGGGCATGGTTTAGATATTATTCCAAATAAAACATCTCTAAGAGTAAGATGAATT
>JAEMWC010000001.1:1710000-1777500 GCA_016490735.1 Pachyseris speciosa | reverse complement strand
ATGGGATTTCAGTCTAAAGATTTATAGAATGCTATAGTTTCAAAAATGTAAACGTATGACGAGGATTTTCGTTTAGGTTTCCTTTGTTTTTACAGATATCGATGAGTGTGGAAACAATACGCATAAATGCCATGCAAATGCTGTCTGCAATAACACAGATGGATCTTACAAGTGCACCTGCAATCCTGGATACTCTGGAGATGGGAGAAAATGTTCTGGTAGTCATTGTTTTTCATGTTAAGAAATCTTTTATGTAATTACGCAATTGCAAAGAACTTTCATTTGACTGCCGTGCTACCAAAATCAAAGCAATTACTTTAGCCAATCACAACAGACGTAAACAGTGCAACAAGCCAAGATTTAGATCCACTGGTCGAGAACGTGGAGCCTGATCGAGCAGTGACCAAAAAACAAAATAAAAAAGGATTACTTTCTCCAGTCAGATGAAAATTGCCTTAAGATTGCGAATGGCTAGGTGTTTAATATCCTTCATTTCTCATGTTCTCCGTGATAACACTGGCAACTGACTAACTTCTATTTTCCATGCCTACCTGCGTTCTTATGATCTTGGCAACACGCTTATCGTGAATAATTGTACTTCCATGTTGCCTCCAAAGTGAGCCATTACTGACAGACAGGTGCCTTGCCTTTCAATTGGTACCTTGTATTTAGGATAGCTACAGTGCATTACAATCTCAAGGGGTGTTTTCTTTTAACTTATGGATGCTTCTTTTTATTCATTCCAAAACTGATCGATTTCTGGGGGGGGTGGGGGAGAGGAAGGGGCGTTGGGCCTTTTCTTTTTAACTGGAAAAGGGGTTCTAGTTAGAAGAAGGAAATTTTCGATTGAGTGTCTCAACCTTTTTGCAACTGGTTGTCTGGTTGTTTTATCTTTGTATTGCTTGGTTGTATATTTGTTTTTTGGGCGAGACCTTGCATATATGACGGTTTGTATTGTTGGCTTCGAAGATAGGTTGGTTTTGTTCGGCTAGGTTTGTGTAGCGGGGAATGGTGTTTGAAAATGTGTTTTTTTGCTGTAAGCCGAAATTGCCATAATTAGCAATCAATTTGGGCGAAATTGGGTGTTGACTTCTTGCGTCTATAGATGGCCATAAAGACAAAGAAAGCTCCAACAACTACGAAATATTTAGCACAAAGTATCAGGAAATTAGGATGCAATCAATCGTCTTCGTTATATTGAGAATACCAAACAATAAGACTTAAGTCCCCTCAACAAAGAAATAGACTCCAATAGAACAACACTCTAGACATTGGTTTGAAATACATTTGCATTGAGAGCAAAAACATAGTATAACAGTCAAAGTAGGTCTAGTCTTTATCTTGTGGAAAGGGTTGCTTCACAAACAATCGATTAAGCAAGAATTACCGCTTATCGTTGGCTAGTTCTGTCCATGCTAGCCAATCGAATCTATCCGTATCTTTGAGATGTTTTTGAGTTCCATCGCTTTTTGGAAGGTGTAATCTTTCTTCGTCGCTCGCATCCACTGCAGATACTCTAACAGCACTTTTCTCAGTTCTTTACTGTAGAGAGAAAGGAGAGCGTTCTGCGCCTTAAGGTGAGCCACATTTTCCGAATCTCCGTTTCTTTCGTACTCATCAATCAAAGCATTGAGCTGGACCTCGTGGCGTTCCTGGGCTTCATGTAATATGCGCGACCAAGAGTTTAAGTGCCCTGTCACTTCTTGGGAAGAACCCGTTTCTTGGCTAGATTGAGAGTCTTCAATGTCTTCGAAATTTCCATAACCCCGTTGAAGAAGGTAGTCATTATAACCGTCGTTCCAAGACAATTTTTGGTTTGAACAGCACGAGCTTTGACAGCAAACTGAACGGTGAGTGGAGCGCCGCCTTTAAAACAAGCAGTGAAAATGCGAAGCTTATGGGATGCAGTTTAGTGTGACAAGCTACTGGTACTGCAGGCGGGGTTACTAAGCTCTCTTCTCTGTGTTCGGTCCTTCATCGTCTCCATACAAAGTGAGCCACTCAGGAACTGATACTGTTTGATGCTCTTGGCTGCTTTTCCAACGCCTCTTGGTAGAGATTTCAGTGATTTCTTTACTCCTCTTGGTGTTGATAACTGATGGACGTTCGTATCCTTTTCCTCTCCCTGCACTGATAGAGGTGTTTCACTTCTTGAACGTCTTAATCCCTAGCTCCTCTTTGCTGGATAGATCATCAGTCTAACCTTAGGTTGCACAGTAATTTTCAAAGAGTTATTTTAACTCCTGAAGTGGGGTTAAACTAACTCCTCAAGGTGGAGTTATTTTTGTTCGGAGTTACTTTAACTCCAAAAAGAGTTATTTTAACTCCAGCAAAAGAGTTTTCTCTTCAACTGGGGAGTAAATTTAACTCCTAAATTGGAGTTACGCCATGGGAGGTATTGTAACTCTGAATTGGAGTTAAAGTTAACTCCCTGTGGAGTTAAATTAACTCGTTTGTGGAGTTAAATAAACTCCTTTTGTGGAGTCATTTTTAAGGGGTTAGTATAACTCCCCTTAGGGAGTAATTATGGAGTGATCGCAACTCTCCAAGAAGAGTTAAAACAACTCTATTTGGGGAATTATTTTCATAGAGTTACTTTACCTCTGCAAAGCGAGTGGATATAACTCCTCGTTTAGAGTCATTAATGTATTTATAGGAGCTCGCATAACTGAAACTAAACAGTCATTACTTTACTGTTGTTATTTTCAACTCTGTTCAAAGGCTCGTGGGATAAAGAACATGAAAGCTTGGACCACTCGCATGACAAAAACGTTGCAGTGGTATGCCATATTCGTCCCCTTTTGCAATTCACGATTGGCTCGCTGAAACAAAAGAACTTTTGTAATGCATCATTTTCGGTGGAAAAAATGGCTTCCCAAAGGTCATGATGTTTATCTCTTCCTTCCCCACCCCGGCAAGCTTCAGAATACTGGTTTGAGAAGAAGGGAAAGTTCGAGAAAAATGATCCCACGGATCGAGGGATAAATGGATGAAATATTGGCAGTACAATGTAATCACAAAAGGTCACTCTCGTATCACTGGTCACGCTCCCTACCCTACAAGAAAATGATTAGAACACGTGAGCGATCTCGCGTTCAAAGGTTTGCGCCAGTGGCGGTTGGTATTGAAAATTTTATTGAATCGGCGTGAATTTATGGCTTCATTTTTGGATCTTTAAGGACGAAAGAAACTATCAGGTAAGTGTTTTAGAGACTTGTGTTTCTTTTTAGTCGATTTGTCTCGCTTTAACAGTTTATTTATAGGAATACTGACAAAGGAGGCGGTGGTGAATGCTGCATGTAACGTGTTAGCTTAACGGTTGTGATTTTTCTCCCGTAGACCTTTCCGAAAATCACGATTAAATGCCTTCATTCAGTGCTCCTCGATCGAAGACCAAGAGAAATATATTAATTCAAGTGAATTTTCGCAGAAACAGCAAACCACAACGAGTTATTGAGTGATTTTTGTAGTAAAATACAAGCACAAAACTTCGAAGCGTTCACGTTGTAATCCATCTCCATCCGTTCTAGCTCTAAAGAAGATTATTCAGTCTCAACTTAACTAAATAGTTTGAAGTTTCACTGAATTAGTATGGCGTCCGAACAAGAAATGAACAATATTATTTTCAAAAGTTTTCATGTATGTTAATGTCTGTCAACTTAACAAAGTGTTGCATTGCTAACGCGAGGAAAATAAACTATTATTTGTGTTATTTTTCTTAGATAACCATGGATGAAGAGTTAGCAAGATTTCTCAATACAGTCTGCAGTTAATATAAGTAAGAGTCCATTGATAATCTTATAAATAACGAGGTAAGTTTTGAGACAGTGGCATGGTTACATGATCATGTACAAAGTATAAGTATACATCTTAATTTGAAGAAAGTCTGCTACAAATCCAAAATGGCAAAGAAATGAACCTTTCATAATTAAACTACGAATGCTATGCTTGTTGGTTAGATGGCAAACGTGGCTATTTGTTCCAAAGAATATTAATGAAGGAAAATGTTGTATACCTTGTTTCTTGCTGTGCAGGAAATATTTCTCAGGATGCAGGAATTGAAATATTTTTATTTGGGTGTTGCTAAATTTGGACAGTAAACCCTGTTAAACACAGCCACAAGTGAATTAATTGCAATGTTGTTGTTGTTGCTGTCGTTATTGTTATTATTATTCACTTTATTCAGGGCCATTTGGCTGTATGAGATTTATTTATTTGAGTGTTGACTAGGTGTTTTTTATGTAGCACCTCACATTCAAGATGTACTTGTAATCTCATGCAACTTCATTCATATCACACAGAACAAACTACAAGTTGTAGTCTTTTTGATATGAGGCAGAAGCTTGTATAGTTAAATGTGTATATTTCCTTTCTTTTAACACCAAGGCTGAGTTTGATCAGTTCTTTGGCAACTATTTAGGATAATAGTAAATGTTTCCTCTAAAATAATAATCATGGGTGATCATAACTTCAAGCATACATTTGAGTTGCCTTTTTTTGTGGCTGAAATGGACATGGCAGTTTTGTTTGTTTGCATCATAACATATACGTACCAGTGACTCTGACAGTACAGTCTCCCAAACAGTCATTATTAGTGGTTGACACAACACTAAGGGAGCACCGTTGCATGACGACCACTAATAATGGCTGCCTCGGGTAGACCATGCAACAGTGGGGAATAATGACAACTTTTAAATTTCATATCTGGGGTTTACAATGCAGACATTTGCATAAAAAGATAATCATGCTGAAACTGATGTCTAGATACTCAAGTACTGAATACATTCTTTTTGTAGGATGTATGTAGAGTCCATTGATGTGGAAACAAGGAACACCAAAGCTCTCCAAGGATTATAGGCATTGGTGACTTAAGGACCTGGCCCTGGTTGTTTGAAAGACGATTAACGCTAACCCAGGATTAAGAGTTAACTGAAGTCTTAATCTCACTTGTTGAGAAAGTTTTGTAAATCAAATTGTACGCTTAAAGTAAAGTTAAATTCCAATCAAAACTTAAGGATGAAAGTCTTTTTGAAATGTTTTTGTTGAACATTACCAGTATTTACGATGTAGACAGTACTCAAAGTTTGCTCTAACCCATGATTAAATAGCTTAATCGTGCTTTGAACAACTGGGCCCTGCTGTGTATTGCATTGGAGGGAGTTGAACTGATTTCTCTGGGGACAAGCAATGTGGCATTGTAGTGGGGCTTCATGTGGCTTGTTAAATATTTAAATATATACCCCACCGAGTGTGGCAATGTATTTCTATTTTGTGAAGACAGACACCAAGAAGCAACAAAGAGAGTGGCGGTGAACAAGTTCACCTCTGCCCTCTCATAATTTCAATGATTCTTTAAGGGGCCAGTGTCATGAGTTGACTTCAAAACATTTGACAATTCTTTTTTCCTCTCTTTTAAAGGAATCAAATATTCATGTTTGCCCAGAGTTTCTGAACTTTTTACTATAACCATTGCCAACTTGTCCATGCCATTTTAAATTTGGCTCATCAAACTGAATTTTTCAAGTTTAAATTTGAGTAACTGGCAAATGTGCTTATGTGATAGTGTCCTGTTAAGGCTTCAGCCAACAACAAAGTTTAAAATGTTTTTAATGTACACATACCATGTGTATCTTGTTCCTGATAGAACCTTATGAAAATTTAATTATAAGCCTGTCATATTTTTTAAAGAAAAGATAGAGTTGTGTTCAAACAAACAGATTGAATTTTGTTGTATAGTCGTTTAAATTCAAATGTTCTTCAAATTTGACTTTCATACCTGGAAAGATTGTCATGTTTAAATGTTTTAATCATGCATACTTGCACATTCTTTATTTATCAATATAATCATATTAGAAATTTACATTTCAAAAGTCAATGATAATACAAAGTATGTAAGAAACTAGTGTTCAGATAAGAAAATGAAATCTGATTGAATTAAACATGTTACAGTCAATTTGTGTGATCTGTTGTTTTCATCTTAAAACTACATAGGGTGACTGTGCTGGAGTTATTTTACCTCTAATGCTGGAGTGACTATAACCCTGATTATGGAGTTGAAATAACTCTACTCTTTTATGGGGCAGAGTTAAAATGACTCTCTTGTTGGAGCTAATACAACTCCAGAATTGGAGTTAAAAGTGGGAGTTAAAATGACCCCCAAAAAGGAGTTATATTTAACCTTACATTTTAACTCCACATTTGGAGTTACTTACTCTCCCTTTTGCAGAGTTAAAGTGACTCCCACACTGGAGTCATTATAACCCTTAAAAAGGAGTTTAAATGACCCCCAAAAAGGGGTTATATTTAACCTAAAATTTTAACTCCACTTTTGGAGTTAAAATAACTCTTTAAAAATTACTGTGTGTAATTTCGCTTCTTGTAACCACTTCCTATCATTTGATATAATCTAATTCATGTACATCTTTGAGATAATTATACAATTTAACGAGGTATTTTTCTCCACAATTCGGAATTGGACAATCACGGCACACGCGTTTAGCCATGTTAACAGTTCGAGATCTCAGCAGTAATAAAACCATTTCAGCAAATTTTAACCTTTTATTCGAAGAACAAGAAGGACACAAAACAGGACGAAAAGGACATTTAAGAGACAAAAGGGATAAAACAAGGTCATTTAGAACAAAAGGAGACAATCGGGACATTTGAGGTCTTCTTTGTTTTCAGGAGGTTCTCTCGCGGGTAGAATCACGCGGGGGGCTACCGAGCGTCGAGTCAGATTTCAATCCTTGAAGCCTGGCGATTGGCTGCTGCATGAGCGCGCCTATATTCCTTGAAATGACCTCGGCGTTACAAAAATACTTATTCGCCCGGCGATTCTCGAAAGTACAAGCGACGAAACTGAGAGGAAAACTTCTTATCTCAATAATAACTGTATCCCAGTAAGACAAAAATACCTAGACCTTTTAAAATTACGAATGACAAGGAACCTTAAGATAATGAGTTCTATTATTCTGGACAGAAGGAACAAGTTAAAATACAACTTTATTTGCAGTACGGTTTTTCTTTTTCATTGTTATTGAAATAAAAAGCCATATAATAAAGTTTTACCCTCTTCAATATAGTTTTTCTTTTCAAAAGAGTTTTACCAAAAGATGGTAAGTAGTTTGTCAATAAAAATAAATTGGCTGGATTGAAACCTGGTTCATGGATTAAAATCTGCCTCGACATGCGATAGCCCGTCGCGTGATGCCACGCGTAACAGAACCTCCTGAAAACAAAAAAGACCTCAAATGTCCCGATTGTCTCCTTTTGTTCTGAATGACCTTGTTTTGTCCCTTTTGTCTCTAAAATGTCCTTTTCTTCCTGTGTTGTGTCCTTCTTGTCCGTCGAATAAAAGGTTAAAATTTGCTGAAATGGTTTTATTTCTGCTGAGATCTCGAACTATTGACATGACTAAACGCGTGTGCCGTGATTGTCTAATTCCGAATTGTTGAGCAAAATATCTCGTTAAATTGTATAATCATCTCACAGATGTACATGAATTAGATTATATCAATCGAAGGAAGTGGTTACAAGAAGCGAAATTACAACCTAAGGTTAGAGTGATGATCTATCCAGCAAAGAGGGGCCAGGGATTAAGACGTTCAAGAAGTGAAACACCTCTATCAGTGCAGGATGAGGAAAAGGATACGAACGTCCATCAGTTATCAACACCAAGAGGAGTGAAGAAATCGCTGAAATCTCTACCAAGAGGCGTTGGAAAAGCAGCCAAAAGCATGAAACATTGTTAAACAACAGCAGTTTCAGTTCCTGAGTGGCTCACTTTGTATGGAGACGATGAAGGGCCGAACACAGAGAAGAGAGCTTAGTAACTCCGCCTGCAGTACCAGTCACACTAAACCGCATCCCATAAGCTTCACATTTTCACTGCTTGTTTCAAAGGCGGCGCTCCACTTGCCGTTCAGTTTGCTATCAAAGCTCGTGCTGTTCAAACCAAAAAATGCCTTGGAGCAACGGTTATAATGACTACCTTCTTCAACGGGGTTATGGAAATTTCGAAGACAGTGAAGACGCTCAATCTAGCCAAGAAACGGGTTCTTCCCAAGAAGTGACAGAGCACTTAAACCCTTGGTCGCGCATTTTAGATGAAGCTCAGGAACGCCACGAGGTCCAGCTCAATGATTTGGTCGATGAGTACTAAAGAAACGGAGATTCGGAAAATGTGGCTCACCTTAAAGCGCAGAACGCTCTCCGTCCTCTCCACAGAAAAGAACTGAGAAAAGTACTGTGAGTATCTGCAGTGGATGCGAGCGACGAAGAAAGATTACACCTTCAAAAAAGTGATGGAAACCCAAAAAGATCTGAAAGATAAGGATGGATTCGATTGGCTAGAATCGACAGAACTAGCCATCGATAAGCGGAAATTCTTGCTTAATCGATTGTTTGTGAAGCAACCCATTCGACAAGATGAAGACTAGACCTACTTTGACTGTTATACTATGTTTTTGCTCTCAATGCAAATGTATTTCAAACCAATATCTAGCGTGTTGTTCTGTTGGAGTTTATTTCTTTGTTAAGGGGACTTCAGTCTTATTGTTTGGTGTTCTTAATGTAACGAAGACGATTGATTGCATCCTAATTTCCTAATACTTTGCTAAACATTTCGTAGTTGTTGGAGCTTTCGTTGTCAATATATGTATTTCTATCTATTTCAAATCTCTGTGTATTTGAATCATTTTTGTATTCGCTAATAAAAGGAATAATGTCTCAAGAAAGGTGTTGTTCGAAAACATTCATTATTCGCGTGTTGAAAATTAAGCGCTCCGAGCGGTCATTGTTGTTGTTGGATGGTAGAGCTGTCCCTTGGGCTTCTTCTTTTCAGTTTGTATGCAAATATAGGGTTGCGAGAGGAGTTGAGATCCGTGTTGTATAACGCGTTCGTGACCGAAGGAGCGGAAAACAAGAAAAGCTAGCTAAGAATTTATTTTCTCTCTCATCGCCAAAGCTTTGAGGTCAGATAGCATCGGGATTTTTCACATTCAATTCTGTCAATCGCTCAAACGCCAACGGAACAAAATTCTCTGGGATTTGAATGGCTTCCGTCATCATCTCCCAGTCGCGGACAGTTAAACAAGCGCTCAAGGCAGGTTGAAGATCAACGGAATTAACGTTTCGAAAATTTTCAAAGAAAGCTAGGGAACCTCAGAAATGATTACGCTTTCCAACATCTGCGCTTTTTATTAAAACTGTAAATACAAATCTTAAAATCCAATCAGGGTTAAAAGAGACCGGGCAAGTTTGGGCATGCCTATTGTTATCTAAAGGACGCAGAAGAAATTATTACCATATGAATGATGAATCTATACAGTTATTGGTATTCATAATAACGCAAAATGTATAGGTATAAGTATAGGTATGGGAAGTTTATTAATATTGATTAATAGGTTAGCTATTCCAAATTAGTATGCAGGAAGGCATGTTGTGACGTCATTGACTCGACCCTTTTGCATATCAATGATTTACCTATACCTATACCTATACCTATACCTATACTCCAGCGGGGGTTAATTCTGACCCTAGTATCCTACTAATGTACGCAGAGATATGCGCGTTGTGCTTCTACTGCTTTATGATAAAAGGACAAGGTTCTTTACAGAATTTCAGTCATTCACTGCAATCTGCAGTTACATCTGTTCATGAAAACATTTCCAGTAACAGTCTCTGATTCTCAGTTAGCCGTGAGGTTGCATCGATTTTTGTAGGTGTCTGTTCACTCAACAGTAACCTAACGTACTTCCGTTGGTTGAATTCCTTTAAAACTTAGTTTTACAGTATATGTTGAACGGTTTCGTCTTACTAGCGTGAAGTACGGGTAATTTAAAAGTTGCGTGATCGGTCAACGGTTTACGGTCAACAGTAGAAATATGAAATATGATCAACTTCTTAATATTTCTCGAGTGTAGAACGTTGGAAGGATGTAGAACGTTGGGAAAGTTCTTTAAACTTCCTATTCCCTTTGTAATCCTGAAAATTCTATCTCAAGTTGTTTTTCTCTCCATTTTCATGTGTTTATTTGTGCTTGTTCTGATGTTTGTGTTGACATGGTGACGTATTAATAAGTTAATGAAAGACGAACAAGCTTATCATTCCGTAACCTGTTTATTTCATTCTTTTGCACCGTCCTTTACTTTCATTGTTGAGATTTATACCTCTTACAAGAAATCACAGCTTTCTCCAGCCAGAAACTTTCTATATGCTCTCGTTTCAGGGTCTTTTTCACCCCGAAACACTATCTTTGTCGGCGCTTACTTGTTGTAAACAACGTGTTTCACGTTATAAATAGAAATGCATAATTTACACCAATTTTCAACGTTATTGTTATCCATTAAAACCCAATTATGACACCGTAACGTCAATGCTAGTTCAAAGTCCATCTTTCTACTTTCCACTGATACATTCGCTGGACCTGTTGACTGTTCCTTTTAGTCGCAATAACGAATTATACCCAACAGCCATGCAGACAAGCAATTGCAAAAAGAGTTGAGACACTCACTGTCAATAACCGTACAATGCGTGTCATACAGGTTACCGCATCCCCAACCCCCCAATCAAAGTTGTACCGATCTCCAATTGGGATTCAAAGAAAAGGCTATCAACATTGAAAAAGGGGAGGGGGGAGGAAGGGGCGTTGGGCCTCTTCTTTTGAACTGGAAAAGGGGTTTTAGTTAGAAGAAGGGAATTTTCGATTCAGTCTCAACCTCCTTACAACTGCTTGTAGCTTAAAGTGTGCAGTGAAGACTCTAATTTTTAAAAGTAAATCTTTCTTTAGAAAGCGTTTGAAGTCTGTTAATGTGGGTTTCAACTTATGGCGTGGTATAATGAGTTCCAAAGTTTGGGGGAAAGGTTTCCTTGTCCTATGCAGCATCTGTGAGTTCCTCGTTGTGCGCTTACTGGTGGTAGCTCTTTGGTTATATTTACAAAATAAGGAGTCCGGTGAACACCCAGTCATACATTTAAAGGCCATTGCATGGCGATAGTATAGCTGTTGTCGTACCGGTAGCCTCTTCAATTCTTTAAGGATGGGAGAAATATGATCACATTTCCTTGAGTTGCTAACCTAAATATCTTGAGGTTAGAGCCAAACTGACAAAAAAATATGAATTTCTCGAAAAACCACATCAGTCACATTTACTAAAAGGTAAAACGAATTAATAATTGCACCGAGCCGATAAAGGGTGTTGTCGTTAACTCAGTGTAGTTCTGACTCCAGAGGTCTTCTGGACACAGAATGGAACAAATGTATACACTTGGGTTTGGAAATTCTTTGTTTTAGTGCTCCTACCATGAGTTGATTTTCGTTTGCTGAATGTTTCGTTTGTACTTTACTGACTACTACAGAGAAAGCTTTCTCCACTCTAGGATCAAAAGGCATTTACTATCATGATCCTGCTCAGTCTTGCAAGGAAATCCGGGACATGGGTGTCTCCAGTAATGATGGGGAGTACTGGATTGACCCTGCGAAAAGTGGAAAACCTCTGAAAGTGTTCTGTGATATGACAACTGGCGGCGGTGAGCTTTAACAATTTCCACCTTACTAGCTAAGAACTGTTTATTAGTAAACTCGCTAACCATGATAATTAAGAGATTGTCTGATGCAAAAATTCCTAGAAAAAAGAGCCTCCAGTTGAAAGTAGTACAAGCATGTCCGTAGCAAATGAAGCCATGCAATTTGCAAACCGGAGATAGTTATCTAGGCTTCCTCTGAAAAAACATCGAGCCCGCGATCGAATAGTTGGTAAACATTTTTGCCAATTTTTGATCTTACCGATTTGTTGGACTTAGGGTAGGACTGTTCATTACTTTTTGATCGACGTCGCTGAAAAGAGCTGAAATGCATTTTCGTATATCTTGTATGTATTAGGTAGGTAGGTGTGAGTCGACATGGCGGTGACTCGTCTTTATCCTGCTGTGACCTTACTCCTGGCTGGCACTTATTTACTCTTAGCAATATCGAAACTATATGAATCTCAAAATAAGAGTATCGACTTTGGTTTGAATTTAACCTTGGCCTTAAAACGACCTATCCGAGCAGGTTTGGAAGCGGTGAATCGTTGCCGACGTGAACTCACTCGCTCGACCATCTTCAAATCGACCGCAAGAAATCCATCTAGGCGATTACTGCTTTCACTGCTATTGCTGAGTGGAAACATCGAGCTGAACCCGGGACCTCAACACAAGCAACCTTGTGGTGAACGCACTAAGCCCGTAAAGAACAGCCAGATGGGGATAAAATGCGACATGTGTGATGTTTGGTACCACGCCAAGTGCAGTAATGCCGACTTGTCAACGTATGAAATTCTTCCCAATACTTCACTCACATGGATATGTCCACAATGCGGGTTTCCTAATTTTTCAGACTCATTCTTTAACGACCCTATTGATTCCCTGGTTTCACCAAACTCTTTTCAGCCACTACAGGAAGCTTCCATCGCAAATAGTACGACTTCACAAAATGTCCGCGTGATTTTCAATAACAAACAAGAACGCCGGTCGAAAGTTGCTAAATGCAAATTGACTTGCCTTGTCGTAAATTGTCAAAGCATCAAGAACAAAGTCGCCGATATTGCTGCAGTCGTCGATCAATATAAACCAGATATAATTCTTGGCAATGAGTCATGGTTATATCCAGATATCAAGAGCAGCGAAATTTTTCCAGATAACTACAACATCTATCGGAAAGATCGCATATCTGACAACCATGGTGGTGTTTTCCAAGCAGTGAAGAAAGATATTATCGTTACTCATCGCGATGATTTGAACACGGATTGTGGGATTATTTGGACCAAATGTCAGATCCAAAACAAGAGATCAAAATCTTTATTCTTCGCCTCCTTCTATCGCCCAAACAAGACCGACATAAACAGTCTACAAGAACTTGACTCATCTTTATTCAGGTTAGGCGATAGATTAAATACAAGCAACGTAATCGTGGCGGGAGATTTCAACGCCCCGGACCTCAAATGGAACTATCCTGAACCAATAAACTGCTCTTTAAATTCTGAACGGCTGCTTGAAATCATCGATGAACACGGACTTACCCAACTAGTAAAAGAACCTACTAGGGATGACAACATTCTCGATCTTGTGTTGACAAATAACGTCAATATCATTAACAATGTCAGGGTAATCCCGGGAATAAGTGATCACGATATGGTTCTCTTTGAAGTGAACTTGGCATGCAGAAGGAAAAAGCCAGTTAGACGCAAGATTTACATGAGGAAAAAGTCAGACACCACTCGTATAAAGACAGAACTACAAGACCTTGCGAATGATCGACAAGATCTCAAAGTTGGAAATGAAGTGTTTACCGAACCGAGAGCTAAGGCCGAAGTGCTAAATAGCCAGTTTTCCAGTGTTTTTAACAAGGAAGAAATAGAGAATATCCCACACCTTGGCGAAAACCCTATTCCGACTATTGCAACAATAAACATCACAACTAGTGGAGTTGAAAAGCAACTTAACGGGTTGAAAGCAGACAAAGCGTATGGTCCGGATGGAATTCCTCCTTGGTTTTTAAAGGAAAATGCCCAGGAAATATCAAAGGTTCTTACTGATATTTATCAAGATTGTATTGAAACCGGAACTGTGCCTATCCAATGGAAACACGCCAACGTATGTGCTATTCACAAGAAGGGAAAGAAATCGGATCCCTCAAACTATAGGCCCGTGTCACTTACCTGCATCGCATCAAAGGTACTCGAACATATCGTACACAGCCATGTTATGAAGCATCTTTCACAATATGGAGTGCTCACTGATTACCAACATGGTTTTAGGGCGAAACGATCAACAGAAACACAGCTCATATGTACCATTCATGATATAGCGAGTGCCATCCAGTCCAACAAAACAATTCACGCTGCAATCCTCGATTTTTCAAAAGCATTTGACAAAGTTCCCCATCGCCGACTTTTGAAGAAACTTGATTATTACGGAATTCGTGGCCAACTACATAACTGGTTCGAGTCGTTTCTAACACAGCGTACCCAATCAGTGGTAATCTGGGGGAGAATCATCTGCACCTGTAGTTACAACATCCGGCGTTCCCCAAGGAACAGTCTTAGGACCACTATTGTTCTTAATGTATGTAAATGATTTACCTGATGGTCTGAACTCTACTGTTAGACTTTTTGCTGACGATGCGCTGTTATATGGGACAATTTGCTGTGATGATGACACAGCTGATCTCCAAGATGATTTGTATAGATTAGAAGATTGGCAACAAAAGTGGCAGATGGAATTTAATCCTTCAAAGTGCAAAATCATGTGTTTTACAACGAGGAGGGATCCACCAAAGCGGGAATATGTATTCTGTGGAGAAATCCTAGACGAAGTTGAACGTCACCCTTATTTGGGGGTAATGCTCGATAACAAAATGAGGTGGTCACCACATGTCGAAACTATCACATCTAAAGCAAATAAGATCTTGGGACTTATCAAGCGAAACCTGTGGAACTGCCCAAAGACAGTGAAAGAAACTGCGTACAAGACTCTTGTGAGGCCAAAACTCCAGTATGCCTGTAGTGCATGGGACCCACACCACCAGAAAGATAAAGCCGCTCTAGAAAGGATACAGCGGAAAGCAGCGCGCTTTGCTACTGGAAATTACGATCGAACAGCGAGCGTGACCGAAATGCTGCAAGACCTACGGTGGGACACACTTGAAACGATGAGGAGACACGCAAGGCTCTCCACTGTATACAAGATGTGCCACGGCCTCCTAGATGGGGACTGGGGGAATTATTTGAAAGCAAACAGAGAAAGGAGGACTCGGGGAAGCCATGATTTTAAGTTTATTGTACCAAAAGGACATAAAGATATTTTTAGATTTTCTTTTTTTCCCAGGACAATAACTGAATGGAACAAACTCCCACAAGAGACTGTCTCCAGCCAATCTCTTTGTATTTTTAAAAGTAAACTTAATTAGTATAATTTTATCAGTATTTTAACTTTTACTGTTATTTTTGTATATTTTAGTATAGTTTTATTTTTTAGCTTTTTAGAGTTGGCGTGATGTCGTTCCACGATTTTGCCGACATAATGATATTTAGATTTAGATTTAGATATCCGTTCATCCTCGGAGACCCAGGGGCAGAGAGTCGGGTTGGGACGAAGATTCAGGACGAGCGAAAGTTTACAAGACGGACAGGAGAGCCCCTGGGAACATTTCTTTATCGGACTAGTTCCAGAAGCCATTGAAATACAGTTTCCTGATTGGGCGGAAAATTTCTGGCAAGGAATTTTTTTCTGCCCAATCGGCGATCAGCTTATATATCGCACACCTTTCGTGACTTCTTAAACCGAGGGCCAAACGTCCAATCTGCTGTCAGCCATATTTTCGATCACTGTATCGGCACTGCGAGGAAAGTTATGGTGGAAAGGGGCCCACAAAACCCAGATATCAACAAATTCAACTTCTACTCAAGCAAAAATCACTTGTAAGGAACTAGAAAAATCAAGATGAAGACCGATCGCAGGTATCGTAAACTTCACGCGAAGAACTGTTGACAACTCGGTCACAATTGTTGTTGGTTGGTAAGAGTTTTTGTTTTTCTCTGGTGTACTTACAGGGAGTGGGCCGCTCCTGAAACTTTTCGGGGCGATGGAATTTCTGTTGCACAGGCAAGGCAAGTTTACCGATCGGGCGAGTGAAACGCAGCCGCTGAATTTTGTTTTGCTCACGAAATCGAACCGTCCACTGCTTACAATCGACTCGAAGTCGCGTCTCAGCTCAGCCCAGCTCAATTTCGAGAGAGACCTTGAAATGGCCTTAGAAAATCCAGTTTAAAATAATTTACCCCTAGTCGTGGTTGTCTCTCCATCCACTTATATTATGACAATCATGAAAGACCAGGTTAAGTCGTTTAGGTCATTGGGCTTGAAGGCTGCTTTTGAAAAAGCACGGAGGCCGAAATCACAAACCAATTTATCAAATCAAAATCAGTTTCCCAATACTCTGACATTGTCTTGCATACAGATGCCATTTTGACGTTGATGTGAGTTCAAATTATGCTTTTGAAATAGGTGATTACCTTGGCTATAGAGTAAGACTCGAATAGGAACTACTCCAGTGTTTTGGAGGGAAAGGAATGGAAAATGGCTTGTATTATGTTAAGATGAAAACAGATATTTACAAAAATCATCACTCTTATGAGAGTTAGCATAATTTTTGAGACCTTAGCAGGTTTGTGGCAGATGTTTTGCATGGTAATTAGGGTACGGTATTGACCTGATACCTTTTGTAGCATTACAGGGCTTTCATAGCTCCTAAGAATTAGGCAGTGTGATATGGTTTGCTGAACATCTTGTGCAGTGCACTTACTATGATTAGCCTATTACAGGTGTTTCAGTGAATGGTGATGGTAAACTGACTTGTGTTTTGGGAAATTGTTTGTGTTTTGAGAACTGTTTCGTGTTATGGGAAACTGATTTTTGTTTTGGCAAATTGATTTGTGATTGACCCTTTTGGGCTGCTGTAGAAAAGCAAAGTGAAAGACCAACAGATAACAGATGGACTATTAAATTTTTTAAATTTTTTTGTACCCCCCTCTGAAACTGAGGGTGTAATTTCTTCTTGGGTATACTCATTGGAAATTTCATTTAGTACAAGGTAGGCTTCTCCTGAAGTGCTGGCAGCTGGCTGAAAAGTGGCTTCTTTACATTTTGAACCACCTGCTTGTCAATGAAAAGTTTCCAATGTTTTTTGAAGGCTGTTTAAATTCTCATAAAAAAGCCACCTTCTGTTAGATTCCAGTCAGCTACTCTAAAACCTAATAACACCTCTGAGGCCATAAGGCTTGTGACAAATAATCACAGTGACTACAATATCCAAACAGATTACATTGGAAACTTGAATTTAAAGTTACATCTCACTATCAAGAAAACTTCTGAACAAACAAAAAATAAATGAAATAACAATCCCTTCTAGTTATATTTTGTTATTTAATTGTTTTTTTTTTTTTTGTTTCCACTTTATCTAAAAGGGGATATCTTACTGAGAAGCAACTAAATTTTGTCCTTTGAGTGAGCATGTTAACATATTTTGTAATTGTATTCAGGTTATGGGTATGGTTTGTGTGTAGTGTTCTTTAATTTGAAACCTATCTTAAAATAATTTAACTTTACTTAGCCATACCATTGTATCAGCCTGTTTGACTCAGTGAACTGTATAGTTGAGAATAATTTGTCAATAGGTGGTTATTGAGGGTCTTTTGGCACAAAACACATTTACATTACATGTATGTGAGGAACTGAAAAGATGATTCCTTTTAAGGAATCATGTTTTCAGTTAACTGAAAGCATTCTCTCATGTTTTAAAAATTGTCAAGTAAAAAAACGGTGACAGGAAGAACCCATTCCAAAATTGGGAGAAATCAAGTCCTTTCCTGGTGTACCATTGGCTTAGCAATCACAGCAACTACAACTGTATCATGCAAAAATGGAATTTAATAATTGTTATATTATGGATACACATGAGCGTTTATAAAGACAAGAGTGCATACAAGACACTAAACATCCTGCATCAACTTCTAAACAACTTTATCTGAAAATTTGCAACCTAAAAGTTGCAGCACAGTCAACATAATGTAAATGTTTCCAGCAAGATTTTGTAAAAGCCCACTCTAAAACATGTTTTTAAACCTTTTTAACTGAGCTCAGCACCACTGTGGTAAAAGAGTTCATGGAAAGCTTGTGCAAATTACCATGCATCTTGCATGTACAGTACAACACAATTAGCAATTATCACAACTGCAAGGCAATCTGCATATTTTTTATGCACACCTTGGGAAGAAAAGCATATTGGCCAACAGATCCATCAGATACCAGTCAAAAATATGAAAACCAAAACAATGCAATGTATCACAGTGGAACTGTACACTTTCTTTAAAAACTTTTCGTGGTCTCTCTCGAAATTGAGCTGAAACGGTCGATTGCAAGGATTGAGAAAAATATTAAACCGCCGAGCTGAGTGCTTCTCGCCCGATCGGCAAACTTGTCTGGCCCGTGCAACAGAAATTTCATCGCCCCGAAGAGTTTCAGGAGCGGCCCACTGCCCGTACGTAAACCAGAGAAAAAAGCCCAAACCAAACAACAATGATCCTAACCAGAGAAAGAGACCGAGTTACATGCTGTTCTTCGCGTGAAGTTTACGATGCCTGCGGCCGGTCTTCATCTTGATTTTTCTAGTTCCTTACAAGTGATTGTTGCTTGAGTTCAATTTTAATTTGTGGATTCCGGGTTTTGTGGGTCCCTTGCCACCAAAATGTTCCTCTTGGGATAAATCTGTCCAACGAACGAGACAAGTGGAACCACTAAAAATATGGTCGACAGCAGATTGACGGCTTACTTGTTGGTATAAGAAGTCACGAAAGGAGTGCGATATATAAGCTGATCGCCGATTGGGCAGAAAAAAATTCCTTGCCAGAAAATTTCCGCCCAATCACGAAGCTGGATTTCAATAGCTTCTGGAACGAGTCCGATAAAGAAATGTTCCCAGGGGCTCTCCCGACTGTCTTGTAAACTTTCGCTCGTCCCGAATCTTTGTCCCGTCCCGACTATCTGCCCCTGGGTCTCCGAGGATGGTATCCGTTATTCTCGGGCAGTTGCCTGATGATTGTTTCGAGAGAAGCATGACACATATGTGTTTGATCTA
Organism: Pachyseris speciosa; assembly: GCA_016490735.1. NCBI lineage: Eukaryota > Metazoa > Cnidaria > Anthozoa > Scleractinia > Pachyseridae > Pachyseris > Pachyseris speciosa. The sequence goes on along the minus strand of JAEMWC010000001.1, from coordinate 1,758,827 downwards.
GTCTGTCTTCACATACTTTGTTTATATATATGAAATTTTCTTTCAAACATTTATTCAATTATATATATATATAATTGAATAAATGTTTGAAAGAAAATTTGCCCTGAGCGGGATTTGAACCCACGTCCCCCCGTATACTAGTCGGGTGTGATGACCACTACACCATCAGGACCACCATGCGGGCAACACGGCAATCGAAGATATGATTTACGTGATCGAAGACGTGGTATCCCGGGAAATTTTACTTTCAAGGTGACAAGGCAGGGGAAGCCTATAACTCCATTTTGAAACCCAACTAAGGATCAATTACTGATACACGACCGAAGTCAACTTCGCGGATGACAAAGGAGGATCCAATTACGGATACAGGCTTATTTCAATTAATTAAATTCTGTATATGAGGGAAACCCTAACCCTGTACACCCCAAATAATCATATTTTAATTGTATAAATGTTTGAAAGAAAATTTGCCCTGAGCGGGATTTGAACCCACGTTCCCCCGTGTATATATAAAGAAACTGTAAACTTCTTTGTCGAATGATGATACTAAAAACAATGAAAACCCAAAGTCTTTTGTTACTTTGCTTTTGCGCTACGCGTTTCACCGCTGTTGCGGCTCTTCAGGCATAGCATAGTATGTTTATTGACTTATTGCGTCACAGATGTAATTGTAATTACAATTATAATGGCTATTGTAATTCTAAGCGCGCGCGAGCAATTAGCGTAATTTCAAATCATTGAGAACGGGTTTATACTTCAAAATAAAAAACCTCTCTTTGTTCTTTCTCATGCCTTCTGAGGGGCTGAGAATCTTATAAAACGGAAAGATAGTGAACTGAGGTGTCAATCCCGCAGCACATTCATCAATATGCTTGCTGACTCCTAGCATACGTGTGTGCGGGTCTCTAATTTGCTGTTTATGAACTGTCACTCTATTTGTTAGGACATCACCCGTTTCTCCTATATAATTATGTCCACATCCTGCACATGTTATTACGTAAATCACGTTCGTTGAGGTGCAGTTCATCGAGTGCTTTATCCGAAATTTTTCATTCGTGGTGGAGAAGGTGAATTCTTTACCCTGTTTCAAATAGGGGCATGTTCCGCAACGTTTTGTTCCACAAATTTTAACTTCCGGATTAGTGTCCTTTTGCCCGGAGAAATAGGAGTTTGTTAGCATCCGTTTGAGGTTTCTGGGTTGTCGCTGACTGTGGATTACTTTAGTCTTGCTCATAATGGATTTTAATGAGGAGTTTTGGTTCAACATGGGAAGTGTTTTCCTGACCAGCTGAAATACTTGCGGATTGTTCGGATTGTAAGTTGTTACCAGACAGAGGAGGTTATTTTCGCTAGCTTGTTCTCTCACCCTTCTTAAAGTGCACCTAACCCCAAAAAATTGTTTTCGCTTAAATAAATCTTTGCACCTGTACGAAACGTATTGCGCCGTTTTGAGCCTTTTAAAACCAAATATTGACTTTTTATAGACTGCAAAAGTTACGAAATTTAGCCATCCTCTGTCCCACGACCGAGCTAGTAAGGGGCATGGGTCTATTCCTTACCTGACGTCACAAACCGATTTCCATCGCATTAAGTCTTTGTAAACATGCATTCAAAGCAGTTTGTGACGTCATGTAAGGAATAGACCCATGCCCCTTACTAGCTCGGTCGTGGGACAGATGATTCGTAACTTTTACAGCCTATAAAAAGACAAGATTTGGTTTAAAAAGGCGCAAAAAGGCACAGTGGGTTTCGAACAGGTGTAAAGATTTATTTAAGCGAAAAAAATATTTTGGGGTTAGGTGCACTTTAACTCTTCCGATGTTTTGTTGAGGGCCTTGTTTATACCATAATTAATGATCTCAGCTGGGTATTGTTTCCTCAGAAGGATTTGTTTGAGATCGTGAAGGCGCCGTTTCCTTATGTCCTGGTTCTCAACAATCATACATATCCTCCGAGCCAGGTTGTATGGTATGTTATTTTTTGTGTGTCTTGGATGACTGGATGTGTATGGGAGGTATTGGAATGAATCCGTCGGTTTATAATAAATATCGGTTGTTAGGTGAGTATTATCTTTTCTTATCATCACATCAAGGAACGGAAGTTCTTTGCAGCTAGTTTCAGCAGTAAGTTGAATGCTGCTATCTAGGCTGTTTAGAATATCGTGAAGCTCCTTCAATTTATCCTCACCATAAGGCCAATTTATGTAGCAGTCATCCAAGAACCTTCTCCAGTTTGTGTAAACATAATGGCTTATTTCGTCTCCCATTTTATCAGAGACCTGGTTGTATAATTCGTTCTCCAAATATCCGAGAACGAGGGTGGCATAACTGGGAGCCATTTTTGTTCCCATTGCAGTACCTTTCTTTTGAAGGAATATTCTATCATCAAAGGTAAAAGTATTGTTCGTCAATATTAAAAGAATTGAATCGATGATATATATATATATATATATATATATATATATATATATATATATATATATATATATATATTTGCACAGAATTTCTCTTGCCAGGAGAGGTGGTCTATATACATATACATATACATATACATATACATATACATATACATATACATATACATATACATATACATATACATATACATATACATATACATAAACATAGCTGATTCAAGTAGCGAATGGGACTATTACGTGGGACTCCCGGGCTGCTATTTTTTCTTTCAATCAGATGACGCTGGATCAACAAGTGATTGAATGGAGTCCCACGTAATAGTCCCATTCACTACTTGAATCAGCTGTGTTGCCAGCATGGTTGTCCTGGTAGTGTAGTGGTGATCACACCCGACTAGTGTCTGGTGGACGTGGGTTCAAATCCCGCTCAGAGCATAAGAATTTTTCTTTCAATGTAATTGTCACCTAGAAGTTGTCCGTCTTTGGTCTACTTTAAACTTTCTATACATATGTGTGTATATAATGATCAATGGTAGCAAGATTTCAATTCATCGTTTTATTGCGACAACGCTGTTTCGTGTGGTCAAAAAATGACCACACTCATCAGGCAATATTCACGAGTGACCGTTAAATGACAAGAACAATAAAAGCTAACTTAAGGTTGCTATATATATATGTATATATATATATATATATATATATATATATATATATATATATATATATAGTTATATATATATATATATATAGTTATATATATGTAGTTATAGTGTGGCCATAAAATAAAAAACTATGTGGTTATAGTTTGGCCATAAAAATAAGGCCACACTGTGTATGTGTTGTACAGTAAAACTATGTGTGTTCCCAGTGTGGTTGGTTCAGTGGCCTAGTGGTTAAGGCATCCGACCGGTAATCTGGAGACCCAGGTTCGATTCCTGGCTGAGCCACATTTTCACTTAATTACTTAGTTGTTGATTTCTGTTCCCAAATTAACCTTGTCTGTTTGTATTTCTCAGAAATCCCTAATGAATCGCCATCCAAACGGGAATAGGCTGGTGATCCTAAGTAATTAAGGCAATCAGTTGCTAATACATCCCCTCCCTACCTTACTGTACTTAATTAATTTCCAGGGGGATTTGGCCGCGCGTCGCCGATCGACCGGGGAGTAGTGACGTGATCCTGATTGCAGAAAATGTGTGAAATTGTCTCCTCGGACCTTACCATAAAAATAAGGCCACACTGTGTATGTGTTGTACAGTAAAAATATGTGTGTTCCCAGTGTGGTTGGTTCAGTGGCCTAGTGGTTAAGGCATCCGACCGGTAATCTGGAGGCCCAGGTTCGATTCCTGGCTGAGCCACATTTTCACTTAATTACTTAGTTGTTGATTTCTGTTCCTAAATTAACCTTGTCTGTTTGTATTTCTCAGAAATTCCTAATGAATCGCCATCCAAACGGGAATAGGCTGGTGATCCTAAGTAATTAAGACAATCAGTTGCTAATATATCCCCTCCCTACCTTACTGTACTATATACTGTACTTAATAGATAGATAGACAGATAGATCTATAGATAGATAGGTAAATATGAAGTAAGGACGGTGGGGCGAACGTCTAACTGTTCTGACGAAATTTAATAACGTTTCGGCTGTTCAGCCTTCTTAAGATTAAAAACTTTAAAAACTAAGAACTAAAAACTGTTTACAATGGTTTAGCTTTTCCACGAAACTGGCTTATATAAGTCGGATAATTAACAAGAGCAGAAAAGGTGTAAATTACAAGTAGAGTGACAGAGATTATACAATCGATTCAATGCAACAAATTCCACGCCGGGGGCCTCTGAACAATCAATACACATACAACCGTTGGAAATGAGCTACAATGACTAAACGCTTTTTCAAAACAATGGAAAGTAAGAGATTATAAATAAACCCCGTCACTATTGCGTGACAACATAAGCTACATTGTAGATGCATAAAATTTAAAGTTTAGCATTTTTCAGGAGAAATTTGTTTGCGTGTCTGCATGAAGTTATCAGTTCATTCCGTTTGTTCAGAGAGGCTAACTCAGGTTTACAAATAACAAAGTACTTCGAAACCGCTTCGCTTCACTTCAACGATACGTTGAATAGGTTGAATAACCTCGTGGAGGTCTTTAATTCAAGTGGACGTTTCGCCCGTTCGGGCTTCTTCAACACTAAAAAACGAGAAGTGGAAAAGCCTCAAATAACTTACAAAACAATAGTTAACAAAGAGAACAAAGAAATATGTGAGAGCAGAACTTTTACGTTAGAAACTTGAGCTCTCGTTTCTCACAGGACGATAACCATGTGAATCCCCGATCCTCCCGTTAGGCAGATAATTCTCAACGCCCTTCTGATTACAATATAACGTTTATTGAGCAATGTGTAGCGATGCGAATCGGAACACCACGACGTTAAAAGACGGTAGTAAACGATGTATTGAGTAATGAGGCGATGAAGCGAAACAAGGTGAAACGTATCGTTGAAGTGAAGTGAAGCGAAGCGGTTTCGAAAACTAAGAAGTAACGAAATATAGTAGAAACGAAATATAGTAGAAACTACAAATTAGACTAGCTAAAGACTAAAGCGACCTTAAAGACGAAATATATGGACTAATACAAGATAAGCTAAAAGATATAAAAGGTTACAAACTTACTTCTGTGTCCGCTTGGGGAATTCACAAAGTAGAGAAAAAACGTTGATTCTTAAGCCTTGATCCTTACACGGCAACACGCTAACTAGAACTGAAAAGTTTCCTAAGCACGTTCGTAGTAATACTAGCAAAAACAAAGGATAATGGATTTCTTTGTTGAATAAGCCGTGCGTGGGTAAAAATATCCATTGGTTAAAACCACAAAAGATACGACTTTCCGTTACAAAGGATGTTTTAAAGAAATGGAGGAAACTACGCAAAACCATAAAATAGTTGGCACTAACATTTCCCGGTCCCTTAAACAGAGTAACTATGTTTAACTAATACAGCGAATCACTAAAAGGCAAAAATCTGAAAAACTAGCATAACTTAAACAAAAGCCTAAACTATGAAGCTAACTATAATAAAGACAAATCAGTCTTTAAATAAGATCAGGCCTTGTCAGCGATGTCTTGGTTGTCATCGTCAGCATCCATCCTTTCTTCTGTTGTAAGAAGGAGGACTCTGACTTGTGGACTGGTCTCCACAACTCTGCTGTGGCTGTTTGTACTTGGACGTTTCTAACGAGACCGTTCTTGTCTGGTTGCACTTCAAAAACTACGCCCATCGGCCATTCGTTCCGTGGTACATTCTCATCCTTAATGAGAACAATGTCGTTGACTTGGAGGTTGCGCTTTACTCTTGGTTCCACTTGGGAAGTTCTTGCAGAGTGGGCAGGTACTCCTTTCTCCATCTCGACCAAAACAGGTTACACAAGTACTGGACTGTGCGCCAACGACGGCGCATGTAGACATAATTTCGTTGGAACTTTCCAGGAGAGGGCAGGACGATGCTTGTCTTCATGGTCAGAATCTGATTTGGGGAGAGAGGTACTGGATCCTTGTAATCACTTGAAGCTACTGTGAGCGGTCTTGAGTTGATGATTGACTCGACTTCACACATTAGCATTCGCAGAGATTCATCATCTAAGCGATTTCCGTGTTCTCGTAACAAGGTACTGAGAATCTTCCTCGCGGTCATTATCTGTCGTTCCTGGACTCCACCCATGTGGCTTGCAGCAGGTGGATTAAACTTCCAGTCAATCTGGTATTGACGAAGCTTCTCAGTGATTTCATGGTGATCCATTTCCTCGATTGCTGCCTTTAACTCTCGTCTTGCACCGACGAAGTTCTAATTCGTTCCGTTGTCACATCTTATCTCTCTTACCGGTCCTCGAATGGCTAGGAAACGTCGGAGAGCGTGCACGAAGCAGTCTGTTTCCAACGAGTGTGCGATTTCGATGTGGACAGCTCTGCCCACGAGGCACGTGAACAGTGCTCCGTATCTCTTGCATTCTTTGCGGTCTTCTTTAATGATGTACGGACCAAAGTAGTCAACCCCAACATAGGTAAAGGGAGGTGCTGCTCTCAGCCTGTCCGAAGGTAAGTCAGCCATCTTCTGGTCTTGCGGTAAGGCTGTATTCCGTCTGCATGTGACACATGCGGAGATAACTTACGTACTGCGGAGTTTGCACTAATGATCCAATACTTTTCGCGAAGTCTTGCTATAACATGACCGCGGCCCACGTGTCCAAGTTGCTCATGGGTGTGTCGTATGATCATTGCTGTCACGTGACTCTTGCGTGGCAGGATTATCGGATGTTTAGAACCTTCAGCAACATCAGCGTTATTGAGTCGACCACCGAGACGAAGAATTCCTTTATCAGAAAATGGATCCAGGCGATATAGAGAGCTTGCCTTAGTCATCTTAGGTTTCTGTTGACAAGTGTGAATTTTCTCCTGGTATTCATCACTGGCGTGGTTGGTTTCGTTGAGAGACTTGATTTTGTTTGGGAAGCATACAGTCTGAGTGAATCGCAAGATTGCAGATTCAGCTTCTTCCATCTCGTAAACTGTGATTGGCGAGGAAGCAAGGTCTTTGCATGGGGTGCTGTTCTCTCTGCGTGTGACTCTTCTTCTCTGAAGTATTGGTTTTAGGCGCCAGAAAACAGCGACGGCCTTTTTCACGCGGTACCAGCTGGAGAAGTGCTCAATCAGTCGTTTTACGGTAGGCACTGATTCATTAATGGTCGCCAGGCACGCGCTCACGACTTTCTTAACCTCTGGATTTTCATCTGGAATTTCCCCGAACGAGGGTGGCTGTTCTGGCCATTCTTCTTCTGGTTTCAATAGGAACGCTGGTCCTACGATCCATCGGCTGCGTTCAATCAAAGTCTGTGCGTTTATTCCTCGTGAGGCGTCGTCAGCTGGATTATCTTTCGTATCCACCTACAGCCATTGCCTGCGTTCTGACAGGTTGCGTATTGTCTGAACGCGAGTTGCTACGAATACTTGAAAGCATCGTTGGTCGTTTCTGATGTAACGCAATACGGTCATTGAATCGGTATGGTACTGGATTACATCAGGCTTATCATCAAGTTCTTTCTTTAGGAGCGATCCAACACGGACAGAAACGGTGGCGGCGGTGAGTTTCAAGCGGGGAATCGTCATCGTTTTGATCGGAGCTAGTCGGGCTTTTCCCATGAGAAGGGAACAATGGATTCGGTCCTCATCGTTACAGAGGCGAAAATAAGCTGCTGAGCCGTACCGGGTGGAACTTGCGTCAGAGAGGATATGGATCTGTCGTGATTTCACTTCTCCGAAGTCAGAGGGCTTGACGCAACGATTAACATGCAGTCTTTCTAGCAGGGGCAGTTCCGCTCGCCACTTTTCCCATCTTTTTCTGTACAGATCCGGGAGTTCGTCGTCCCATCCGAGATTTTCTTCCTTACAGAGGTCTTGTAGCAGCTTCTTGGCGGTCAGGGTAAAGGGTGCAGCAAAACCAAGAGGATCATAAGTGGAGGACACGATCGAGAGTATTCCTCTTCTAGTTAATGGCTTGTCCTTGAAGACGATGCGTCAGCCAAAGGTATCTGATTCAACGCACCACTGTACACCAAGAGCACGTTCGACTGGCAAATTATCGTAGTTCAGGTCTAGCGTTTTCACGTCTTTTGAACGTTTGTCTTCGGGAATGGACTCAAGAACACTTCTACGGTTGCTGATGAACTTTGTGAAGCGAAATCCACCCTTTGAGCATGCTTTGCGAAGGCCGTCAATTTGGCTCTTGCCTTCGGATTCGGTACTGACTGATCGTAAGGAGTTATCTACATAGAAGTTGCGACGTAATGCATTTGCAACAGCGGTCCAAATTTCTTCTTCGTTTTCGTCTGCTGTGTTCCGTAAGGTGAAATTAGAACAGCTGGGCGAGGACACAGCTCCCAAGGGGTGAACCATCATTCTATATTCTGCCATTTCGGCGTTCAAGTCCCCACCTGGCCACCAGAGAAAACGCATGAAGTCGCGTTGGTGGACCATGGCCAGAAATCTCGGACATCACATTTCGTGCGACTTACATTCACGCTGTCGCGTAATGGCCTTAACCGCTGATTTGAGCAGTGACCTCCGGGCTCATATTTTTAGGACAGATCGAGGGGTGAAATACAAACATGTTTATGTTTAAATGAATGCCACTGGAAGAAGGTATTGCCAAAACGAGCAGTGGCGGACACAAACCACGAAAAAAGCTATCGAACGATGCCTTTAGAGGGACATTTGAGGCACATTTGGCCGAGATATCGCTTGTTGAACTCAAAACACGAACGTCCGGTTTACATGTATTGTACATTGCAGCTTTACTTCTTTTTTATCATCGAAATGGAACAGGTTAGTTTTCTTGAATCTCCTCGAGAATCACGTTGTTTATAGTACCAAATATGCAGGATTTGCGTGCGAGAATACGGTTCTAAGAGCGAGACTTTGTTGTCTTCTTCTTCATGGAACGGACGTGGATCTGCGTGACATGTCGACCTTCCCGTGGTCTTATTTCATTTTGTACGGTTTTTTGCAGCCGAAAAGAAAGGTACGTTAACAAGCTGAAGATCTGTTTTTTATTCTGAAAATAGCGACCTATCTGCATTTTTTGACTCGATTTTGGCAACTTACATAGCGACTTTAGATTTCTGATTATTTGCTAGCAAAAATATTGTCTCCGCTTCTTTTTTCACTGATTTATAATGTTTTGACTGGAGCTGAAATTGCAAATTGACATCCTTCCGAAAGAAAGGTATGGAATTCATTTTTCCGGTAAGTTTTTTAACTACAATATCGCTGAAATGTTTTTGAATAACCTCGATTTTGGCAAACAGAAAAACGGTATTAATTGTGCTTGTATTTTCCGTAACTCCATCACTTCTCATATAAAGCTTTGTAATTTCGTACACCATTTTTGATATTGATTGGGAAAAGCCGCTACTACCGTGCGGGCTCAAATGTCCGAAATTTTCGGCCATGAGGAACCCTTACTTGGTAGAACATGGCTTCGATGTCTCGCATAAAGGCTACTGGTTCTTGCCTGAAGCGCGTAAGAACGCCAACTAGGGAATTGGTTAGGTCTGGACCTTGAACAGTTGTTCGTTGAGTGATGGTCCACCAAACTTAGCACTGCAAATCGAACACCACACGGATCTTCTCTGGTTTCTTAGGATGATAGACGCCGTGATGTGGAACGTACCATACCTTGCCAACTTCAGTCTTCAATGAATTCTTTGTGACTTCCTCCACGTACCCTTTATCGATCATATCGTTAATGAAAGTAACATAATCACTTCTATACTCTTCGTTTTGGGTCATCTTCTTCTTTTGCCAGAGCAGTCTCTTGAGAGTTTGTTCTCGGTTGTTTGGTAGCTTGAGGTCCCGCTGGCGAAAGGGAAGCGGGATCTCGTAGTGACCCTCTGTGTGTCGGATGCCGTTCGAAACTAGACTCAGGAATTTCCTATCTTCTTGGGAGTAGCCGACATCTTCTGGAAGATTACTTGATGCCCTTTCGCTGAAGTCGAGTTCAAACAGATTTATCACGGACTTGGGGGTGATAATTTCCTTGACGCTCTCTACCTCTCTGACGGTGATTCGATGTGGGTTACTTCGTTCGTTGCTGGTTCAGTAGTCATATGCACTGGACCGCTGACCGTCCAACTATGGTTGAGCTGTAAGGCGAAGGGGCCATCACCATCGTTCGGTACTACCTTGAGAGGGACAAGTGCCTTTGGGCAGTTACTTCCAATAAGAAGACCGATTTCCAATTCGGGATGATAAGCGGAAATTTTTCCAGCGATTTCTTTCAGGTTCTCGATACGACCGACGATATCTGGAGTGGGGATCTGTTTGTGATCGGCTGGGATTTCTTGTCTAGTGTAAGCTCTAGGTAGCTCGACAGGACTCTTTCCTTTCAAATCGGTTACGATGAGATCTCTAACAATGGCGCTTACAACTAGGCTTTCACCATGCATCGTTCCTAACTGCAGTGTTGTTTCAGTGCTTGTTGCTTCTAGCTGCAGTTTGAGGCTTTCAGTGAGAAAACAACATGCACTTCCATTATCATAGAATGCATAAGTCTTAACCGGTTTGTTCGTGCCCTTTTGCGTTACTACCACTGGGAGAATAGTCTGAAGGAGGATGTCGTCTTTCGCATTGGCTTCATGGGGGATGTCCACGCACGCGTTTGTTACCTTTGCTGCTTTCTTCTCAGAAGCTTGTTGAGAGACGGTATCTTCTCGTTTGGCGACTGTGAAGCCTTCTAAGTGAAGCAAAGTAGGGTGGGGCTTTTTGCATTTCTTACAGACTCTCTTCTTTTTGCAATTTCTTGAATGGTGGTCATCACCGTAGCAAGCGAAACACAGCGCCTTTTCCACTAGGAATGCCTTCCTTTCCTCCACTGATTTCTTCTGAAAGGCTTCGCAGTCATCTAAGTCATGTGACCTTTCGCACAGAGGGCATCTATGGATGTTAACGTTTTGGCGGGAAGACCCGGTCCCATGTGAAAAGGAGGACTTGGTAGCCGTACTTAGGTTGGTTGCGAAGCTGGAACTTTTCGGTTTAAATGGCGGGAACTTCTTATTATCCTCTGCTACGGCGCTTGATCTTAGTTTCGTCTTTGTGAGCGCATCTCTGCCATAAACAGGGTAGTTTGCCGTTTCAGTGGTGTATTCCACGAATTCCACAAAGTCTTTGAAGCCAGCAATAGTGTTCTCCTTGCGCCTAGTTCTTACCACGTTTTCGCGCCACTAAGCTTCCAGATTGGCGGGAAGCTTTAGCACTATGGCTTGCATGTTTGGTGGATGGTCCAGCACGGTCAGGTGTGCGATGGTCTTCATAGCTTTATGACATTTCGTTAGGAAGACTTAGAAACGCTTTAGGGCAGGGCCATCGTCATGCTTGAGGGCTGGCCAACTTGTAAGCTTCTGCATGTAGGCCGTGGATACTTTGTAGCCGTCACCGTATTCCTTTTCCAGCAGTCTTCGGGATTCTTGATAACCTTCGTCTGGCTCGATATGAAGGCAGCCGTCGATCAATTCCTTGGATTCGCCTACCAGGTGCTGGTCGAGGTAATACAGCCTGTCTGCGCTACTTATTACTTTCGACTGAACGCGCGCGTCGAAGGCCATCATAAACGTTTTGTAGTCCTTGGGGTCACCCTTGAACTTCGGTACCTCAGGTTGAGGAAGTGTAATGGCTGTCGCAAGCTGGTGTTGCGAGGATACCATCCGTTGTATCTGTTCTTGTTGCATCGCAAAGATTTCTTTCAGAAGTTCTTCGTCACGTAGTTGTTGCGTGGAATTTCCGTCATGCCGCTCGGGTCTAATTTCGTGAGGAAGAGGGAAGCAGGAGCAGGAGGTTCTAATGAGGAATGCTGCTGGTAGGTTTCCCTCTCTGTCTTGATGTGATCTACGCTATAATCTTCACGACTCGGTGGAAAGGGTAAGGACCGCCTTTCATGCTTTAGCTCCGGTAATGATACGAGTTGTGACGGAGATGGCGTTTGACGTTGTGGCTGTGTTGGCGGGAAATCGCGTGGCTGAGTTGGCGGTAAAGTTGCCGGAAGAGTGAGTGGTTCCATTTTGACATAAGTTTCCGTTAGATTTTTGTCGTGTACTTCTACCTCTTCCATTTCTGTTAAAACACGTTCTATCGCTTGCGCGTTAGCAATTTTGAGGTCTAGTTGATATTCCTCCTCAGCAACTTTAAGTCCAAGTCTTTGTTTTAGCATGGAGCGTTCTGCGATTAATTCGGCGACTTTGGTCTTCTCTTTTGCGCGAGCCGACAACGAAGAGTTTTTAGAGTTTCTTGAAGAGCGTGATGAATTGGAACATGACTTGCGTGAATGATGACCGGAAAGGTTATCAAATTGATCGCTGAGCATTGTTCGCACGTGGCAATCCAATTAGCTACTCCATTGCGGTACTCGAAAATGTCAATTTCTTTAAACTCGAAATGCGCCGACGCTTCTTCTTTATCTTCCGGCGATGACAATGCGTTATGATACTCATTATAGCAATCCTGATAATTTTGACATAGTCTGCCAAGTTCCGTTAACTGATTCTTCACGACTTCCAGATTGTTTTGATCGCTCCGAAGTTTCGTGATCTCGGTTCTTTTGCAGGAAACCGCCTTCAATGCGGTGATTTGATCGTTCCTTAGTTTCCGAATTTTTTCTTGTTTACCCTTTTCGGTAAGTTTACGGGTTCTAGTGTTCGTTGATCCTAATTCTTCTTTTATTTCATCATCTTTGATCGACGCTTTCGCCAATTGGCTTTCAACATTTTCGCCGGGTTTGTTTTCGTTTGTGAGTTCAAGCGTGGCATCGCTAATTGAGTTCGCGACGGAGGGGTCTTCAATTAAGTCTTCTTCGATGGACCACGTGCTTTCGGTTTTATCCATTTTTGGCAAGTGATCGATTTTCTTTGACTTTTTCTTGAAGAATTCAGACGAAACAAGTGGTTTTAGACGTTACGTTTGATGATTCGATCTGAACTTCCAGAGGATCGAAGCCAAGAATTTTCGAAACCAATGTGAGAAAAGAACTTTTACTTTAGAAACTTGAGCTCTCGTTTCTCACAGGACGATAACCATGTGAATCCCTGATCCTCCCGTTGGACAGATAATTCTCAACGCGCTTCTGATTACAATATAACGTTTATTGAGCAATGTGTAGCGATGCGAATCGGAAAACCACGACGTTAAAAGACGGTAGTAAACGATGTATTGAGTAACGAGGCGATGAAGCGAAACAAGGTGAAACGTATCGTTGAAGTGAAGTGAAGCGAAGCGGTTTCGAAAACTAAGAAGTAACGAAATAAAAACTACAAATTAGACTAGCTAAAGACTAAAGCGACCTTAAAGACGAAATATATGGACTAATACAAGATAAGCTAAAAGATATAAAAGGTTACAAACTTACTTCTGTGTCCGCTTGGGGAATTCACAAAGTAGAGAAAAAACGTTGATTCTTAAGCCTTGATCCTTACACGGCAACACGCTAACTAGAACTGAAACGTTTCCTAAGCACGTTCGTAGTAATACTAGCAAAAACAAAGGATAATGGATTTCTTTGTTGAATAAGCCGTGCGTGGGTAAAAATATCCATTGGTTAAAACCACAAAAGATACGACTTTCCGTTACAAAGGATGTTTTAAAGAAATGGAGGAAACTACGCAAAACCATAAAATATTTGGCACTAACAAAATAATGTTTTTTTCGTAAGATTACATAATAATTACGTAATAAAAAGTAGTAAAAAATGTAGTAAAACGCCCGCTAAAAAGCAAATAAAATGCAGCAACAAGATAGTGTTAATTGTAACGAATCCTATTCTTGGAATTAAACTCGCACCTTTTTGTTAAGTCCATGAGGTTTGAGGGTGCATAATTGAGCACACCATAAAGCCTCCCTTGTGAGCAGACGATCATCAAGACTATTGTTATTACTAAGGTTACACAAGTGTTCAATAATTAAAACTCAAAAATCTGCTAGAACATGAGGTTCTTTGTTAAAGTGAATAGCAACCTCACAAGTTCATTTTTTTAGTGATCATAGAGGACTTGTGGTTGTGAAAACGAGTTTTAAATTCGTTGCTTGTGGAACTGACATATAGAGCGTCACGCAAGTAAAAAAATTAAATCATCAACCATTCAGTAGATAAAGTCAAGAAATTGTGATATTATAGAAGAGTAATAAATAAACAACATGCCAAAATGACGCCGAGATGACGGCAGGAAACGAGTTGAAACATATGTTTCTTACTTTAGCTATCTCAAAGGCTTTGTTCTCTCTGTTGAGCTTTCAAACTTTCACATAGCCGCTTTTTTTACCATGTTGGCACAAACGGTGAATCGATGTTTTATTGTGACATGCTTGTGAGCAGACATCTTTAATTATGTCACGCACTGTTAAAAACTCTGAAATTCAAATCATTCTATTTTCAAAGCAAAGCAAGCTACCGAGCTGAAAACATTCAAACAGATACATTTCTAAAATGTCTTTTACGTGATGAACATAAAAATGCATAAGTCTGTTTACTTTAGAATTTTAGTTTTTTATGACGTCATGTGAAAACCCTCTATTGCACATTGCATTTCTTGCACGTAACTAGGTAGATAACATTTTTAGATTTACAACTAAGAGTCTGCGTAATAGGATAGGTCCTGCTACTACTAGTGCTAGTAAAACAATTAGTTTCCATTAAATAATTGCGACAAAGATCACATTTTGCTGTGCATTTAAAACAACCTTGCTGATTATCTGGGGCGCGATGTTGCTCACGCGGCTTGCTACTCAAAATTTCGTTGATGTTTCTAGTTCTACGAAAAGCAGGAATGATGGACCCTACCGGAAAATTTTGTTTTAAGAGATGGTTAAAAATAACAATAGTCTTGATGATCGTCTTCTCACAAGGGAGGCTTTATGATGTGGTCAATTATGCACCCTCAAACCTCATGAACTCTTGGTACACCCGTAGGGTTAAAGAGGCTATTCACATAAGACTTCACCCTAACAACATCAACAGGGACAGTGGAATTGAGATTGCTGAAGCGTGGATGCCCACGATCAAACACCACAACAGCCGATCAGTACCATAGCGGACCGCTGAGGGAACAATTTCTAGTCTGAACGACAAGGATCGAAACGCACCAATCACCACCAGCCACGGTGCTCCTTATACTCACACGCAGCCAGTCGACACCATCGCCTGATGAAGACCAGCTGTATAGCGGTCGAAACGTCGCGATCCACATCTTTGTGACTCAATCGTGAGACAAAAGATTAACTCAGCTTTCAGGTGCAAGTTTAATTCCAAGAATAGGATTCGTTACAATTAACACTATCTTGTTGCTGCATTTTATTTGCTTTTTAGCGAGCGTTTTACTACACTTTTTACTACTTTTTATTACGTAATTCTTATGTAATCTTACGAAAAAAATTATTTCTTTATTCTCTTTGTTAACTATTGTTTTGTAACTTATTTAAGGTTTTTCCACTTCTTGTAAAATTTATTCCGAGTATTGAGTTTTTTAGTGTTGAAGAAGCACGAATGGGCGAAATGTCCACTTGAATCAAAGACCTCCACGAGAAAAGTTCGCATCTTCTTCCGTTTATTAAACCTATGATTATTTAAGGTAGAAGCGTCCTGTATCCACTGGATTCTTTCCTCCAAGGCATCATCGTTGGCAAACCAACGTCATTTACACATCTATATATACTTTTTGTATGAAGAATGCTGGAAATCCAACTATGTAGTCACTAACTAGTACTACTGACTGATCCTTTTTTTAATGAAAAAAAAAACATATATGCCGTTAGTGGGAATCGAACCAGCGTCTCCCTGGTTACTAGTCGGGTGTGCTAACCACTGCACCATCAAGACAACCCTGCTTGAGCAGATCTTCTGTAATCGAAGGATAGAATTCTACAACATCGAAGCTCGCGTTAATTTGGTACGTTCTTATACCACTGTAGCACGGAGGACGTGTTCTTCCACTGGTTTACGTTTGTTGCAGCCACTAACTTCTGGTTAATATAGTCTAGGATTTGCTTGCTAATCTTGCCAATCTCTTGTTTGGATGGGTTAATTAATCGGCACGTTGGCTTGTTTGCAAAATTATCTTAATGATCTTTAAGAGTAACAAACGATTACCTCGACCCAATCATCAATTTTTAGCTTCTTGGTCATCGCTTTTGCTTCGGTGTCAATTTTCTTCACTTGGTTCCCGTCATGCTTTGGTTATGTTGTCGTTTAGAAGCTGGTTATACTTTGCGGCATCTAATTTATAAAAGTTGGTAGATTTTTCGGCTTTAACAAATAAGCGGCTGTCACTCTTAACTGATGTGATGTGATGTCTGCGACTGTGACTTCTGTTTTCATGGTTAGAAGATGAGCAGGCGTTAAGGGGTCGAGGGCATCTGGATCGTTAGAAGCAAACGTTAGCGGCCTTGAGTTAATGATAGACTCGACTTCACACAAGAATGTCCTGAAGGACTCGTCATCCAAACAGGAACCACGCTCATGTAGCAGGACGGTAAGAACTTTGCGAGTGGTACGAATCTGCCGGTCCCATATCCCGCCCATATGCATGGCTGGTAGCTGGGTGGATTAAATTTCCAGTCGACATTCTCTTGGCGCAACTTGTCTCGGATTTTATCTTTCTCCATTTCGTTAACTACTTCTCGTAGTTCTTTCTTAGCACCAACGAAATTTGTTTTCATTATCACTTCGAATCTCTCGGACTGGACCGCGGCGGGCAATCAAACGCCTTATGCTTGAAGAAACTAGTCAGTTTCTGGAGAATTGGCAATTTCAACGTGAATCACTCTGCTCGCCAAACAGGGGAAGAGGCATCCGTATCGTTTTAGTTCTTTGCGCCCTTCTTTGATTAGGTAAGGGCCAAAGTAATTCACACCGGTGTATGTGAACGGTGAGGCTGGAGTCACACGATCTTTCAGTATATCAACCACCTTCTGTTCAACTACTGGAGCGCGATCACAGCGACACGTAACACACTTTGCAATCTGGTAGCGGACGGTTGAGTTGGCATTCAGAATCCAGTAACTTTTCTCTCAATTTTGCAAGCGTATGGCCTCAACCTGCAGTTCCAAGGCGTTAATTTACATCCGTGATGATCAGTACAGTAACATGACTCTTGAGCGGTTATAACTTGAATCCTTTTCAATTTTTTAACTTTTTAATATTTTTATACATAGGTTAGCTTAGCTCGTCATTGATTGTAAGGCTACACGTATGTTGCGACTGATTTCTTAATAAAGACTTCTACTACTAATATGGCTGGGTCTGGGAAGTCAGCTTGGCTGAGACAGCCACCGACACCGAAAACACTTTGATGGACAAACGGATCCAGGCGATGCAGGCAACTACCTTTCCGGACTTCTGTTTTCCTCTGCTTTTCCTAGCTCCGTTGATCTGTACCGTCTTCACTGCTAATACGATCAACAACTTCTAAATCCTTACTGAAAGCTTGGGTCTGGACAAATGGAGGAATGGCAATCTCTGCATCTTGCAGGTCTTGCACAGATAACGGTACTTTGTGATGATTCGCACCCTTCATAGTGGGTGGATCGTTGACGCTCTATTCATGCTGCAGCAGAGCTGGCTTGCTGTGAGCAGCCTCTCCAGGCTTCCAACGGTTCTCTACTCTCCTTTATAAAGTCGCTTTGACGCGGATATAAACAGCTACAGAGACTTTCAGTCGATACCAGTCTGAATGATTTCCAATCAGCCTGTTCACGTTAATAGTTGCTCTTCGGTTATCACCGTTCGACCAGCGAGAGCCCTTTCTATCTCTGGGTTCTCGTCTGCTGTGTCACCCATGGAAAGGGTCTGTTGAGGCCACTCTAACTTTGGTTTTCACAAAACCTCTGGGCCTTTTTTCCTGCGTGATTGCTGTAGCAGGGGGTCTCCTCCTAACCCTCTGGAAGCATCGTCAGCCGGGTTGCTGACGGTGTTTACATATCTCCACTGTTCTGGGCTGGTAAATTCTCTGATCATTTGATTGGCAACAAAGACTTGAATGTCTTCCGTCCGTTTCCAATGTACCACAAATCTGTGCTTGAATGGGTATGATAGAAGGCTGCATCAGGCTTAATTTCTAGCTCAGTCTTCCATCATCCCACTACTTTGATTGGTGCGAGACGGGCCTTTCCCATGAGGAACGAACAATGAATACGATTTGTAACGTCTTGAAGGAGACGCTATGCAGCGCATCTATAGCCTAAGGTACTAGCATCAGAAAACGCAATCTGTCTAAAATCGTCCGGCTTCAGACAACGATTAACATGAAATATTATTGTTCAAGCATAGGGAGTTCACTGCGCCACTTCACCCACTGGCTACGGCATTCTTCCGGAATGTCGTCATCCCAGCTAAGTTCCTTGTTGCAAAACAATTCTTGTAGAAGCCCTTTTGCTAACAATGTGAAAGGAGCGATAAACCCGAGAGGATCATAAGCTGATGATTCCGTTGACAGAATTCCCTGTCTCTTTGGCGGCTTGGACACACCATTGCACGCCTAGCGCACGTTCGATGGGCATCCTATCACAGACAAGGTCTAAAATATTGGTTTCCTTTGAACGCTCTGGTTCTGGAATGCACTCCAAAAAACATGACGATTGCATGTAAACTTTGTACGGTAGAATCCTCCGCCTTGGCATTCTTGGCATAGGCTTTCAATTAAGTTCACGGCGGTATCTTCCGTGTCGACGGACCGCAAACAGTTATCCACGTAGAAATTCTTTTGAAAGTTATTGGCGTCTAAGGGGTCATATTCTTCCGTATCACTCGAAGTCTTCTTTATGGCAAAATTGGCAATACTTGGCGATGACACGGCGCCAAAAAGGTGCACCAACATCCTGTATTCTTGTAAAGGCGCATTCAGATCACCAGTTGGCCACTATGAAAAACGACGAAAATCACACTGTTATGGCGGTACACGGAACTGGTGAGCCTCAACGTCGGCCATAAAGGCTACTTGATCTACAGTCAAACACCACACGTATTTTGCCATGCTCTTTTGCGTGGTAAATGCCATAATGAGCAAGTACCACACCTTGCCGGGCTTTACTGTGTCTGTACGGTTTGGGACCTTTTGCGTAGCCATTGGCAATAACAGTATTGACAAAAGTGGTGTGGTCAGAAAGGTATTGGGCACCTCGGAGCATTTTCTTCCTCTGCCAGTATGTCCTTTTGATGGCCTGTTCCTTGTTGTGTGGCATGTTAACATCCTGTCGTCAAAAGGGAAATGGGAATTCATAATGTTCATTAACATGCCGTACTCCGTTTTCTGCCATGTTCAAAAACTTCCTATCTTCTGGTGAGTGTCCACACTGGTCTGGAACTTGGCCTGTGAAGGGATCGTTGAAGTCCATTTCAAACATTCTCAGCAAAGTTTCAGGTGCCATAATCTCTTTACTAGTCTCCACTTCACGGACCGTGATTCGATTTGTGGTAACCATGTTACTGCCTGGATTGGTCTCGATTCTCAAGGGCCACTCACTGTCCATCCATGGTGAAGGCGTAAAGCGAATGGAGCATTTCCTTGACTTGGCACTACTGCTAAAGGTTCTAAAGCGACTGAGCAGTTGGTGCCAATTAGCAAACCAATTTCCAGGTCAGGCTGGAAGTGAGGAATTTCTTGTTCAACTTTAGAAAGATGCTTCCATTGACTGATAAGTTCCGGTATTAAGATTTGGTCATGATCTGCTGGAATCTTTTCCGTTGTGTAGGTGCGTGGCAGGTGAACGGGCTTTTTGGCCTCTAGGTCCGTATAAACGAGGTCGCTTAAGACTGTACTCTGAACTTGGCTGTGGCCGTGCATGGTCCCAAGTTGGAGAAGTGTCGCAACACCTTCCACGCCCATCTGCCTTTTGATACTCTCGGTAACAAAACAGCCACTGCTGCCGCCATTATAGAATGCATAGGTGGCGATCGATCCACCATTGTCCTTTTTCTTGATCTTAACAGGGAGAATGGAGTGCAAAATGACGGATTCCTTGTTGTGCTTTGCATTGCACACAGTCTCAGCGACATCGAAACCTCTATTGTCTACCTTGGTGGCGTTTACTTCTCGATTTTCAGCTCCTTTGCAATCAATTTGAAATCGTCAACGTGGAGTACCGTGGGGTGGCGCTACCCATGCACACTTCTGACAGGTTCGTTTATTGATACAGTTCCTTGATATGTGATTGGTTCCATAACACCCATAACAGAGCCTTTTCTTTCTTTAATTGTCTTCTTCCTGAAGCTCTCGCAGCTGTCTATGTCATGGGCGTTTCCACACAGAAGACAGCGTAGCAGGCAACTTGATATTTGTTGCAAAGTTACTAGTCTTTTTCTTTGGAAGTTGTGGTCTCTTGTTAGAGTTCATGTTCGCACACATCCTTTGAGGAGTTTCATTCCTATACAGGGCTTGGCTACTGTAAATGGGATCGTTAGCTGATTCAGCGGCTGACTATACAAATTCAACGATTTCTTCGAACTTAGCTATTCGTCACCCAACCTTGACGACTCGATCGCGCCACTTGGACTGCAGGTGGGTTGGAAGTTTCCGGATAATAGTCTGCATATTGGTGGGGTGATTCAATTCAGTCATGTGACCCACACTCATCATAGCGTTTTTACACTTCGTCAAGAAGAACGAGAAACGCTTCAAGGATTGTGCATCATCATACTGGATTGGAGACCAGCTGAGGGCTTTGTCAACATAGACCATTGAAGTTTTGAATTGGTCGGCACCATACCCTTTCGCCAGCAATCTCTCTGCTTCTTTGTACCTTTCACTAGAATCCATATGTAGACAACAATAATAAACCTCCAACCACCAATAAGTTTAAGTTAAGTTTAAGTTTAAGTTTAAGTTTATTGTTTTCTGCACTATTTACAAACATTTCTACATTAAATTACATTACATGGGTAGAGAAATAGGCCAGCAACTAAATTACACAAGTGATAAAAAGCAAATGTGCGCAGTGACCAAAGTAGCTTAGGCTTTCGAGTTGGTCACTGCCACGGACAATTAATTGGCATGAACATATACATAGATAGATATCTAAAGAATCAAGAAGGTAAAAATGCAATAGGCTATATAAATGATATATAGATTACATAACAAAAAAACATTTATTAATAATACTTATTAATAAAAAACTAACAGGATATGAGCAGACTAACACTTAAGAAACAGATTGAGTATTTAGAAGATATAGTTTGTATTGTTTATAAAAATGGTTGTAAGATAGTTTTTTTAATTCTAAGGGGATAGATTCCCAGATCTTTGATGCTACAAAAGAAAACGTAGTTGCACCATAATTATTATTTATACTTGGTCTAAAAATATTAAAATTTGTCGCAAATCTGGTATTATAGCTGTGGATCTCAGAAGCTAGTGTAAGAGTTCCAGAAAAAAAGCTCAAGTGATTCGCCCTCCAAACTGTTTTGGATTCAATTCGTGTAGTAAATACCATAATTAACGTCTTGTACTCGATCGGGTCTCCTTTAAACTTCGCTACCTCCCGTTGAGGCAAAGTCATAGCTGCAACAAGTTGTTCATGTGTTGCTATCATTTGTTCATTCTGTTGACGGTGTATAGCCAACTTCTTGTAAAGAATGTTCAAATGCTGGAGATAAATCAGGTTTTCTATCATCTTCCTGTGGTCTGCCAACCATCCAGTCATTGTTCTGAGCTAGGTCGATTTACTGTAATCTGGCCACTTGGATAAAATTAAGGAGTGAAAAGAGGTACGGGTAGGATTGTTCGCCGAAAGGAGCTGAAATTCATTTTCGCACCATATTAATGTTATGCGTTATATATATATATATATATATATATATATATATATATATATATATATATATATATATATACGCATAACATTAATATGGTGCGAAAATGAAATATATATATATATATATATATATATATATAAAACAGTTAAAAAGATCGAAAATGGACAACTTTTGGTTCAAAAAAGATAAAAATTTAAAAATTTATGATTAAAAAACGTTTCGGTCTCTCGACCTTCGTCAGGTAACTGACAAATAACGATAAAACGATGCTCTCACAGGGAAACGGTTTAATACAGACCCTTCGAAGACGCGTACAGTATGCACGTTGATACGTTGATACGGTTTCAAAAACTAAAAGAAAAACGAAAAGTACAAAATAAGAGTGGAGTCAATCCACCTACGTCTGCGGAAAGGTGTTAATGTAAGCGGTAAAGCGTTAATTATAATCCTTGAATTCCAGCGTTGAATCAAAATTTTCTTCACCCGCTTCGTGTCTAGTGTTAAAAAGCACATGACATTTCTTGCCCACAATGCTCGGACACGTGAAGTCGCGCGTGCTGTCGAGTGATAACTGCACTAACAATTAGGGTATCATTTTTGTTCAGTGGTCATAAAAAAAAATTAAAGTACAACTGTGAAGAAGTCGTGGATATGTGACCTTATTTTCGATAAGGGGGATTAAGCCAAGGTGACTCGAGAAAACGGCGTTTTAACTAGTTTAAATGGATGAAAACTCTTTCTCGAAAGTGTTTAAACAACTTTTTAATGCGTTCCGAAACGTCCAGCTCTTTTGAGCATCAATTTTATTGTTCATGAGCTTAACACAATTTAACCTCGGGGTTCATATATACATATTCGCGTTTGAATGAATTATCGAGGCAGGGAGATATCTTGGGAGTTAAAAAAATGTGCTCCTTTTGAGAGGTTTCTGTCTTGTCCGTATGGTCGGATAAATATCAGGCGAAAGGACGATTTCGCCAAAACGAAGCCAGCCAAACACTGCAGTATTACGAGAAAATTGTTACGCAAAGCTGTCGAACGAACGTGAACGCAACCGAAATTTGACACATGCAAATTATACTTTTTACTGCCGGTCGGAAATGCAACATTTGCCGTCGTTTTCACAAACAACCATCGACGCCATGCTTTTGGATATAAAAATAATCAAGTTTCATTCAAAACTTTTACTGAAAAAATGGCGCGTTTAGTTAAAAAGAAGAGTATTTCTCAAAGCAAACTTGTGTTTACATTGTGGCTAGACGCGATGGCGCCACCTAAAAATAATTAACTTTTAGATTGTATTGTTATTTCCAACGCTGAAAATGGCTTCGCGAATGCAGCTATATTAGTGTCAAAAGTTTTCGTCGTCAATTCCTGTACACACTTGGAAAATATCTTGGGTTGAACGGCCCATATATTTTTCCACAGATCGTGAATTGGATGAACGAAGGAGAAGCTGCGCATGTGACGGAATATTGATTATAATTTCTTTCGCCGTTCGGCTGTTTGATCGGACGTTCCTTTTGCCGTTTACTTCTTTCGATCCGAGCTGAAATACAGTTACTTTACTTTACTTTTTTCATTCCGTTCACCGGTTCGACTGTTGCTCCTCAGACATTACTTCGGAAAGCCGATAGATGTGTTCCGGCAATACTTCGGAAAATCTATATCTATTGGTATGCCGTTGACATATCGATTTGTTTACATCTGAGTGAGTGATAAATTTGCATAATCTGCCCCCTAACAATACTCGTTCCTACGCTTCGCGTATCCACGACTAAAAAACCAATGATGTTGAGTACTAATACCACATCTGTTTAAATGTAAAACGCCATACTGGATTCCACTCCCACTTGGTTCTGTTTCCAGTTTTCTTGTTCCCCTAACTGTTAGCTGAAACCAACATGTTTGTTCCAGAGTAATAATCAGTAATAATTAGTAACCTAGGCGTGAGAACACTTCATTCAAACCTTTCTGTACTGAACTCAAATTTTTGCACTTGATTATCATCATGACTTTACAATCGTTGCTAGCAACGAGCAAATATCTTCCGCATCATATATAAGGAGTAAACAATGTATGTGTACTAACAAAATGTATGTGTACTAACAAAATAACTCAAAATTGCTTAATTTTACGTCCAAGGCGCGTTGAGCTAAGACGATTTTTGCTGCATTTAGCCTGGAAACGTGGCTCACATTTTGTTCACATTTTGTGTCTTTTTGTATGTGAAATTAGTTTTTACTATGTCGTGGCACTCTCCATTCTATTTTCATGCACCTTGTAATTAGTGTGCAAGTAACTTTTTTAAGTTTTGAATGGAGAAAACAATGAATAAACAATAAAAAAATATTTGGCATCTGCGGATCTATGAAGTCTGTAGTCCGCTTATCAGTATACTTGCCTTGATTCCAGGGGGCTGGCTTCTTGTCTCCAGATATTACTTGCGCAGCTCAACTCGTCCATCTCAGCTGTCAGTCAAGAATTCATATCGTGGCATAACCAGCAAGCAGATGCTATTGACAACAACGGCCATGAAAGAATTAAGAAAGCACCTGCCCTTCACTCAAATCAGATTCCACTGCAAGAAAAGAGGCGGGCGTACATTTCACATCACAACAGCCGCTAACAGCAAAGGTGAAGCTGTGGTCCAGTACCTCAGCGGTCAGACGGATGTTCAGCCTGTCTCTTGCGGTTCGTTTGTCATAATGAGTGACGACAATTCGAGGTTAGCTAGAGCTTGCCACAAATGGGGTTATAAAAGCGGGTCGTACTTTATTGGAAAATGGGGGCATCAGACGGATCAAGACAGATTATATAACCACATTGCGTTATAAAAGCGGGTCGTACTTTATTGGAAAATGGGGGCATCAGACGGATCAAGACAGATTATATAACCACCCTGCGTTCGTTGGATATGCCTACCACTGGCTGCTTCATCCAAGCAGATTTGAATGCGATGATTATAATGTTGGAGTGTCCTCAGGTGATTTCTGGAAAGTTTATGCTCGCTAAGAGCAAGCTAAGTTATAGTAGGCATGATTAGCGTCCCTTAACCGACGTGCTTTAAGACTTCTGGTATAGCAACGAATAAATTCCGTTTTTAAGGAATATATTTGTTATGTTGAATGGTTTGATTCGTCGTTTTCCGTACTGGTAGATAGAAAGGTCTCAGCAATTTTAGTTTAAAAGGATGTAAAGTGAGAAGTGCAGCTTGCCTTTCTTTTGTTTAGACAGTCCGTCTAAAACAAGAATTGTCTCTTTGGTCTCTTTTTTAGACAATGAATTACCAATAAATTTTACTAGGAAGGAGGAGTTTATTGAGGGCTGGCAATTCGTGATGTTTGTCAGAGTTTTGTTCTCTTCAATGTATTCAAAGTTCAGGATTAGTCCTATAACTAAGGTAACAATCAGCTTCCAGTTGTTCAAGAGTGGATAACTCTATCCAGCGGATAAGCCACTATCCAATAGATAAAATGAATCAGTTGCTAAACATTTTATCCGCTGGATAGCGATTTATCCGCTGGATAGAGTTATCCGCTCTTTGAACAACTGGGACGAGATCTATCCGTCATCAGTTTCAGGAAAAATGTTAGCCAATATCAAGTGTCGTACCGCAATTAATAGAAATTACTGAGCTCTCCTGCTATAACTTGGTAGAGTGGTTTT
The DNA here is from genome assembly GCA_016490735.1 of Pachyseris speciosa. Taxonomy (NCBI): domain Eukaryota; kingdom Metazoa; phylum Cnidaria; class Anthozoa; order Scleractinia; family Pachyseridae; genus Pachyseris; species Pachyseris speciosa. The sequence goes on along the minus strand of JAEMWC010000001.1, from coordinate 1,733,406 downwards.
TGAGTATGGTAAAAAAATAAAACCAAATTATTTAGTCTTAGTAATATTAGCCACCTTTAGAAGACGACAAGACTGTGGCGACTTATGCTCAAAACGTGGTTTTCGACGCGGATCATGAATAAAACTTAAGCGTGGCTAATCTGAAACGCCCCGTTGCCACGACAACGGCAAAAACGAAGACAGAGAGAAATGAAAAGGGTTGGAAGATAGTGACAAGCGTCAAGCGAGCGACATTACAAACCGGAAGTCGCTCTGTAAAAAACAGAACAAACAGAACAAGATCCGATTGCTGTGTCGCTTCGTGTATGTTTATCGTCGAACTGTTTGTTTCTTTCTGTCTTCGTTGCTATTGTTGTGTCTTTTCACGGACATGGATAACATACCCGACGATGCTTCAATTTATTTTGCGTTTGTTTAATGTAGAAGAGAACCGGGGTACTTGAAATGACTGTGAAACGAGTCAGAAAGTAGGTCCTCCGTCGGACCAAGTTTCCGCCACCTTTAAAATTTAAGGTAAGCCAGAATTTATCCTTGAACTCGATTCAGTCTCAATTCATTTTTTATTTTGTTGTTTTACTTTTTCCAGTGAATTTTAGAGGGGATCAGTAAGGGGTTCAGTGGGGGATCAGTAAAGGGGGAATCAGTGCTTTGTCGAAGCCCGTCAAAGACCAAGGTAAAGTAAATTGAACCAAGGCAAAAAGAGAAATATCTTCCAGGCAACTGACAGTACTTTGCTTTACAGTATTTACTTCGATGAGGTGTTGGGGAAACGAAGAAATTGTTAGTTACGAGTGTAAAGGGTCAAGAAAACGTCTAACGACATTTTGGTAGTCTAGTTAAAGAAAATATATATGCGTTTTGTGGTATGTGACATGACTATTTTTTGTTACAATAAAATAAGGACGTGGGTGATTGGTTCTACGTGTTTGTCTCCGCTTCTTGGCCGGTTTAATTGTTACCTTAAGTTCACTGAAATACCAAAATGGCTTGCTAACGTGGTTACAATTAGCTTTGCCCTTCGAAATAGAGTCATGATAATCCATTTTCTAAGATAACTGCGGGGGCATAGCTACCTACACGCACAGACGAACATGCCTACCTGAAACGTCGAAAAAAAAAAGAAATAATAAATAAAAACTACAACAAATGAATAACAAAGCAAATAAATAAAAGGTACTTTTTTCAGTAAAAAAGCGGAATTTGCTTTTAGTAATTCAATTCTGTTTGTTTCTTTGAAATGTTGGTGATAAAACAACGAACGGTGATTTTCCACACCAAAAGTCGGTTTCCAGAGAGAAGCGACGTGACTCCGCGTTGGTGGACAGAACTGGTACAAACAAGCGGGGAAATAATCATAAAAAAGCAAGAGGGGAGGTAAAGATTGAACGAGTTGTGGTCACCTCGTTTTATACCCTTGGATTTACCTGTCTTCGCTCTGCTGTAGGCTTTCTATAGTCAAAAATATCAATTACAGATAATTACTTTCCCATCGCCACTCAAAGAAAGACAGAGCAGGATGAAGAAACTGAAGCAAAGTGTTAGTAGAATGAAGAGGCTCAAGACACCACTTTTTGGGAGCGTTATGTTAGATGCGAGGTTGTCCTCGCTATCCGTGATATATTTTCAAAAACATAAGGAAATCGAATTTAATTAGATAATTTCTGACGTTGTTGAAAAGAGAGACGGAAGATTAGGTCTGTGTCTGTAACGGAAAACCAGTTATGAGTTCAGGGAGATGTAGACATGTACACTTTGATTGTTTTTGCATGGCCGAAAATTTCGGACATTTGAGCCCGCACGGAAGTAGCGGCTTTTCCCAATCAATATCAAAAATGGCGTACGAAATTACAAAGCTTTATATGAGAAGATGAAGTTACGGAAAATTCAAGCAGCGTTTGCCAAAATCGAGCATTATTCAAAGACATTTCAGCGATATTGTGGTTAAAAAATATACCGGAAAAACGAATTCCATACCTTTCTTTCGGAAGGATGTCAATTTGCAACTCCAGATCCATTTAAGGTAATTCCCATGAAAATGACGTACCATCCAGATTTTTTTCAAACTTGACACAATTGATAGTCATAGATAGGACTTTGAAAAAATACAATAAAAAGATGGGGTCACCGTGCTTGTTTTCGCCCTGTTTGCCCGTTATTCTAAGTGATTTAACTGAGATGCGCGAGAAATGTTCGAAACTTGAGCAACCCATAAAATTTGGTATTGTGTAGCAAAAATTATGAATAGTAGTGAAACCTGGAGCCTAGTTGTTTCTCTGGGCTATAATCTTTATATAATACAATAATAATAATAATAATAATAATAATAATAATAAACAATCTTTAAGGAGGAAGCACCAATCACGCAAATACTTGGTTTTCAGGGAGGTCCTCTATAAAAAATAAAAAGTATTAAAATCTAAAGTAAGAAATACAAATGTCACAGATCTAAAAACTATCAAAAACTACGTACTGTCCCAAAAACTATTACAAATAATTATCTATCAACAATACGGCGTTCATCTAAAATATTTATCCATTATCTAAAAACGTTTATCCATTAAGAACCTTGTAAGGTTTTTGTTAAAAATTGCGCATGGCATTGGCTTTCTTAAAAATACTGGGAGGAACAACCAGTCATTTGTAAAACGGACGTAGGACACTCTCTTTACGCATTCCGTTTTAGGTTTAGGCAATCTAGGTAAGTAGCCATTTGTAGTGTTGTAGCCATGTGAACTTAGTGTGGATTTAAAACTTTCAAAATGTTGCGGAATGTTTCCTTTGATTGCATTTTCTACGGCAGTGCATCGGTGAGAAAGACGTCTTCCAGCCAGGGGGAGCCAATTCAGACACTTCAGAGCTTCTGAAGAAGACATCTTGCCTAATTTGATTTTCCTCGCAAATTTGTTCTGAAAACTTTGCAATTTTTCCATTTCTGATTTTAGACCGGGTTGATCTGCCCACACTGTGTCGGCATAGTCTAGGTGTGGCAGCACTAGCCCATTGTAGAAGGCTATGCGAGTTCTATTGTGTAACATATGAAATATGCGATTGAACAAAGAAAGGCGATGACCTAGTTTCTTTAGCAGCTTGCTGATATGTGGCTTCCAGCTCCATTTTGCATCCGTTGTTACTCCCAGATATTTGAATGACTGCACGCGATCGATTTGTGTACCATTTGCTTGCAGCTCAAAATATTCAAATAAGGACGGCATCCTTTTACTGCCTGCCAGCATAATTTTGGTCTTCTTGACATTTGTAGTCAACCTGTTATCAGTGTACCAATTACTTATTTCAGTGAATTCACGTTCCAGAGCAATTTGAAGTTCTTGACGTGTTGATGCGTCACAAAAGAGAAGAGCATCATCTGCATACAAAATCATCCGGGTCTTTTCAACAGCATTTGGCAGGCTATTAATGTACACATTCAATAGTAAGGCGCCCAAAATGCTGCCTTGTGGCACGCCAAGTGTGATGGTGTATGGCTCTGATAATTCTCCGTTTATCAACACACTTTGCTGTCTATCGGCAAGATACGATCTGAATCATCTTAAAGATCTTTCAGACAGTCCTAATTGCTCGAGCTTGCGTAGTAGCACTTTGTGGTTTAGAGAGTCAAACGTCTTTCAATATAGTGATTTCATATCGCCAGATCATGCAAGTAATGTGAGCGAATTGGACCACTAAGTAATCAATTCATACTCCTCCCTGGCTCCAAATGCAACGTTTCACGTCATTTACACATAAATAATCCAACTTCTACCATTAAACTTTTTTTCTCCTAAATGTGTTTTTCGTATGCCAACTACGAGTAAGTAACGCTAATAACAAATGGGGGTCACCGTGCTCGTTTCTTTGCAACACGACCGCAAAGGGAAAATTTCGGCTGACAAAGCTCAATGTCAAGGCAAATACGCCATGTTTCTAATGTGCGCGCGGTCGTGCGCGTGCTAAAGGACGCCATAAATTATGCGCAGTAAGGATGCGCCATGCAATTGAAAGGAATCACCTTAAACATTATATATCAGTGAAATATATTATCAGTGAAAAACGAAGCGAAGACTATATTTGCAGATAGCAAATAATCAGAAGTCTCTATGTAAGTTGCCATAATTGAGTCAAAATGCGGTTAGATCGCTATTTGAAAAGTTAAAAACTGATCTTCAGCTTGTAAACGTACCTTGCTTTTCGGCTGTTAAAACCCGTACACAATGAAATAAGCCACGGGAATAAAGGTCGACATGTCACGCAGATCCACGTCCGTTCTATGGGGAACGAGTTCTCGCTCTTAGCGCCGTATTCTCGCATGCAAACCCTGCATAATTGGTATCATAAACATTTGAATTCTCGGGGAGATTCAAGAAAATTAACCCGTTCCATTTCGATGACAAAAAAGAAGTAAAGCTGCAATACTCAGTATATTAATCGGACGTTCGTGCGCTGAGTTCAACAAGCGATATCTCGGCCAAATGTGCCTCAAATAACCCTCAAAAGGCATCGTTTGATAGCTTTTTTCGTGGATTTTGTCCGCCATTGCTCGTTTTGGCAATACCTTCAGCCAGCGGCATTCATTTGACCGTAAACATGATTAAATTTCAACCCTCGATCTGTCCTAAAAATATGAGCCCGGAGTCACTACGAAAACCAGCGGTTAAGACCATTAAGCGACAGCGTGAATGAAAGTCGCACGAAATGCGATGTCCGAGATTTCTGGCCATGGTATATTTCTAAGAAGCACGAACCCAAATGAAACTTAACAAGAGCACAATTACGTCTATGCAAGTGCTTTTACAAGGGAAACGATGCTGGTCAAAACAATGTTGTACACAGCGGTAACAATCACTCATTTGTGAACAAAAGTCTTAGATACCACTAACTGGTTAGCTCAATTAATGATAAGCGAACAATTTCTCGACTTAGGTAATATTTCATATGAATCAAGAACGCTTACGCTTAGAACATAACCTCAGCATGCTGATGGCAGAAGAAAATGTAAGGAAGGCACGTCAGTGACAAAGTGGAGTGGAAAGGTGGTAGGAAGATCTGGAAAATTGTGCGTAACGGTGGAAAAATCCTGGCTACGCCTCTGGTATGGAAAGTTGACGTAAGCAGTTTGGGAAAAAGCCGTCACGGACCCGATCGATCAACTTCACATGGCTTTTCTTTGTGCCCAAGAAATGAGCGACAGCTGGGGAAACTTACTTTAACGTTACTTTGATAGTTTCGCAATACAACAAAGAGAGAAAGAAAATAGAGATGCATTGAAGGAAAACCCTTTTCTCAATACTACAAAAAGATAAAGAAAATACATGTATTGAGGGAAAACCCTGAACAGGAACTATGTTCTTACATATAGGGTTACCTAAACGTGAATTAAAAGGAAAAAATAAACTAAAGAATTAATTAAACCAGAGTAAATAGTCAGAGTTATCATCTTCATTTGTACATTAATATGTAATTATCATATACAGTATTATAAAAGTTGGATTAACCCTTTCTCTGCGGCTTTATTAAATGTGGTTCATCTGAGTGATCCAATGTCTTTGAAACCTGCAACTTTCCCAAATCTCGGACTGTGGTCGAAATGAACCATTGTTATTGCCAAATAATCAGTATTTTAGACTTTATCACCCTGGCAGCTGACCGAAACTCCCAATTTCCATTTAAAATGACTGTATGTTATCTTGCAAAACCAAAATACGCGCTCGGACAACACCAAAATTCACGCAACTTTTGTCTTGAAGTTTTTAAGTCAAAAATTCCTCTTGGAGCTAAAAGTTTACATCAAAGATCTCAAAACCACCTACAGCGAAAAGAAAATTCGAAGAGCACTATACCTCCGATGAACTCCCTCTTGATTTGGGAAACTATTTACTCAATCCCTTTCGAATGCGCCATTGATATAAAAACACGTGAATTCCAATATAAAGTCTTGAGTAGAATTCTACCCTTCAATGACTTCCTTTTTAAAATTGGGAAGAGTGAGTCTCCTCTCTGTACCTTTTGTCATACAACAGAGGAAAACATGCCTCACTTGTTGTTTCAATGCTCCATTGTGCGAAGTTTCTGGTATTCAATACGGCCCCTCTTTGAAAGCTATACAATTTATGAAATTGATGTTATTCTTGGTGTCACTCGACCAGTCAAAGATTCCCTTCTTTATAATCACCTTATCTTACTCTCGAAGCAATATATTTGTAGCTGTAAACTCAAGAATATTTTACCGACAAGAATTGTATTTTTAACAAAAGTGAAAGCAGTCTTTGAAATGGAGCGTCGGATAGCAAAAGAGAGAAATAAACTCTCCTTTCATCATAAAAATGGGATAATAATAATAATAATAATAATAATAATAACTTTATTTAAGTCTCAAATGGATTTAGCCTAGCACAGATGCTCTACTAATTGGGGAGACTAAATCAAATCAACTCTAAATAAATCAAATGAAATCAAATGTTGGTTTTTGGGGAGATAAGCCTCTAACACGGGAACATTTTTACATTTTTCACTATTCTATTATTATTTATTATATTTTTATGGAATTAAGTTTTTCGCATAACTATTGTCTATTTCTTTAGTAAAATATAGCACCTTGTGAGGCCCTTTTACCCATCTGTATTTGTATAATCTTTGTATAAGTCTTTCCAAAAATTTGTTGAGTATGTACATGAGAAGACACACGCGACTTCTACTGTTAGTACCCCCGGCGAGCTTCATACAATTCCTTGGACTAAAGTACAAGGAATTTATATGGCCCAGACTGGACGCTATGGGGGCTGTCGCGTGTCATCCCAACGAGATGTTGCGCTTGACACTCTTCTGTCAGAAAACTGTCACAATATAAAACGAAGAGCAGCCCAGCTCCGGCTTACATGTGTCATCGACCTCATTAAAACGAGTAATTAGTTTCCTGTACAATGGAAGGCCTTAATCTCATACTTCCGATATTAATGCTTTGGGTAAACAGAATTTACCAGCCATAATTGCAGACTTAGGCAGTGATGTTGAGCAACAAAAGCAAAGAGAGCGGGTCATTCGATCTCGTGAAAACACTGAAGTAGAAAGAAGGAGACAGAGACAGGAATGGAGAAAGCGACGACAAGAACAGAAAAAAGCGAATACAACAGCAAATACAGCATCCATTTGAATTGTCATCTTCAATAAATGTCTTTTCATTTTCCCCATTTGTCCATTCATTTGTAACGCTGCAGTTTCTTCGTTGACTTCCATCTCATTCACAGTGACATGGCATCACCATCTATGCCTTTTCTGGTCGACTTCTTTTTTTGTTTCCTCAGTTTTAATATTCTCCACATTTCCTCGATAGAATGTTTCCTAAATTTTGACATCTTGAAATTAACTTGCTGTTATACCTTTATCGCAAGACAGCTCACTTACCCCCCCCCCCCCCCCCCAACCCATTCCCACAACCCATGAAGGTTGACCACACCACCGGGGTCTACGTCCCCTTCTCTTTTGGAACAGTGGTGTGGGTTCTTTAACGTCCCACAAGAACAAATCAGAGAGAGAGAGAGAGAGCTGTGAGACGGGACCTACGGTTTTTCGTCCTTATCCGAGAAGACTAGAAAGTCTAACCGTTTGCAGATGTAATTACAAAGGCAGCACTTTCTCCTCAATTATTGTAAAGACCCTGAGTGTTGGTCCAGCCGGAGTTGAACCCGCGACCTCCCGCACGGTAGTCCGGTGAGCTAACCGGTTGGCGGTATACCTCAACATTGGCATATTTAATAAAACAGACGGCGACTTGAAACGATCCTGTGTGAATTTCAGCTGTTTTCACGATACCTTTGGGAAAAGATTTCTTTCCCAACGTTGTAACTGTAGTTTTGGTTTTCAAGGGACGTCATAAAAATGAAGAAAAAAACATCCAAAACAAACATCACTAGGGTTATTACAGTTTTATCTGCGAACGACTGCACACTTCGTAAGCAATAACCTTTCAGAAAATTTTCATTGAAGCATGATTTGATCTTTCGATGGAGTGAAAATTTCAAAACCATCTATGGGATGTGATCATACGGTGTGCTGGATACAGTCTTCGTTCTAATTTCCTAAAGCAGGGACCAGTACTACGTTTACGCTCACGAAATCAGTCCAAAACGTGCTTGCTTAAACACTATTGACAGTTGTCTTTCGTATCCTCACTGGCACAAGGAGCGTCCTAAAAGTTTCCATTGATATCATGAGCTTTGTGGCTTAATTGGAACCAGATAAAATTTCCTAATTCTAAAATAGAATCGGCCACTTTTTCTCTCATGGGCGCAGCTGCATCTTGGCCGTACCATGGTAAGATCTTGTAAAAGTAAGTAAGTAAGTAAGTAAAACCTTTATTTAAACACGATAAGTATTTAAGCTATGCAGCTTGTGGGGCCGTGTATAAATATATAATATAAAAGATACATACACAATAACTGTAATAAAATTATAAGGTAAAATAAGACTTATGCCTTCTTGTATGTATAAACATAACATTAATATTTACAATAAACAAGTAATTAATAATTGATGGTATTGTATAACTGGTAAAATTATAGACCTAAAAACTCCTTTTAAGGGGGAGCTATCTTCTACAGAATAAATTAGAAAAGTCAATGTCTCTTACCAAAGTAAGTTTGTTAATCATCCTGGAGAAACTTTTCACACTGTTCGCTTTACGACACTCGATTGGCAAATGATTCCACAAAACTGGACCTCTATAAGATATAGACTACTTTTTGATATTCGATTTGAAAGGTGGAATTTTCAACTTAAGACTGTTCCTTAAATTATAAGAGGATTGCGATTTCACAATATGTGTTGTCATGCAGGATGGTAAAACATTGTGGTACATTTAATAAGTTAGTTTCAGGATAGATTGCTTATAGAAAGTTCTTAGAGTGTCCCATTTAGCCCTGGTGAGGACTTCCACTGATGGTAGATCCTTAGCGAAATTGAAAATGACTCTTGCTACCCTGCAGTGTAGTCTTTCAAGTGAATCAAGTTCGTCTTGCCGGTTAGTACCTCCCCATACGGATATACCGTACGTTACTGCAGGAATTATAACTTTAAAGTACAGGTTTAAGAGATCCTGTTTGGGTAAGAATCTGCTCTTCTTTATAAGGCTTAGTTTATTAGCAAAACTCTTCTTCAATTCCTTAATATGTGTGGACCAGCTAAGCTTGTGGTCGATTATCACGCCCAAAAGCCGACTGTGTGCTACCCATTCTAAGTTGTTACCTCCAAGGTATATGGGTGGTAGAGGGCCAGTGAACGATCCTCTATAGATTAGCATACATTCTGATTTCTTTGGGTGTGGTGTCAGCCTTGTCTTCACGCACCAGGCATAGAACTCCTTTAGGGATTGATTTAGCGCAGCTGACACTTCATCTATAGTCGTCCCGATACAGTATACAGTGGTATCGTCAGCATACATATACACAGACCCTGACTGGATGAACGCTACAAGATCGCTTGTGTACAAAGTAAATAGAGTCGGCCCCAGGACACTCCCTTGAGGGACACCAGAAGACACTGAGCAGAGGCTGGATCTTTGTCCATTTAAGACCGTGTACTGTAACCTGGATGTAACGTAACTCGTCAACCAGTTTAATAAGGAGCCGCGCATTCCAAATTGACATCGAAGCTTGTTAAGCAGGATGCCGTGATCTACGCAATCGAAGGCTTTCTTGAAATCAATGAAGGCCACGCCCACCACATAACCAGAGTCTACTGAATGTCTCCAGGTTTCCGTTAAATGGACAAGGAGAAGCTCAGTGGAGTAGCCCTTGCGATATGCCCATTGATTGTCTGTTACCAGGCGATTAGAGTTAAGCACATGGTCAACAATCACGTCATTAACACATGACTCCGAGATCTTGCTTGGCACACTGAGGATGGAGAGAGGACGATAATTTCCTCTATCCGCTGCGTCATCTTTTTTGTGTATTGTCGTTAGTTTTGCTGTTTTCCACTGCAGGGGGACAACGCCTGTCTTAAAGCTTGACGTAATTAGAGATGTCAACGGGGCTGCAACCGTTTCTCCCAGTAGCCTGAGCAACCTTGGGGCGACTTCATCCGGGCCGGTTGCTTTGTTTGTTTTCAAGTTCAGTATTTTACTTGTGACCGTACCTTCTTGAATATCAATAACGGCTAAAGTTGGTATGTCTGTTGAGTCGTCCACTCTGCCTGTTTCGATTTGTAGCGCCGACAGATGTGCTGGTAACTGTGCCGCTAGTGTTGTACCAATCGAGGTAAAGTAAGCATTCATCATGTTGGCCTTTTCCACATCGCAAACGGCCAGGCTCCCGTCTTCGCGTTTAAGGGGCCCTATTAAGGTATGACTTTTTGACAAATTTTTTGCGTCTTTCACGAGCTTCCCGTAAGCGCTTGAGGTTTTAACCTCGTTGACTTTGCTTCTGAAGAAATCTGCTTTTGCCCTCCTAACAGGGGCTGTAATCTTATTTCGTAGGTATTTATATTCCCTGGTTGTCCAAACCATTCAGGCAACTCGCCGGCTTCGTTGCCTGAATGGTTTGGACAACCAATGCTGTATGAAGCTGGATCAGAACGCCCCACTTTACTTGTGTGTGTTAATAAAAATACTTAAACCAGTTTTAACAAGATTTTTAACGAAACAACTCTTAACCACAAAAACCACACCCCCTTTTAGAGAAGAGTGCATAGGGTACACAAACGAATGGCAGTAGCACGAGTGCAGGAAGAAGTCCTCAACGACTACTACGGCCAAGCCGCCCCGCCGGGAGGAAACAACGGCCCTCTCGCCCAAGCCTGTATTAGAAATATATGGCAACCGGATTTGATTGAAAAACTTCCACCAGAGATCACAAGCAACTACTTGCTTTCTGAAACACGAAAATTTGGTTTATCAACGGAGTTGATAAGGTAAATTGACCACCGTACAGGGATTCGATTAGCTGACGTTTCGAGCGTTAGCCCTTCGTCGGAGCGAATCGAGGAATTGTGGGTTGTGTATGGTTTATATACAGAAAATGGAGCTACGCTATTGGTGGTAACATGGTAACGTGAAAAACAGGAATAAATTAATTGAATGAAAAGCGCTCGTTGATACCGTGGGGATTAAGAGTGCCAATTTGAAAATTTCGGAAACTTCCCTGGCCTTTCTTGATATCAAAGTTTCTATCAGCGGCAACGGTTTATGTACCAGTGTGCACTACAAACCCACCGATTCTCACAGTTATTTGTTGTATTCATCTTCACATCCATCTCATGTCAAAAACGCCATTCCCTATTCTCAATTTCTTAGACTTCGACGTCTATGTAGTGATGACTCTGATTTTTCCAACAAATCAGAGGAAATGTGCCATTTTTTCGAGAAACGTGGCTATCCTGATTCTGTAGTTCAATCGGGCCATCACCGCGCTCAGCAGATTGATCAACAGTCAGCACTACAGACGTCACAAAAGGAAAAGAATGACAGAATTCCATTCACCCTCACATTTCACCCGCATAATAACCCAGTTAAAGCCATCATTCTAAATAACTTTAAGATACTGCAAAATGATCCAGAAACTGCTAGAATCTTTTCGCAACCACCGCTGATTTCATTCAAACGCGACAAAAATGTAGGTAGCTTTCTAGTTAAAAGCGCATTCAAAACAACTGAACAACCTGGCACTTTTAAATGCGCGCGCTCGCGATGCAAAACTTGTCCTTTCATTCAAAACACTGACAAAATATCGGGACCTAAGCGATCTGTTAAGATCACTGATCGTTTCACGTGTACCTCCGCAAATGTTATCTATTGCATAACCTGCACATTATGCAAAAAGTTATACATCGGCGAAACAGGAAGACGACTAGGTGACCGATTCCGAGAACATCTTCGTGATGTTGAGAAAGATGACAAAGACGCATCCAAACCTGTCGCTCGGCATTTTAATCTCCCTAACCATTCCAAACAACACATGTCGATCTCCGGCCTTTCCCTACATCAAGGTACCACGGAAAGCCGCAAAAATCTCGAGCAAAAACTGATCTTTCAAATTGGCACTCTTAATCCCCACGGTATCAACGAGCGCTTTTCATTCAATTAATTTATTCCTGTTTTTCACGTTACCATGTTACCACCAATAGCGTAGCTCCATTTTCTGTATATAAACCATACACAACCCACAATTCCTCGATTCGCTCCGACGAAGGGCTAACGCTCGAAACGTCAGCTAATCGAATCCCTGTACGGTGGTCAATTTACCTTATCAACTCCGTTGATAAACCAAATTTTCGTGTTTCACTTTCCCACCGACGCAGCACCACAGTTTCTTTAGAAACTAATCCCCTTTATTCATTACTTGCTTTCTGAGCCCATCCTAAAAAAGGTAATAAAAAACAACATCGAAGAACGGGAAGAAATGGGTTGGGATATGGTTAATCAAGCTATTCGTGAAGCCCCCATGTGGGACAAAAGGGAACAAATTACAAGAATCACAGGATGAAATAAGGCGTTTCCGTGATTCGGATAAGTGACGGAAACCCGATAGTTTATGTTTCAGTTACGTTTCCGCAAGACGGATACGACGGGAAACTTGGTAGAGGAAAATGGTCATAAGGCTTCGCGTTTACGAAGCGTTTCCGTTAGCTGAAACGTGAAAAAATGTTTCCATTGCGTTTCCGCAAAACGGTTTCGCACGGAAACTCGTGTATATTTTTTGGCACCGGGTTTTCTATTTCTGGCTCTTCGGGATATCGCACATTGTGCCGAGCGATGTTTTTTTGAAGAACACTTTTTATACTCCTCTGAACGTTGTTTGGAAATGCTTAGTTAATTGAACCTACAAAAAAGAATTTTTCAGGCGTGAAAACCACTGATAAACTCCAGTAACTTAACTCTAAATGAAGGCGGGGTGAAATAGTAATTAGTAGCCGAAGTCGCCGGAAGTAAGACTACCGAGGTATTGTGAAGTGGGGCGGTGACACAGACCACCGTCCGTAAACTTAGCAAAGAAGTAGACAGGAAATTAAACGTCTATTTATATTGTGACGTACTTTCTACAAAAGATAAAGAGAGTTCACTACTGTATGTTCTTCGAAATATTCCAATAGCTCGCTTATTGACATCTGCAGGTTTGAATTACGCACGATTTCAAGAGAGAAAATTTGGGTTTGTTTCCGGAAAGGTTTTAGAATCATGATACATGTTCTATTAACTGCCTTAAAAGTTACCAAGTTAAAATATTCTATGCCACCGTTTTAAGGAATTTTCCAAAATTCAATTGGTGACACCCTAACGATATCAAAGCGATGACTACGATTTTGATAAACTCCGTTAATCTGAAACTCTGATGCTTTCTAGAAACGTCTCTCTGTCGCAAGGGCTAGACTCCAGGCAAATTGGTAGACTGTAAAGAAATTTTTACCGGCAGGCCTTGACAACATCAAGGTAATTACATTTTGCGATGAAGAAGTTGAACCATAACGTATCTATCCGCCTGTTCATCTTGCTCAAAACCTTAATAAAACCCCTGCTGTTGCACTCTTCGTTTTGCAAGCCTTTGTGATGCTTGCCGACTGATCCGCATTAAGCCTCGGAATACCCTAAATAATCATTGTTTAAGTAGCAAGTATGTTACAAAAGGCGTAAGCCTTAGTTCAAACTGACATCTCAAGTTCAAACAAAGGCCCTCTGGACGAGGGGGCACACGATTGCAGTATAAACGTCCTGGTGCTTATCATTTATAGCAATAAATCGCGACTGTAGTCTCTGCACAGGGATAAATGTTGCAGCACCGGGATGTTTGAAGACCTTGGCGTAAAAAACAGACAGAGGATTCCTAAATGGCGTATCATTGGGATACTCCTTAAACCACTGCACACAAGCAAAGCAATGTCTGTATTGCTTCTCATCAATCTCAAAGGAATGTTCAAAATAAAATTTTTACTCGTCCCGGTCTTGTAATTCCTAAGCTGATTTCACCTTCATTGCCAACCCACGAGGCCATTACTCTTGCGTGCTTATAAAGGCGGCTTTCCATACCAGAGCTGAGGCGCTCCTCGCCTACACAAAGGGATGAATATTTCTTGTACGTGGTATTGACATAGCCAGAGCGGAGGTTCAGTGAGGGATACAACTTGGAGTATGTACTCTGCAACTGGATTATCTCGTCACTATTGAAGCAACAGAGGCGATAGCGACTAGGGAATTTAATCATGCTCAGATCCGTCCACACACTGCAGTTTGGCACCAAAGGCCCACTCATAGCTTTCGACCACGACAATGAATTGGTTGTTTCCACCACACCCTCAGGGAGGTTTGTTTGGCATGCTTCACTGCATATGGGCTGAAAGAACTCTTGGAAATCCAAAGGCATGGAGAACTGGAGGTCATCAAGGGCACCCATTGTCAGGAAGCTTCTCATGAGCTGGACTTCCACGTCTCGGTTGTTCGTGTGGAAGCTTCCCAACAGGCCATTGTAGCTCTCAAAACCAAACAACCAAAAGCCATAAACACTGCCATAGTTCTCCACACATTCCCTTATATGAAGATGAAGGTGCATGTTAGGCGTGACAACAATGTTACCATACAGGGATTCCAGGTTTTCTCGGAGTAGGTTGTGTTTAGTTTAGAAGGTGCCATAATCTTAGAATTTTCAGCAAGCACTTGATATTGATGTTGATTATCTGTTTGTCAGGCAATGGCAAAAAGTCCCAATAACAGTTATGATGCCAGCATGTTGTAGTTTAAATCTGACATGATCAGATTTTTGGATATCCAATTTTTAGCTGGGAGGTTTCAATATCAGAGATGCAATTATGACCAGGCTGATTATCAAAGTTTGTGCGCTGTTGTATCAAACCAGGTGCAGTCCCTTCTGATATCACAACAAGCTGGCAAAATGCACTGCTTCCATTTTTTTTTAAAAGCAAACAAATGAAAAATGCTATATACTAGGAGCAACACTTTGGAATTTAAGCTGTTAAGGAATTTTTCCTTTCACAATCTGTGTTGCTGTTCCAGTCTGTTATGATCAGACTTTTGTTGAATTCACTGCTTGGTTTCAATGACAGATGCTAAGACCAGGCTGATTATTGAAGTTTATACCCACTGTTCATTCAACATGGGGCAGCCCTTACAATATCACAGCAAGCTGGTAAAATGCACCCGCCCTTTCCTTGTTTTTCAAACCAAACAAATGAAAAATGCTATATATTAGGAGCAACACTTTTGACTTTAAGTTGTTAAGGAATTTTTCCTTTTACAATCTATGTTGCCATTCCAGCCTGTTATGATCAGACTTTTGTTGAATTCACTGCTTGGTTTCAATGACAGATGCTAAGACCAGGCTGATTATTGAAGTTTATACCCACTGTTCATTCAACATGGGGCAGCCCTTACAATATCACAGCAAGCTGGTAAAATGCACCCGCCCTTTCCTTGTTTTTCAAACCAAACAAATGAAAAATGCTATATATTAGGAGCAACACTTTTGACTTTAAGTTGTTAAGGAATTTTTCCTTTTACAATCTATGTTGCCATTCCAGCCTGTTATGATCAGACTTTTGTTGAATTCACTGCTTGGTTTCAATGACAGATGCTAAGACCAGGCTGATTATTGAAGTTTATACCCACTGTTCATTCAACATGGGGCAGCCCTTACAATATCACAGCAAGCTGGTAAAATGCACCCGCCCTTTCCTTGTTTTTCAAACCAAACAAATGAAAAATGCTATATATTAGGAGCAACACTTTTGACTTTAAGTTGTTAAGGAATTTTTCCTTTTACAATCTATGTTGCCATCAAGCCTGTTGTGATCAGACTTTTGTTGAATTTACTGCTTGGTTTCAATGACAGATGCTAAGACCAGACTGATTATTGAAGTTTATACCCACTGTTCATTCAACATGGGGCAGCCCTTACAATATCACAGCAAGCTGGTAAAATGCACCCGCCCTTTCCTTGTTTTTCAAACCAAACAAAGGCTAAAAGGTCTGGAGACGCTTTTAATTTAACGGAGATTCTAGAATATCCCAACACTTCATTTCAATACATGTGTTGGAAGCTTAGCAATACAATGGACACATTGTACAGTACATGTGTAACTAGTAGTAATCGTAGATTAGAAAGTGCGTTCGAGTATTGGTAGGTTTGGTATGTTAACCCTAAAACCACCATATGGAGGGCCATGTGGTCCATGATGATCTTTGAAGTCAAGTCAAGTTTAAGTTCAAGTTTATTAAAATGAACAACATAATACAAAACAGCGCTAACCCGCAAAAAGCTAAGGCTAATCTAGGTGGGTAGCGGGTAGGACTGTTTAAAGAGGAAGTATAATAATTGTGAGTATGGGATAAGTGAAGAGATAAAATACATATACAAGCACGTTGAATAAATAAATAAATAAATAAATAAATATATAGAATAAATAAACAAATAAACACTAAAAGCATATTGACAGCATCTTGGAAAGCCTCAAAAATATCAACTTTGACTAACACGATATTAAATATTATTGTTGTTAATGTTTCAAATAAAAAATGCTATATATTAGGAGCAACACTTTTGACTTTAAGTTGTTAAGGAATTTTTCCTTTTACAATCTATGTTGCCATCAAGCCTGTTATGATCAGACTTTTGTTGAATTTACTGCTTGGTTTCAATGACAGATGCTAAGACCAGGCTGATTATTGAAGTTTATACCCACTGTTCATTCAACATGGGGCAGCCCTTACAATATCACAGCAAGCTGGTAAAATGCACCCGCCCTTTCCTTGTTTTTCAAACCAAACAAATGAAAAATGCTTTATATTAGGAGCAACACTTTTGACTTTAAGTTGTTAAGGAATTAAGCAAGCTGGTAAAATGCACCCGCCCTTTCCTTGTTTTTCAAACCAAACAAATGAAAAATGCTATATATTAGGAGCAACACTTTTGACTTTAAGTTGTTAAGGAATTTTTCCTTTTACAATCTATGTTGCCATCAAGCCTGTTATGATCAGACTTTTGTTGAATTTACTGCTTAGTTTCAATGACAGATGCTAAGACCAGCCTGATTATTGAAGTTTATACCCACTGTTCATTCTACATGGGGCATCTCTTTTCATATTCTTTGATCTTGCTGTTCACAATGCTTGGAACAAGTGAATCCGTGCATTTCTTGGAATTGGATATATACCCTCTCATCTCTTCAGTTTCTGCCGAGGTAATCAAAGTTGTCCAAAGGCCATCTTTTATTGATTTTGCTTGTTCTTTCTCAGAAGTGTAAACATGACTGCCACAGTGGATTGCTTTAACAGCCTCAACTGTTTTCTGTTTTTGTTGCCTGAACTGGCTTGCTGACAAACTCAGTGTTTCACTATCAGCTGAATTGATTTTACTGATCACAGATGGCCTCCTTGCCATTTTTCCTGGCATACTTGGGTGTTCACACTGATCTGTACTGTTCTCAATTTCTGTGAGCTTTAAAAAAAAACATTTCCTAACTAACTAACTAACTAACATAACTGTCTAAACATAATATTACTACTATCTAAAAATACAGTCTTTGTGATCTCACTACTACCACTCAAGAATACACCTAATCTGGACGGTGCAAATTGCTGGAGTTGTGACCCTGTAAACCAGTATTAGGGTTAACTGGGTTAGATCTACACCCACAGCTGTACATGCATGTACACCTGCAAATTACTCTATCTGCATAGTAATTCCACAAAGCACATTAAATGCATTATACAGAAATAAATTCTGAAATTCAATTGACAATAATATTGAGGAAATGTGGCTTTATTTTATGAATACCTACACATTTGAAATATTTAATTTACGTGTTGATGCTATTTAAAAATTACATAATGCATTCTAATTGGCTCTATTTTCTATGGCATGGTATAAAAGTACTTAACACTCAACTTACTAAGAAAATTTTGACATATACATGTACCAGACTGTGATAAATGATGGTTTCCTGTTGTATTCTTGTCAGTCACAGTAACACAGCTGACAATGCAAAGGATTATTGTTACTCCCAAAATTAACAGAGCATCAAACATCTCATCTCTTTACAGGCTAAAAGGTCTGGAGACGCTTTTAATTTAACGGAGATTCTAGAATATCCCAACACTTCATTTCAATACATGTGTTGGAAGCTTAGCAATACAATGGACACATTGTACAGTACATGTGTAACTAGTAGTAATCGTAGATTAGAAAGTGCGTTCGAGTATTGGTAGGTTTGGTATGTTAACCCTAAAACCACCATATGGAGGGCCATGTGGTCCATGATGATCTTTGAAGTCAAGTCAAGTTTAAGTTCAAGTTTATTAAAATGAACAACATAATACAAAACAGCGCTAACCCGCAAAAAGCTAAGGCTAATCTAGGTGGGTAGCGGGTAGGACTGTTTAAAGAGGAAGTATAATAATTGTGAGTATGGGATAAGTGAAGAGATAAAATACATATACAAGCACGTTGAATAAATAAATAAATAAATAAATAAATATATAGAATAAATAAACAAATAAACACTAAAAGCATATTGACAGCATCTTGGAAAGCCTCAAAAATATCAACTTTGACTAACACGATATTAAATATTATTGTTGTTAATGTTTCTGAAAATAGTTGTAGCAGCAACGAACAAATTATTGTAGAAATCGGCAATTGTTTGAGCTTTATCCAGACAGTAAACCCCAGACATTCCTTCAGCTCCTCAGGACTTGTTCCGACCCAACATGGTATGTTCCTTCGCATGGCATATTTGTTTGTTTCAGTGACGAAATCGAAATGACCGATCCGTGGTGTAAAAAGGTGTACAAAATATTTCTCAGACATTTGTTTATCCTGATATAACAAATTCGAGGTCGAGGTCGTTTCTTGAGAGGTAAGGTGGCAGATCATCCACTTCAATCGCCAATCGTCGCCACAAAGAACCTTCCCTGCTAGCAGAAGTCTCTGGCAGAACCCCAATTTCATCGTGTTCAACAACTCGATCAAACAGGTCTTGATTTCGAAACATTTCGTCGATTCAATTCCGCTTTTACTTGCTGAATTTTCCACTCATTGTAGTTGTATCGCCGCCATTTTTGCTTTCGCCATTTCGAGGCCGTAGCAGCTCATTTAAGACATTTAGACACCACTTTTGTCTTCCTCGCCGACGGCCGCCATTTTGAAAGCTTTTCAGTTAGCTTGGCGATGATTTCATTCTTGTTTGCCCCCGCAGATTGCTTGCAGATTGCAGGGGCAGCTCTTGTCAAGACCCAACCATTCAACCATTCAACCATTCAACCATTGTCCAAAAATCTCGATTCAGTCTGGATTAGAACTGCGTTCTGCGAACGCAATTATTATTATTATGAACCTTCCAACACGTCCGACAAACAGCGAAGCACGAGGCAGAATGCTTTGCGCAACGAAATTGTGACGTCATTCAAAATGGCGCCGAAAAGGTGAACCATGGAACGAAAAAACACGGGTCAGCTTTCGCTTGCGTGCACAGGGCACCTACGCCATAACAGGCAACCTAGAAGATTAGGAAGCGTTCTTCCTTCGTCGAACGCAATAAATGGAATGTAAGTGAAGAGGAATTCTGAAATCTAGCCAGAACACAAATGAAGAATTAAACTTACCTAAAAGGAAAGAACGGAGCTTCACAAAATTGCAATGAATCTGACCTTCTCTATAAACTAAATTCACTTATTCTGCCTCTCTTCTCTCTGTTTCGCTCACTCGTGTTTCCTGTACCGCACTGACCTACAGAATCGCAGCCTCGCAAGGAATGACCTTTGAAACGCCCACCATCTTGCTGCGCATGCGTGTCTCATGATCAAAGCGAGGCAACAACCAAATTGCGCGCCTTTTGAATAAAAATTTGTAATATTCGTGCATCGGCCATTCGTAGGTTCCTTCGGTTTAGTAAGCGTAATCGCAGCCGTGAAATCTCGGTATGGCTGAACAAAGTACGACTTTGCATGAGGAGGACTCGAACGACGCTCAAATAGCAGGAGAAGCGACCCCAAATCCCATGGAAGCAGTGATGAAGGAGCTGGCTGAACTGAGGAAGGTGAACCAAAAACTCAACGATCGTTTGGACTCTGTCCTTCGTCCCAAATCAGAGAAGAGTCTTTTCACCAAACGAAAGCGCTCGTTTGTTGATCCTAGTTGTTCGGTAAGTGTAGTAAAACGATCAATCTTACATGTATCGTTTTAATTATATAAAGTGTTCGAACTTGTTCTTGTGAAGATCGCGCGCGGTTGTCGTCCGGCGCTCGCGATCGAACACGTTTTTAGTGCGATACCATGTCTCCACTGGCTGGAGTTTTTGCATTCAAATGTTTTAAATACGACATTGTAGCAGTTTGAGTTGAAATTCCAAGAAAATGGTCGCATTACGTGGTATTCCAATGGCGCGCTTTTTGAAGGCATTTTCATGCATCTTACATGTAATGTTTTTGTGAAAGTTAACTATCATCTACAGCCTGTAATAGATGATCAGTGACATCAACGGGTAATCAATACATGTAAGTGATCGAACACATTTAAAAACTTTTGGATCACCCATTGGTGTTATTGATTATATTTATTTCTAACATTTTGATTTCTTCTGAAAGTCTATTACACATGTAGCCATTTATTTATTTATTTATTTATTTATTTATTTATTTAGAGGAAATTGCCAAAAGCCAATACAGCCCCAGCGGTAAAAGAAACTTAAATATAATGAGGGTAGAAATATTAAATAACTCTTACCTCAACCTTGATATTTCTGGATATCACAACAACCGAATCTAATAAATGTTTTATTATACATTGAATGAAAACAAAAATTTTCATGACAGTAAAACTGCAGTTGCAAACCTGGACATCATTTCGTTTCTTTACCAGCAGCAAGCCACACAAAGCGTACAAACTTGACATGATTATCTTTAGAAATCATACACCGCGGTCATACATGACATGATTACTAGTGATCTTGAGTGTCCTTGACGTGGTTATTGTATGATCTGCAGCTGAATGCTGCCACAAGTGCTGATTTCAAAAATTTCAGCAGTTGCTTTTGGCCAATCAGACAAGGGATAGTGAGTTCAGTGTATAATAAAATGAGTGTTTGAATAATGTGTAGTTTTAATCAACATAAATTGTTTCATTTCTTCCTGGATTTTATGTCATTCAATGACCCTGATGACTAATCAATAACATCAGTGACTAAAAGTTTTGTGGAGCATTGATTACACTGATTAGTTATGCCTGGATTCATGCACACTGACTTTGACTTTAAGATCTTCATAACTTAGAAGTTCACACTGATGACACCCTCAATTGTTATGTTCACTATGAAGGATGCAGTTAGAAAGACCTACAAAGAACTGAAAGAACAAAGAGAGGATTTTGAAGGCTCTCTGACAGATGCCAGGTTTGAAATACTTTATAAGCTTGACATTACTTTTTGTTCATATTTAAGTGAATTTTAGTGCTTGATATTCAAGAAAAAAGCTATCAACACTTGAAGCCAAATACATTGAAACATGAAGTGGCACCCATCCAGGAATGACATCATTTATTATCGTGTGAGTTTCTTCATTGAATCATGCAGCCAACTCTTGCTTAATATTTTTCAGTCCGAACTGGTGGGTGGCACACCTGATACAGTTCAGTGTAACATAAAAATACACTGTACTAATCATGCATAAAACTCTTTATACTTTTTCAGTCTAAACTGGCGGGTGGCACACTTGATACAGTTCAGTGTAACATAAAAGTGCTAATCATTCAGAAAATGTCTTGAACACTAAAAGTGAACTGCAGCAATTTTATCAGTTAATTGGTTTACACATTATTTTGGTGTTCTGTATTTCAGGTTTCTTGTGCATCCTTCTTGTACCACAACACAAATTTTGTTGTAAAATCCCCTAATTGTTGAAATGGCCTTCAACATTCGCCCCATGGAGGATATGCCACTGGTTGAAGTGTATTTCCATTGTAATCATTGTAAAATTTGGCCCATGTTTTGTATTGAACATTTTGAGGTATGACCATGAAG
Organism: Pachyseris speciosa; assembly: GCA_016490735.1. NCBI lineage: Eukaryota > Metazoa > Cnidaria > Anthozoa > Scleractinia > Pachyseridae > Pachyseris > Pachyseris speciosa. The sequence continues at coordinate 1,711,401 of JAEMWC010000001.1, read as the reverse complement.
GAAATAAGAAGGTGGAACAAGTTCTGGTGAAGGAAATTAGAGGAAATTTTGGCAAGGAAAAATGGGTTAAGGCAGAGATAAAAGGTCTGTAAAACGTGACTTGTTGATCAGTTTTTGACATGTCTTTAACATAATTACATAGTATGCATAATATTCCCAAAGCATTATACATCAGTCCCAGGATTCACAGTTTGACAGGAAGCAAAGGAGTGGGATCAGCCTCACACTTCCAACTTGGAAATGGATAGCATTTTTCCAGGTTAAAAACTAGGCAATAAGCATTCTATTAAAAGGAAGATGCACATGCAGTTGTCAGGCAATACAATAAAGAAATCTGTAAACATTTGTGCTGCAGCCAATGGCCATCAAATAGATCTTATCCCTTACTGCAGCATAACAAATAGTTAACCTGTAGTGCAGACTTACATGTATTTTGTACCAAATACAGTACTATAAGTAAAAGCCATCTGACATATAATTATTACCTTCACTTTCAAGGGGCAGTACATCAGTACTGGAGAACCATCCGTGATGATGCTGTGAGAAAGAGCAAAAAAGAAAATTGAGGAGCATCGGATAGCCACAAGACGTCGAATGAGAGTTCAAAGGGTAGGCAGTCTCCATACATGTAGTAACAGCAGCAGTGGTAGTGGTGGGATGCATTAATAACATTTTACTGACAAAATGTATAACGTATAAAGCACTTATCTATAACTTTGTTCCTTGAAATACTGTATTTTGTGAAAGCTCAAAGCAACATTATACTCACTTAGCAATAAGCATGTCAATAATTCCATTAACCCTAGTCTGAGGGCTAAGTACACTGTACCATCGTGACCTTTTCTGTATCTCTCTTGTAAGTTGTGGGAGGTTTTCCATTCTTAGGTTGATTTCAAGCTTCCCATTTCAATGAGCAAGGAAAATTTTTCATACATGTACTTTCATTTAATACAACAAAATAACCCATTCAAATTATGAAGGTACAGTGGTCTGCAAAAAAGAAATATTTTGCCTTATTCAATATCAGCTCTTACTAATCTGTCCTGGTTTGGTTTTCAGAAACTGAACTATCGACAAGAAATGGTGGAGAAAGCTAACCTCTCACCACAGGACAGTGAAAGGATAAAGGATTTGATGAATTTGAAAAATGCAATTGACTTCATGTTATCGGAGGAGAGCGAGGAAGACGATGGAGGGCAAACGAATGGTCCCCCTCCAAGACATGTCAAGCCACTGCAGTGGGAAAGGACCAGGCTTCGAAACATCAAATCAGTGCTTGTGAATTTTAAGAGGAACTAGATCCCAAAGCAGTACAATAATTATACAATTATTGTAAAAAATATCCATGTGCGAGCAGTATGCACATGCAAAGCATGAGAAAAAAAGTAGTGCATATGAGGC